>JAPQRQ010000023.1:25332800-25363083 GCA_037367365.1 Apogon talboti | reverse complement strand
GTTACCATGGAAACACCGTCATCTTCTACAACGTTGATTCACCAGTAAAACCCATGGAGTTGGATCAATGACAGTGGCTGGACACACTGGGTTTATGTTCAGTTAATGACGTATTTTGCTGAAAGAGTAACTTATTCTTTAGTTTTCTCTGTTTTTGATATAATAACCCTCAACTTTAATCTGAGCTTTAATGAACATCTACAGCTCTGGAAAAAATTAAGTAGACCACTGCAAATTATCAGGTTCTCTGATTTCACTATTTATAGGTATGCGTTTGAGTAAAATGAACATTTTTGTTTTATTCAGCTCAGCTTTATTCGATGGCTTGTAACCATTCATCTTCTCTTGATCACATGTAGAGATGTTGATTTTAGAAAGAACTGCAGCGGTCTCCTAATTTTTTCCAGAGCTGTACATGATTATTAAATTAATATAGGAAAATACCTTATTTTTGGCTGAAAAAATGCCAAATAAAGAAGATAATTACAATAAATGGTGATAAATCACTTAAGAAATGTTAAACATGAAGAAAAATCTATTTGGGAATTGCCATAAAAGTAGCACTGGGTCTTTCTGGGTTGATGAGGGCGGGGCATCAGTATCAAAATACAATATAATACCTGTCAAATTCAGAATAATGGTGGAATGTTAGTATGCATGTAAATATATTTTGAAAGAATGTTTTTTTTTAAACTATATTTTACTTGGGTGATACACTTGACAAAATCCCCAACCATCACGTCTACCACCCACCCAGCTCCATCTCAGTGATGTATCGCAGGTCATCCATCACCATTGGCTGGCGTGAGGCAGGGGAGGCCCCAATACACCCACATGTCAGATAAAACCCAAGGGCAGGCGAGGCTGTCTTTGAACTCTTAAGTGGAGGTAACAGAGCTCATATTGGTATGATTGGATTAGACTTGAAATGCCTTCAGCAGGGAAATGAAGCTACAAAGCTTATTTTGTCTATCTGAGTCTGGCTCATCATGACCTGGAATATAATGAGATGGAGAAAAAGAACCGGAGTTTTGTCATGCTAAGAAACTCACAGTAATGAGTTTGTTAGATGGTGAATTAATTGCAAGATAAGTAACAAGAAAGTTAAAAAAAAACGTGCTCTTTCAATGTCTGGACTCAGTTTTCATTTGCCTCCAACTGAAGCACCAATAGATTAAGGCAGGAGTCAAGCTGGAATTGAATTAGCTGACAGTGAATGGCTTTGGTTACATGAAGAACAAGCCGTGTCCAATCAGTGTCTCTTCTCCAAGTAAGACACTCCAAAACATCAGTCAATTACGTTTTGTTTGAATAGCTGGAGACTGAAACACACCGCGGAGGAAAAAACAACAAATGAGGGTAAACTGGGAGGACGATGGAGACACTAAATGTGCAAGAAAGAGAGTGAAGATGAATGGGAGTGAGGAGATGGAAAGGGAAAGGGAGATGGAGGGTGCACAGAAAGACGGCGAAAATGAATTACAGAAAATATTTGAGAGAAATATGGCGAGACTTGTCAGCAAGCAGCCTAAGATGTCAGCATTGTGTAAAAATAACCTGTCCAATTATGAAGAGAGACCGTTCGCCTTTCTATATGGGATGTTTTACTGTAAACAAACCCCCACCATCCCCATCTGGACCCCCTCTCTCCTCTCATATATACGTACACCTTCCATATATATTTAGATGCAGTCATATATTGCCTCTGATAATGTGATTCCAGAAAATAGATTGGAATTGTTCACTGTCTTTTATAAAGATGGATTGTTCTGTCAATACCCCATGGCTGACTAGAGTTAGCTCACCATGCAGCATATGACTTTCCATACTCCTGCAAAAATGGTGTTTAATGCTTCCTTGAGAATGTATGGCTGCAGCTGTTTCCATTATCCATTTAACAGCCTCTAAAAGGAGGATTTATTTCTGTAAATTAGCTCCTGTATAACACGACTGTATCATGGATCATAAACTCTAAGTCAATACAGAATGGGGATACTGTGGTTAGAGGGAGAAAATACCCAACTGACCCCTTCTACTGCTGCGTGAACATTATCCAGCAGGTCCAACTGGTGCAGAGGCAGCTGTTCCTGGTAGAACTTTATCTTTTTCTTCCTCCCACTACAAGGTACCCCAGCGTCCCACAGTAGCCATTTGCTCATCAGCTTATTACTTTCAATAGGCGTTGTAGTAATTGGCTATTTCACACATGTAAGGGTTGATCTGGCAGAGGGTAAAGGCCAGGCAACCAGGCTGTCAGTGTCCTGTACCACAGTCATCCATCAATTATTATCAGGCACGAGGAAAGCCACTGCGGCCCTGAGCCCGCACTTTGTCACTCCTCATCCAGGTTAATCCATTAACATGTGTGAGTTTCAGCATTATGAATGGACTTTAAAGCATTTTGTGGTTTTACATCATAGCTTTAACAAACAGCGAGACAACCCTCTGTCAATCACCTATAACAGCACACTATTATTTTAACCTTTCCAATTTGCAACAATTGATTTTTTTTTAAACAAAAGTACCATCTTTACTAAATAATTAGTAACCATAAAGACCAATTTACAATGTCTCATGTTCTGTGTTTTGAACATCCTCAGACAATAACAGCACTGCATAGATGTATTGAACCTTATCAGGCTTTGATGTACTTTAATTACATAGCGCAAATTAGTTGTCTACTCTCTAAAGTCGTATCTCCAACACACAAGACTGGTACCTCTGAAATTAAAGCAAAGATGAGGAAACTAAGCAAATAATTTAGAAAAACAGATGGATTGCAATTGTTGTCTTAGCCTACAGAATCAGGGGAGTAGCTGGTTGGCAGGTTTTCTAACTGTGCTAAAACACAGCCTGTTCCTGGACACAGATGAAATGATTCATCTGGAGATGAAGGAACGTTATTTATCTCTTCTTTATCTGTTTTTATCTCATTCACATTCACTGTGATGCTGATTTACATACAGCAGCTTCAGACAATGTGCAAACTGCACTGGCTACTGCTAAAAACTAACCAGTGTCTATACAGTTAAAATGCAGTCCCCGGGCATTACTCCAAAGCAACTTTGACTCATTAATTCAGGCGAATAATTTGCTGACATTTTACTTTAAAAAGCCTTATTTTTTCCTATAGGGTCTTAATGCTGCAAAGTAGCACACCTCTGCATGCATCTTTATATTCATAAAAGCCGATGAATCACTCTTTTTTGCTCCCGTCATCTCTCCTCTTCTCTCTGCTGTAAAAACTGGGGGTGAAGATAAAGGAGGGCAGGCTGATGGTTGGTTGGCTAGTTGGCTGGCTGGGTCCCTGCTGACAGGTTGTGATAGGTGTCATCTATCACCTATGAAAAGGCCTGAGGGCTCACCACACCAATCACACTAGTGCCAGATGTTACAGCCAAAGCACTGCACACATACAGGCGCACACACGAACATAAATCACACACAAACAAACAACCTGACACTCAAACACATGCAGAAAGATGCCATTGTTATTCACAGCAAAACCATATGCATACACTGATGCATGAACAAAAACACATACATTTGGTTTTTCCTCTCAAAAAGACAAGGAGGCAGAGTTTGCATAGGGAAACCAATTATATCTAAATTCAAGAAATTGTCCTTGAGACGTCCATGGTACAACAGGACTGCTAGATACCGAAATAGCCAATTTTGCATACACCCCACCCCTTTATGTAAAATACGGTGGTGGGAAACAAAGCGCAGTGACTTCACCATCAAGTTATCACCACAGACAAAGAAGGAAAGCCCCCCGACTGTCTCTGTCGGACTTGTGCAGACAAAAGGGAAGGCCACCTCACCGCATGAGCAATTACAGCAACAACTTCACATGTCGCTCTATCCCCCGAGGGGCCAGACATTATGAGCCCACCTGTCAAGTACCCACATGCCGTACCACAGTTTCTCTGGATGCACACAAAGGCAGTAACTCTCAATTAGACTCTGGAAAAGGAGAATTTTGAGCCGACGCTGACACCAAACCCTTACAAAAAAATGGAGTCTAATTAAAGGGCAGGGATGAAAACAAAACCAGAAACTTAAACCTTGATGTGCTGAAACTGTTGTGAGGTTAGCAGGGTTCAAACACTCTTAATTAGTTGGATGATGCACGCACCATACACTGACGTGCACAAATACACATTGATTATGATTAAGATTGCTTTCCCCATGCTATGCTTTCCAACGAAGTCATCCAATTACTGACTGGAAACGGCCGTATTAAAATATCTAACAACCCCTCTGAACAGCATCTCACCCCTAATGTGATGTATTGCTGTGTCTAAACCGCCACCTATTGAAAATATGATTTATTCACTTTTTAATCAGCAGTGTATTTGTGCCACAGTCGCATGAGCTTGCATTTGGTTTTAGCGAGGCTGAACCATTTTCCAGTTCTCTGTTATTTCTGCTGGTGTGATTCCGAGCAGTGTGGAGCGAGAGTGTTGGAGGGGAAGGGACGGTGTAGGGGTAATGAACCTCTTCGTGCTGTGCAGCCCTAGCATGTATGAGAGGTATGAAGGGCAATCCCATGGCTGCCTCTACATCACACTCTGGGGTATGTAGAGAGTAAGCCAGCTGTAGAAATGCTAATGTTGATTCGTCAAGATGGACTGTGATGATTGTATTAGACTGGGCTTCAGCCTTTTCTGCCAATGATTTATGTAACATAACAGCCATATGATACAAAAACGAACAAATGAAAAGTGTGAAAGAATGTAATGGAACTGAAGTGTTAAATGATCAGGAATTATGTTGGCATTGAAATAATGCATGTTATGGCTGCAGGTTTGATGTAACTTAAAATATCAGTTGTAATAATTCAACATTTTCGCAGATGTGTCTTTAAAAGGCCTTTTTTGATTATCCACTTATTAACACAAGTTACAGCCTCTTCATTGCAGGAGTGAGACAAATCGCCCGGCACAGAGAAAGACAGAGCTCAATAAATGATGTCGGCTCGCCATTGTGGTGACAAAATAAATTTCAATTACAGCCATGTGAAATTGGATTTCCTTAGAGCATTAGGGGATTGAGAATCGTTGAACGGTTTCACGCCTTTGCTTTTTCTTCTAGATTGCAGCTCTTCTGGGTCACAGGACCTCCAGCTTGTTGTCCGGCTTTACCACCGGCTTAACTATCAGTCTTATGAAATCAATAAGTCACTTTGGACAGATGTGTTTTCACTGGTAACAGTACACACCAAATTAATACACATGATTACAAGCCGCAGCCACTTTTTTCCTGCACCTGGTCATCTTCTACGCCGCCGAGAGCCTCTTGACAGCCATTTTCTGTCTATTCTGTCCTGTTCCCTGATCAATACCATCATTACAGTAAATAAAATTTGTGAGATCAATAGAGATGTTGGAGATCTATTGTAGGTCTGATGATGTGTAGATGATGGTGTGAAGCATTTATTATAATTATTATCTGACACTTTACTGAAATAAAATAGTCAGTCAGTGTTTACTTTTTAAGGTTGCATAAATGTAATCAGTGATGACAATTTCTGTTAAAGGGATGTTCAGATTATTTGGAATGGGAATGTATGAGGTACAGATGTTTTACATTTCACAAAGTATTAGTATCAATATAACATGGCAGCAATGGTGATCGATTACTACTAGCTTCCAAAAACTGTATTTTAGCCACTTAAAGCTGCAGTGTTTAATAGTTTTTTGGCATCAGTGGGGAAAAAAACGCTATAATTACCATTCAGCATACTGTAGTTTAGCTCTCTGATGGTAAATAAGAATTCAACATGCCTCTATAGACTGTTTTCAGGTTGTCAAAAATCTACCCCACAACGCAGATTTTGACTTATCACAGGTGTTTTCAGGTAGGTAGGGAGGTCAAAAACATGATTGACAGCTGTAATCACAGACATCCGTTCAAGATTTCAGGATGGGGTTTCATGGCTCAACACAGAAGCTTTAGTGTCTTCCTTTTACACGGCAGCATAAGCACATGTATGCTTTAGAGCTAGTCTTTTGATTTGGACCAACAGCAGAGCTGCAGAAAGATGATGTATATTTTCAATATTTTGGTGTTATTTTTTTCCGTGATTTCAGCTCTGGCAGCTTTAGAAAAGACCCAGAGAGGACCATCTGATAATCAGTAAAGCAGTTAAAGTATCCTAAATATAGCACACCCTGAAACTGACAAAGTATTTTTTTTAGATGAGCCTTTTTTAAGTTGCTAAAATACAGTTTTATTCCAAAACTTGACCGTACTATCTGCCACCTACTGCAGGTAATACACTGACTGACTATGGATAAGTACCTCACACAACCCCACTTCATAACCAAATCACCAGACTTGTATATAGGGTGGTCATTCAAGTATTCATTTTAGAGTAGACCATCTGGAGCAGTTCACCTCAGGGTTAATTTCAACTACATCTGACCCTCTTATCAAGTGATGCATGACCCTGGCCTCTGGGTCCTCCCCAAAACTGAACAACACACAAGCTGAAACATTACAGCTTTGTACAATACACCTTTCCATTTCAATCTTTATCTTTGTCGTATTCTTTGCTGGAAATAAGATTCACCCACATTTTCAGATGACATTTCCGTCTAAAGAGTCTTATTCTGCAGTCTGCTGCACAGTTTCACCGTTGAATGGTTTCACTGAATGAACCTAAATGCACCAGGCTTCACTGACAGACTCATTTTCACAACAGCCAATAACGATAAGAAATTCCCCATTTGAGACTTCGTCAAATCAGATGGTATATACCGTGCAGCTTGTGGATCACCCCTCTTGAAGCCAGGCATTACTGTCAACAGAGACACACACTCAGCACTGCTAAAACATTCATCAGCTTTGGCAGAAACACTCCCAGATAAGTGAACGCGGATGAGGAAGCGGATCAGTGTTTCTTTTGGCAGACTCAATACAAACATCTGTGATATGCATAGGCACATATTTCACCGTGTAGCTAAAGATACATTAAGCTACTTTCTCTATGTAGTTGAACCACATCAGTCTGTGTACTAGGAGATGCAGACATGGAAGGATAGCACAGTTTACACGGAGCTGCTCACATGTATTTAAACACAGGTCAGGGAAAAGACAGCATGATTAGTAAACTCATACGACTACATGTGTCTTAACCAGAGTTACTTCCAGGTAACTACCATTTTCATCGTAAAGCTACAACCAACCACTGAGCCCCTCTCTGCCTCACTCTTGCGCTCCCACACAAACACATGGACAACAAACTTGTTTGCTAACGTCCCCTTCTGTTCATGCACATGCTGAAACGACGAAACGTGATCACGCCTGAGATGACTGGCCGAATTAGTCTGGAGCTCAGCGATGATTGGTGAGATGAACGTCTTTGGGCGAGTTTGTCCAAAACTGATGTGTTTTAAGTTTAAAATGTGCAAAACTCATATGTAAAAGTATTCATGTACATTTATAAGACGCCAATCATTCTTCTGTGAAAATTAAAAGCTGAAGGTAAAAGGGACAAGAAAATTGGATGTTTCATTCAAAAAAATAACCAAAAAAACATCTTAATTTGGACAGGTTTTCTATCAGAGGACACAATTTTAACCAGAAAACTGGTGATCCAAGAACTGCAATTCCAACACCACCTGAAATAAAACTTGAAATGATCTCTGAGAAGTCTGGAAATTGCTGTATGATACTAGTGAGACAAAAGTGATGGCAGAGGAGTAACCAAGAAAACTAGAAGGAAGAACTTTCTCAGGTCAAAATTCAGGCACAGTGTTCAGTCTCAGCAGTTCAAAAAAATATCAATAAAAGAACACCATCAGCCTCTCCTATCGCACAGTTTCTTTTTAACAAAACATCCTCACACATTTATGTCAGTGCATACTTACTAGAGGCATATTGTTACATTTCATCAACTGCCTATTGCCCATGTGTTCGCAGAGTGTAAGATTTGCTAGGCATGATGTGTGATACGTCAGCCTTGTTATGAATTCCTGTCAATGGCTGGAGCTCATTTCCATATTACGCTCAGGCAGCTTTGATTTGAATATCACTCTTCCCACTTCACCACTCTAGGCTTTAGAAGCTGGATTGGAGGTTGAGAGCTCTCAGCGGGGGGTAGTCAAAACACGGAGATGGAAAACTGAGTGTGTAAATTTTTTACACTTGGAAAATTCTGACATTTGAACTGATAATGTAAGAGGTTTAGAGAAGGTAAAGCCCTAAAACCTGCTTTTCCAATGAACCATACTTTATCCAAACTAAACAATTCTATTAAAAAAATTCAAGTCTGAATGTATTTATTAGTGATTTACATTTTTTTTCTCCGTGTACATAAATATAGTATAGTATAGTCACTACGTGTGTAGCAGGGGTCAAGCTGGTGAGTGTGTAGATAATTTGAGAAGTGGTACATCAAAGCACACTAGTACCTAATTTACCTGAGAGAATGGTCACCTTATCACTGCACTGGAAGCCAATAACAGGCAGCTGTTCCTCCTGCCTTCATGCTTGAATTCTTTAAGGTAGTCTATACGTTCTACAGTGCATATTAAAACCCTCTTCTGAATTGGAAATTCATTACGTTTTGCAGGTATGTTTAATGAGATGCTTTTACCTTAGCATGTACCCTGCATTTTATTTTGTCCTTAAAAAATGCAATGCAATGCAACGCCTCTTAGCCTTGTCTGGCCCCAGTTTCAGATCTCATTAATCCAGAGGCTAAAGATCTCTGTATTTGCATACGACAAAGCCCTGCAGTACTCCTCCTTATTTAGACGCTTCGTATTCCCTTCAATCTTCTAGAACACAGCTCAATACACCAAATAAATAGAAATATCAGCCTTAGAAACACCACAAACTGTGGTGCTTCTTAACATTTGTATAACTGATGTCCTCAATGATATCTCATTGAATTTAGCTTTGGCTCATGTAGCAGTGGGACATACAGTACATCAGATATACTCAACGGATCATAACATTTACTCTATGTGTGATGACTATAGTGAGCAGAGTACAAACTGTTACATCAACAGTTTTCTAAGGTGGAGGCATTCAACTTTTTTGTTTTCTGTTTCACAGATATTGCTTACAGGATTTTAGTGAATGTCTTTCGGTGCTTTTACAGTGGTTATTTAGTTCTTCAAGTCATTCATTCTGCTTAATCTTCAGGTGAGTTATGGGGATGCTGGAGCCGATTCCAGCTAGCACAGGGGGACACACACACACCCTGGAGGTGTCTCCAGTTCATCACAGGGTTGACATAAAAAGACGAACAATTCACTCTCACATTAACACCTACGGGTGATTTAGACGGAAAAATTAACCTATTAAGGTGCATGTCTTTGCACAGTTGGAGGAGGCCAGAGTACCCAGAGAGATTCAACAAATATATGTCATATATATATGAGTAGGACATGCAAACTCCAAACAGAAAAGCCTCCCACTTAAAGGAAGTCTGACTGAAGAGTTTGTAATATGATTTGTTAACCAGTGTAATGTCATGACACATGGAAACTTCAGATCATTTCCCAATATGTTTACTACAGAAACAATAGAGCTCACAGATGATGAGCTGAGAAAGACACTGAAAAATACAAACTGTCAGACTGAGAAGACAGGCTGCAGTAACAGTTGTATAAAATATGAATGAATTCTAAATGTGCATGTTCTGCTGTGATTGATACTGCAGTGGTTTGGTGCACTTTTCCTCACCGTTAGCAACTTCTTAAAACAGTGGAAAGTATGTCAAACATCTCCTAATTTGTCTCTTGTCTTTTACTTAAACAGTGCTTATTTCCTTGATACTCGCCATGTTTTTATTTAACTTTCATATAATGTTTCAGAATATTTTTTAAGTTTTCATGCTTGGGGGACCTTAACTCAGGGGTAAAAAAAAAAAAAAGAAAACCTCAGAATATGAAAACAGACACCTCTCTGCAGCTCTCATCTCCATTTACAAATGAAAAGCTTGACACCAGAGTCCACAGAAGTCAGCAGGTTCTTGCTTCTTGTCAGATCATTTGAATTATATAATATATAATATTACTCCAGCATATATAACATACTGAATAGTAATTATGGGATTTTTGCACAGTGATACTAAAACTATGTGCACTGCAGCTTTAAACACTGGTTTTACTTACATCATGTCTTTAATGTCGCCCTGTTACACCAAAAACTATGTATTCATTTAAATAGATTTTTCATGTTCTACAACCTGTATTTTGACAGTTAAGTGATATGCGTGTGTGTGTGTAATGTGTGTATATCTTACTGAAACTGAAATTTTTATCTATCAAGAAAAATAAGATATATTATATACTGTATATTGCCACTGAATCAAAATGAACCAGGGTTTGATATTTGTCATAATTAGTGCATAATCACCTAGTTCCAGTCATGTGCATTATCCATGACTGTTTTTCCTAACCATGATGATCACTTCCAGTCATCCATTTAAAACAGCTGCATAAATCATCCATTACTATTTCCACATTATTTTCCACTGTTTGAGATTTGACTGATGTTCTTTTATTGACATCTCACTTAACCTTTGTTGATCCTGTTCTGTTCCTTAGATCAGGAAGATCTTTATGTCAAATCTGCCCTGAATAATAAGTGTACATAAAGCCTAAGAAATAAACAGATTACATTTTAATTAATGTATGAAGCGATGGAGTGGGTAATATGGCCAAAGATGTTACCCTGATAAAGCTGGTAATTATCATAATAACTGTCAAACAATTGTTTATTTCAAAAAGGCTGATTCCTGCAAAAGCTGTCAGATGAGTATTTGTAGTTTTGACCATTTCTTTAGAAAATTACAAACTTCAGAATATTTCACAAATTTAGAAGAAGCACACTCATAACATTCTCAAGAAAACTTTGTTGTTATAAATATGGAGGAGTAAAATTAAGGAAAATAACAAAACTTTGAAATTTTGTATTTCATGTGACAACTATCAACAAAACCCCAATAGACAAAAAATAATTTGCAATAACCATAACATAATTATATTACAATTAACGCTATATATTATAATAAAAGTATGAAAATGATGCCATGATATGATAGACTTATAATAATGTTTATTGTGTTATAGCAGATCAATGCATTTGGTGTAAAAACCTGCTAGGCTTATATTACAGAAGCGGAATATAAGGACAATAAGATAATTTATTGATATGTGAAACTTTATCGAATATCCATGGGGTTACATTTTTACCAGACCCTGAAGTTTGTGTACTAGGGAATCTTACTAAGTTCAGTATGACAAAGTATGCTAAGAAACTTGCAGAAATCCTGTTGACAATCGCTAAGAAATGTATCGCAATGAAGTGGAAATTAGACACCCCCCCTTCCAAATAAGATGTGGTTATATGAAGTTAATAGTTGTGTGCCCTGGAGAAAATAATTTACTGGATGCAAAAAAAGAAGTAAGATATTTTACAGGATATCTTTAAACTATATGGAAAATCTACCAGCACATCAGATTATCTAATCTTTTTGTACTTGAGTAGGGTTTGTAGGATCTAGGAGGTGTGATGTCACCATATGGCTCTCTACGTTTCGAAGGTTTCCTTTTTTTTTTTTTTTTCATTTTTTCCTTCTTTCTTTTTTGTCCGTGTGTATGTCTTTTGTCTTTGGTCCTGTCATTGTGAGTTGATGATATTGTCATGTTTTGTAAGGATGTAACTGTATATTTGTTCTTTAAAAAAATCAAAAAGAAATTTTTTTTTTTTAAAAAAGAGAATTTATTGCAATTATTTGCAATTTCATAGTCATGACAGCCCTAGTTTCCCTCATGTGGTTATTATTGGGCTACAAATCTGTGAAATTGTGTGAATATTCAAAGATCTGCACATAACGTAGCGTCCTGACAGTCTGTGCCACATATCTGTAATTCTGTGTGTGTCTCCACCCGGTGTCAGGGTTACGGCCCATGTATAATGCATACCACAGCCCTCACAGCTGGCTCTGATAACACCTTCCAATGGCTTCATCTATCAGAGGTTGGGTAATGGCAGCGTTAGCCTGCAATGATAGTCAGTCTCTATTACCATTCACACTTTCTCCCCTCAGATGAGAGGCGGAGAGGGCTCCAAACAGACAGAATAAAAGAAAAGAAAAGGAAAGACAGGTTTAGGTGACATTAACCTGGTCAACCTTGAAGTCCCCAGTACTCATATTTTGAAATAAACACATAATATAGCATGCACTGGTTGAAATGGTTCTTTACAGAGACATAACACCTAAAAATATTATAAACTGAATGTGGTGAATAAACAAAGCCTCATAAACATGGCAAAAAAATAAATAAATCAGCTCTACATGATCTGTTTTATGTGGCATAAAAGGCAACCAGGAGCTCATTACCATATAACAGAACAGCTTTTAGATAGCATGCTTAATTAGGACGTATTATTTTCTCACATTATAAATCAGATCAGAAAAGAAGGACATTTGCTTTGTATAGAGTCCAACACTGAGAATCACTTTGATACTATACATATAATTGATTACAACAAAACATAGTTTATTTTTAAAAGCATAACCCTTGGAGTAAGTGAAAAGTTCAGAGGCTTATCAAACCAAAGAAAATACATTCTCTGAGTAGGCAGTCTATAAAATGAGTCACTGACAGTTTGGACAGTTTCTAAATCCCCCAGGGAAATTTAAAGAGTGTCTTTTCACACACACTGACAAGGTCTTTAAGAAAATGTGCTGCTTTGACTGTCTGCAGACTTCGAACAGCAGTGATAACAAAATAATAAGACGCCGGTGCTTTCCTTTTATTTTTCATCTCTGAATCCTATCAAAACAGTACTTTCTCTGAATAATGTTTAGAAATTAACTCCCAAAGAAACAAAACAAATCCAAACAAAGTCAACCACAGAGGTAACTGCTTGTTGACATTTTATGTCTCTTGCCAGTTAAACAATGGAATGGCAAATACACACTTACACATATACAAAGAATGTGTGGATTTAGATCAATATGAGCACAGCAGCAGTGAAGGTGTCAGAGTATGTCTTCACCAAATAATATATTTTAATGTGCAAATGTTTCATATTATAACTTAAAGGGCTACTCTGAGTGTCATGGATGTATTGTTTATTACCCCATCAGTGTCTGTATCACACAGTAAACATTCCCATCAACACTATCACACTCAAAACCTAGCAATGTGTGTCTTTTGGATTGACCTTTTATTGAGTGTAATGGTCCTTTTGTTCTGATTAAAACTACTGTTGCTTGTTGTCATCTTTTTTTTCAACTTTTCCATTGCAGGTAATTTAATAAATTAAAAAAATGAAGAGAAAAATAACCACAGATACTGTACTAAAGTTTTATTTACATGTATCTAAAAACATGCTACACAAACAAACTGTTAGAATCTAACCAATAAAATTGGTGTAACAATTTGCACTCACTTTATGTGAGTTGATTTTAACCACTACTGTTGATTACATATTACCCACATTCAATATTTAAAATACACTTTAAAAATTTGTTAAATTCTAACAACTTTTTTCATATATGTAATTACTGAAATAAATTTGTTAAATTTTAACCTTTTTTTTTTTTACATGTGTGATTGCTTAAATAATTTGGTTAAATTTGTACAATTTAATACAACTAAATTTTAGACACACTAAACAATATTGGTATCAATAATGATTCAACCAACCAAATGGAAACACAAAGGAATCCTTTGCACATTCCACAGTTCTGTAACAACTGGGGGAAAAAAAGAAAAAAAAACATGCATTAAGGATTGCTCAAGAAAGTATAGAGGCATGCTCCTGTGTAACTATGTTCCCCTTTCATTTTAAATCACCATACCAAACACCATTATAGAGTGTCATAGAACAAAGGAGCAACTTCGCTCCTGGTGCAAGAATATGCAACTGACAGAAATATTCATTCAGCAAAAAAAACAAAAACTTTCAAAAAGGGTAAAACACACCATAACTCTGCTATATAAAAAAACAACACTTCTGATTAACTCAGAACACTGTAAAAGACATAAAAACTATCCCAACTAGTTTGCCCCAATGCGTGCTGGGAAACTCCCCCCAGCTACTCCTCCAACATGCCACAATATTATTGGGTAGATTTTATTATATTATTTTAAGTAGCAATTGTTGCTATTAACAAATACATCCTGTGTTTAGAATTTAACCAGTTATAATAGATTTCACTGACT
Organism: Apogon talboti; assembly: GCA_037367365.1. NCBI lineage: Eukaryota > Metazoa > Chordata > Actinopteri > Kurtiformes > Apogonidae > Apogon > Apogon talboti. The sequence continues at coordinate 25,348,882 of JAPQRQ010000023.1, read as the reverse complement.
AACTATTACTGTTGATTAAAATGTAACTGATTTCCATAGTTTGTATTTACCAACCCCCAAAACCCTTTTTTACAGTGTAGCATGGAAATTACATTGTGGAAAGAATATAAGGCATTCAGATGTTATCTAATGTACACACATAGTAACTGCATTATTCAGGCATCCATCAGAGTTTCCCAACATGTCATTACAATGTCTGGTTAAATAAAAGCTGTAACACAAATCAAAGCTAGGATGCAGAGTGACGCCTTCTATCTGCACCCCCCCTCCTCCCCAGAAAGCATTGATAAAGGGCATGGGCGGCATAAATTTAGTGCTAAATGGCCAACTGTCATGTAGAAGGTGAAGGATCACATCACGTCGCAGGCATGAGCAGATGCCTATGAAGGTCTAATGACGGTGACCGTGTCACCTCTGTGTGTGCATGTCTGCATGCACATGTATGATGTGTGCATGCGTCACAAACGTCTCAGACAGTCAACCCACACACACTCCCACATAAAACCACACACCAGACTATGAAACAACACTCATAATATAAAAGCCCAACCCACAATCTATCACCTTATCAACCGAGCTGTTAGACGTTTAAATTAAGTAATTCTTATGTATAGAAGAGGAGAACAAAGGCAGAGGTAGACAGCAGAATTACAGATGAAAATCCCATTTGTGATTCAGGTGAAGAGTGAGGAGCTGGTGAGATAAACCAGATGTGATGATATAATGCGCCTGTAGATCCATCTGTGTTAATTGAAAAGAAAACTTTTGTCACTACCAAGGTGACAACAAGGTAATGCACAAATACAGACACAGCCTATTAGCAGAGTTAGCATGAGGTGGAAACATGATGTGTGGAAAAAGTGAGAATGTGTGTGGGAGGTGTGCAGACTGGGGGCCCAGGCATTTGTTTACCCCAATTTGTGTAATGCACAGTGACATCAGAAAGGACTGAGAGCATTAATAAACCATCTATCATGAAGCTAACTGTCGCCTGGTTCAGATGTGTTTCTTAATGTGAACCAGACCTGAAGCATCAGAATAGTGTGTGCATCAGCTGGCCCGAACTTAAATTAAACACAAAAACAGCTGTTTTATTGTCCATTTAGGTGTTTATGTCCTTGAAGAGCTGGAGTAGACTTTTGCTTTATAAAAGCTATTGAAGACAGCTGAATAATTGCAAAGTAGTTCATTATATATAATAAATTAGGTGAAGTAAATGGAATATATTCAGTATTGTATGGATTTCTAACATTTTTCAGTATCACAAATCTTCTGATACAGAGCAAACAATAATACAACTAAGTTTTACAGTAACATCAGTCTTATCACTTCCTCTCCTTTCAAAATAAAAGCATATTCCTGTCAGCGGTATTTTAAGTTAAATCATTACACTTTGTAAGTAAAATAATTCTTCACCATAAATAACGTAGGGTTTTTACCATTTCTTAACTGCTTCAACAAATACTCTACATTTGACGACGTATATTCAATCATAAACAAAACCAGACATCTGATTATGAAAATCAACAATGGATTGTACAGCACTGTCACAACTGTGGTTTCATGAGATATTACATAGAATTGGGCTGCTGTGTATTCCATGATGGACAGGAGTCAGCCAGTGTTTCTTTTCATGGCTCAAAATGAGTGAATGAATAAAAAACAACCCTACTGATAACAGAGAGAGAGTGATTTACAAACTGAGCAATCTGAAAAGCCCCAGTTGGGAATACTTTTGTTGGAAAAATTGTAATAATACAAGATAAAGTTGTATGAAAGCTACTCTTGGACAAACCAGACCCGATGATACTGGAATGAAAGTATATTCTTTACATTGTACAGGTTTTACCACAACACTGGTACATGTGTCAGTGCTGACATTCATCTACTGCAGGTGATACGCTGACCTACTGTATACAAGAATAAACATAAGAAACGCTGGATAATCACAGCACAGATAGTAGTGTATGTATAGGTCAGGTGTAGGTGTAGGTCTTTTAAAAGACATGTTTAAATAAACCCATCTTTATCTGTATGCATGACTTTTGTAGATAAAATGGGCAAAACTAATAGTTGAAACCTACAGTATCATTTTGGGTCCAGTTTGGCAGGACTATTGTATTACTTATTTATCTTAAATGAACAATTTCTAACATTATTTCACTCTTGTAGTTATTGTGGTGGTTCTTATAGTATTTATATTTTAGGACTCCGTCTACATTATGTTTCATTATTGATTAATCTGTTGATAATTTTATCAATTTATCAGTTATTGGTTTTATGTACAAAACACTGATAAAATATCTATCATTGTTTCCTCAAAAGCCTAGATGACACTGTCAAATGTCCAATACAGTATAGTCAAAGTCATTTACACAGGAATAAAGGAAATAGAAAATACTGAAATGTACGAGTCCAGGATAGGAAAATATTGAGTTTTTTCTTAAAACATATTTGATAGTTATTAACTAATCAATTAGCTGAATAATCACAGCAGCTCTAACATATGTATTTATTATATGATCCTAGATGAAAAAATGTCATTATTCCAATAAATCACAAAGCAGACAAAGCCAGTGGAGGCAATGACACACTGCAAATCGTGGCTCGAGGCTTTAGCATATGAGATCATCTGATACAACTTTGTACACAAACACAGCACCAGCTTCTGCAAAACCAACTGTTTAACCTTGCTGTGAATAGATTTGCATCCATTACAGTCAGACACATTATTGTGTGAGGGGACAAAGAAAAAAGACCGCTTTCTTTTTTTTTCCCCCCAACTAGAGACAAGTCACATGAGTATCTAGGAGGATAAGCAAATTCATTAACGGCTTCTGGCAGCACTGGAGACAGGATTAACAATCCCTTTATGCTGAAATGTAATTGAAAATATGGGCTGTCTCATTTTTCACACAAATGTGATTGGATATGCTCCTGTTGTGTTGAGGGTAGCTGCAGTTAAGCCATAATTCGATTTTCAAACTACCACAGACATGGAACATTACAGTCGCCCAGTTTAGATAATGTCAAGTGATATCATTAGGATAAATTGGTGAACAATTTCACTGTTGGAAAAACTATTCATTTTTTCTAAGGGTATGACAAGTGTATGGGATTTCAATATTCCAGATCCAATCTACAATCTCTGAATGGGCCGACTGAAGTCTGCAGCAGTTCTAATTAAAGAAAAAGCAGTGAAATAAAAGGTATTTTATATTTTCATTCATTTCAAATTTCTTTTGTTTACATTATCAATGAAAATGCAGAATTTTTCAGTGTCTTGCTTTTCTTCTACTTCATTTTTTAATACTGATCTTAAAAAGGATTTTTTCATCAGAACTGTTTTGAAAATTCTACTCATAGACTGTATGTAACTAGTGAACGAAGGAACCATGATGCCATCCATTGGTTTCAAGCCTGTAATTTGGCTCTTTTTTTTTTTTTTTTTGAGGCAGAAGTGATGATTGTTGGATAAAAGGGGTTGATCTGCAGCAGCACAGTCGGTCAGAGCCATCTTTAACAGGTCAGAGATGATCTAATGCTAAAAGCTAACTTACTGACCCTGTAGAACAGTAAACAGCATCAAAGTCATTTACAGCTTTCTTAGTGGAAGCTGTTAAACACAACTATAGTCAAATTGTCTGTCAGGAAAAGTAGTAGGTGAACATAATACACACCTCAGAATAATTATTAGCATCCAAAATAGAACAGATGAAACTGGAATGACACCTAGATAAAGAAATTATCTATGGTTTTAGAAAAGCATCTAGTGGTCATCAATGGTATTACAACTTGAATATACTTCTGTATTAGCTTCATTTTGGAGCTGAGGTCCGTATTACCCCTTGATTCAAGATTTTTCTTGCTTCAAAATATTTGTCCTCTTAAAAATAAATAAATGAAAAATATCATAAATAACTAGCAAGTTTATCAATTTTCACACAAAAATCATCCTTAAACCTTAGAAAAAATAAAGACTTGACATTTATCACAAATACTGATATCAACTAGGCGTAATGTGACAATTATTTCCCTGATTAAATTAATTTTAGTTTTTTTTCTATAAAATGCCAGAATTTGGTGAGAAAATGTTTTCCACAGCCCAAGACATCCTCAAATGTCTTGCTTCGTCCACAACACAAAGGTAGTCAGTTTACTGTCAGAGGATAAAAGAAGAAAAAAAATATTTACTTTTAAGAATCTGCAATCAGAGAATTTCTGAAGATTACTTATAAAAATCAATGATCAATTTAAACAGTTGATGATTTATTTTATAAATGACAACTAATTTATTATTTGCTTCAGCTCCAATAAAGAATGATATAAACATTGTTCTAATTAAATTATTCACTCGTTAATTTTTCTCCACCAAAATACCTAAATAGAATCATAAACCACTAGAAATTCATATTGATGAACCACATATTAATGAAACAAAAATGTTCAGTCAGAGCAGGTATGTTTACATCACGAACAAACTCTCGGTCAAGATCAAGGTTGGAGGAAGACACTCCTGTGATATATCCATCTCAGTCACCTCATCTTGTTATGAACTGAACAGGCACATATTTCAGCTTAACACACTTCCACCCTTTTACTGTGAAACTGTAAGAACCCTTATCATGATGGACGGCTGTCCCCATCGCTGACGGCACCCTATTTCAGCAGTGAAGTGCACCAAGCCAAACATGCAAAAGCAACAGCATCCAATCCTAATCAATGTGACATTCAGGTAAAGTACACTCAGATATCGTGTCAGCAATCAGAGGTCACTATGAGGACGTATGAAATGTAATATATGACATGCAGGCTGCTGTGTTCTAGTATTTGATGAGAATAGAAATCAATGGCGTGTCTGGGACTGATATGTTTTTTACCCTCACAACACAGACTGCATGCTAACAAGATAATGCAACAGCAAAAAATGAAAATTATTCTGCTGAATATAGGGCAATGTAAACTAGAATAGGACAACAAATCAAGATTTATGGTATTTTAAACACTGCAGGACTTAAACCTTGCCTCTATCCAAATACATTTGCTTGTCAAATTTGATATTGAACAGTGGGTGTGTAGCCAGAATTGCTTTATCTTGCATGATTAACCTAGTGTGTACATACTGGTTTCAGTGGAAATGGGATTTATGCACATGCTTTAACTGGTGAAATGCTGAAACCAAACAGCCTGCAAGAAGACAAACTTTTTTCACAAATCTTCATATCATATAACACCTAGTCACATGTGCTCGTCTGACACACTCCATAAGAACACCAACAGTTTAGTAGTTTGCACTTCTGAAACTGGCATGGTGGGAAAAGTCACAAAAGAAGAAGACAATGAGGCAGAATGACAGGAAGTGAGTGCACAACGTATTTTTGAATATTTGTAATAAATGCTAAACCACATGGAGGTGTTACACAGTAAGAAAAGTACTTAAAATACAAGTAGTAAGAAGTATAGTAAAAGCAGCAATATGAAAATTTGCTTCAACTTGTGTTTCAACATACTTCATGTTTTGTGCAGTCGCCTGTCATTTGTACATCCATTCCTCACTATCAGGCTTCAGACATTAAAGAAAAGGTTTAAACAGGAGCAATTTAGAGCTAATTATGCGTTAATATAATGAAATAACAATGTGATGTGAACAGGAGATTGTAATCATGGTCCAAAAGCACCATCCAGGAAAGGTCTAGTCCTTTTAAGGTCAAGGGTTAACTCACTTTGTTATCTGACAAATGTGTGGGTAAATTATTGAAATATGTAAAACAATGGCCCTCAAATCAAGACAAGAATGGACTGGGGTATTTGAGCCTCTACAGTGCAGAACAGAATGAAAAGATGAAATTAAAAGATGAAATGAATCTCAGCTCGGTTCAGTGTTTAAATGTCAAGGGTTCAAGCCTGAGCTGAACACTGGTCTCTGATCCCTGAGACCGCACTGCGTCCAGAACCATCATTCTACAATATAAACACCAGTTCAACCTTTACTAAGGAGGTGTTATGTTTACAGAAGCACCGTCGACTTCTCAGGGCTCAGAGGACTCTGCAGTGGTCCATCTTTATTGTATGTAGTCCATAAATGTCTCCTACGTGTACAGAGCTTAAGTCCAACCGCCTCCACTTTGCCCCATGAAATTATAAAACTATGAACGGCCATCAGTGGCGAGTAACAAATCAATTTATTTTATCCTATTTGAATTGTGCTACCATTTATTAACATGGTCTGTCGTAAGTTAGGGAATTTTACAAGTCAAAAAAAGTCACTGTTTGTGGTAAAGATAGTGAAGAAACATCTTGATTTGTACTAAACAGCTCAATCAACTACATTTCACATTGCATGTGATACACATCACCAACACTAACATATCCACTGCCTTGACATGATTTATCCAGGGTGCTTGTTCTTTATCCAGATAAAAATTCCAGACTTTTTCCAGACTATTTCAAAACTGTTATTTTTTTCCCCCAAGACCTTGACTTTATATACTTTCATACTTGCGTTTGTACTTTTTTAGTTGAACCTGTTGTGTGTAATAGAAAAGTTCACTTTAATAAATGTATGAATGAATGAATGCATAATTTGCAGTAAATTATGTTTTACTGACAGAAACGTTTTCAAAACACATGAAAATCAGAAAAGTGCATGGATATCACACAAACAAGTTTCACTAGAATCATTCCAGTACCGTCCGGTTACTGAAGTCATATCCAGTTATTTATGTTCTATAAGAGTTATTCATTCTTGCAATCTGTTTTATTTCTAAGGACCAAAGTAGGATTATTTTGTTTTGCTGCACATTCAAAATAAACTGAAACTAATGAACTAATATCTTTTCCTCATGTACTTATTATTTTACTTTTGAGTATACTCTAAAATTCAACTAAGAGAAACTTTTTTTTTCCATACTTTAAGACTTTTACACAAAATTCCAGACTTTTCAAGGTCTGGAAAACAGTTTTTCAAAATTCCATACTTTTTAAGACTTTCAAGACCTGCACAAGCACCCTGTTTATCTCATTCTTCCCGATCGAGGTGAAAAAGTATGGGAGAGGTGGAAATCCATCCAGTCTGGTCAGGTTGCAGCTGCAGAGACATCTTCAGATCAGAGTACCTGCACTGCAACTCACAATTTTAATTGTTTGGATTGATTTTCTCAATTTCAGTCAAGACTGTTTTTAACTTTTAACTATCTCTTATTCCTGTTTTAACGTCTTTACTTTTATCTTTTTATCTTTTCTGCATTCTCATTTTGTTTAATGTTTTATTCTCTATGATTTTAATGTAATTTTATGCCTTTGTAAAGCACTTTGAATTGCCTTGTGCATGAATGGTGTCATATAAATAAATTTGCCTTGCCTTCAGACTCTGAACAGGTCGTGTACAGAGACACTTACAATGACGTGACCTCCATGACTTTCCGACGTGTAGACCTTATATTTACATATTTTCAGTCTGATAGTTCAGCAGTTTTACAACAAACTGTGACTTCCTCGACTTGTAAAACTATCATTTAAACTGACAGACATCATATGTGTAAACAATGGCTTAATTCAAATAGGATCAAAACATTATTTGTCTCTCTCCATTAACTGTATCATAGGTTGTTTTTTTTCTGTTTTTTGTTTCTTCCAGAAATAAGGCGATCCAACCGAATGGGCTGGCATGTCGGCTCTCTATTCTGAAAAGAAGCTGCAACATAACAAAATGCTTTTTTTTTTTTTCTGAGAAGTGTCTCATACAACCTTTAAAAAAAGACCTCCACAAAAGGTCTACAAATGCTCACACATTTTACAGCCTGAAACAACTTTACATATTTTTGAGTTGTTTTTTTTTTTTAACCATGTGAATTTGTAGTTCAAACAGGATTTTGGTGAAGGTCAGTACCAACACCTTTACCCCATTACTGGTGGATTGAAGTGGGTGAACCCAAGAGTAATTTAGTTCCCAGTGTGAGCTCAAAGCTTCACCAAGGCTTGTTGCCCCTCATTGTAACTCGACAAGATGTGGCATGAATTTGATAAAGATTCAAGAATCAGATTATTCACAACAGGTGACAGTAAAAGACTGGAACGAGTATACATACTAATTGGGCATGATGTGTGCGCTGTAAAGACAAAAAGGTAAATTGATTTAGGTTAAAGTATAAAAAGAAAAAAAAGGATAACAAAATGAACTGTGAAATCGGATTTTTTCTGCCACTGTGACTTATAACCCTAATATATTTTAGCCACTAGTGTCCATCCACCAAATGAGAGAAATAGCACAGACATCTATGATGACACATGGAGAAAATAATAACTCAATTTTCTGGATTGTTATGATCGATATTTAATCCATTGAGCGCGGGGAGCCTTCAGGATGGAGGAGGTATGTCTGGTTATCACAGAAACTCAAGGCTGCGGCTTTTCTTTCTCCTGGTGGCCTGAGAGCTGCCTGATTGGCAGCCACCAATGGTGCAACGCGTGATAAGAGCCCAACACCATCGGCTGATGCGCCATTTCCCACTGACCCACCATTGTTTCAGCCATCAAGCCTGGCACAGTGCAGATCCACTGATAAGGATGAGAACTTTACTGCTATGTCTCCTCACGGAGCAGACACAAAGAAAAAAACTGAGCAGAAAGGGCTCTCAAATAAAGGGGCAGGAGTAGCTGAAGCAAAATCGCTTGTGTGTGTATTTATTGGCTCATGAATCAATACGGCTTTTCTTATACAAAAAGGTCTGGCTGTCATGGAGAGCGAGTATCTATTACTTCCACCTGGAGCTGGGGTGCAGTGGCAAGGTCGCCATTGATAGCCTCGCATTGCTTTGTGAGGGGCGCCTGAATGAAGGGGATGACAGTCAAGCGATATGAGGAATATAACTCATATAACTCGTCTTATACACGACCAATGGCAATGGCCCTGATTATAAGAGGTGATTTACTGTATTCCCAGCTCAGGGCTCGTAAATATCCAGCCACGGGACGTTGCATATGGTCCCTGTTTTATGTTGATTTTTTGCACCATTAGGTCTATTTGCTGACCTGCAGATCCAATGTGCAGCAATAAAACACAGCAAGCGTGGTTTATTAAGCATACGACGCAGATTTTAACAACATGGCCTGGATAAACTGTATATAAGCATTACTAAATGATGCTTAATTCAATTATATCGTCAGGTAACAACCGATTCAGGTCAAAAAGAACCCTTGGTTTGTAGAATATTTAAAAAAGAATGAACACTTCAATCAGAAATCCACTGGAGTGGGTTAGTGGAAAAATATTCTTCGAGCACCCAGGGTCAAACCTTTCATGAAAAAAGGTTTGAAAGTGTCTGATTTGTGTTGTCAGAAAACTCAAAAGGCCGAACAAAAGGTCAGGCTTTTCTATTATCAGAACCAGATGTACATCAACCAAAAGAACTGAACAAATAAACCATCATACAAAGCTTGTGTTAAACTGAACAGTGTCAAAATATATTGGCATTTAGAAGTCTTCTACACACACACACACACACATACATATATATATATATATATATATATATAATTAGATATAGATGAAATTGAAAAATAAACATTTTGAACATTGTATGGTATAATATAATAAGAAAAATACAGGAAAGGCATAATCCTGTGAGACTTTTTCCCACAGTGTCTGATCTAGTACCTGGTAGTACCTGGTGGTTCCAGGTTTCATACAGTGGAAATGCCAAAAAAAGCTGTGCCAAATCAAATCAAACTTACATGGTGCGAGGAAAGGTGGAAGCTGTGGCAAGTAAGGATGTTTTCACTTTAGAATAACCAAAATCTCAAAATCAATACAGTTGCTTTCTCATGACATCTCTCTTGGGAAACAAAAACTCAAAATGCAACCTGGTATTTTACCACTGAATTTGTTCCTCTAGTCAGTGTTTTATTTCATTTTATATATATATATATATTTTTTTAACATTGTCTAGTGATATTGCACATATACGACTTAATCTTTCAGTGACAAAATTGTTCTGTGAATCATGTTTTTGTTTGAGTTCATGCACACAGAGAAAGAGATCAATTGGGAATTGTCCATAATACTGAAAATAAAATAGAATTAAAGAAAAGAAAAGAAAAGAAAAGAAAAGAAAAGAAAAGAAAAGAAAAGAAAAGAAAAGAAAAGAAAAGAAAGAGTTTTGGGTGTTTCACTCACCTCCAGATTCAGATATTTAATATTTCTGTAAAGCCCTCGTCTCACCTATGTAAAAAACCTTTAAGTTTCCATGACTTTCCCTTCAAGGATGCATCTGATCCTTGTAGGATAGCAAAGAATTGTGGGAGATTCAAATGTATAAGTAAAACAGCTGGCAGGATTTCAGTCAGTGGTAGAACACTTTATTCACATCTACTCTATAAGATGTCCTAATGTAGATATGCATTTTTAATTAAGAATATCAATTACCCGCAGGTCAATCAATCAGTGAACTAATTGTCGACCATAGTAAAATCTCATGTAAGATGAGAAAATGGAAATTATGAAGCACTTTTAACCATCTGAAGCATGTAACATTAGCCCCTTTATTTACCCATTCACACCTATTTGAACATTAATGACAGTCCAACCGACCATTAAAACCAACTTGGTATTCAGTGTTGTGCCACTTCAACATGTGACAGGCCCTGCCCACAAGTCCAAGTGGATGCAACCAAAAGCCATGCAATTAGGGACCCACTCCACCTCCTGAGACCCAGTCAGATTTATAGCAGGATGCTCTTTATAACACATATTCACCCTGTATGGACTTGAGTTCATCACAGAGAACAAACAACATCTCTTACAGTATTTCCCTTCACACACAAGTGTTATCAGATCAGGTCGATACCGGCGTAGTAGCACCACCTCCCAGACACTTCCCTCCCTCACACTGTAATTAACTGTCAAGGCCGATCTGCAGGAGAGTGTCAGGATGGTTAATTAAGAACCTTAAAGGTGTCCGAAGGGAACAAAGACCAATACACCCTGGCAACAACAGCGACAAGCGGAAACACTGTGTCTGATCAACTTCAATTAACTAAGCTCTGGAAGATAACCCTCTGTTTTTTATGTTAATGCGCTCACTAGTCTGATGGATAATAAACACTATCTCTTCCTTTTTCAATGCAATAAGATTTCAGCCGATCAGGAGAGAAGAACAGGAAATAAACGGATGGCTGATGTTTGCTTCTTTTCCTCTGAGCATTGGGGAAATGAAGCCGAAGCCTTTGATGGCATCGGTAATATTATTATATACATATCTGTCACTGATTTCACTTAATTACACAGCTGTGGACATGAGATGCTATCATCTGTATTTTGCTATCTGCCTGGAAGCTGTTATCTCTGTGCACATCAATGGAATAGGAATATTACTTGAAAGATGGCCAAACTTTCTGTAATCCTACACCTTTTCATTCTCAATTTCCTTTTATATCTCGTATTTTCAGCTTTTTTTATTGGCAGACCATTTTTTCAGCAGTTTCAAATTCTATTAAAGTGCTTGTTTACGATTTCTGTTCTGACAGGCTTGCTGTGTCTGACTCTCTTCACTTCTCGTTCCCTCTTTCCACCTCAATCCCACTTTTTTCTCAGTGTTTGAGCACCGCAGTAATGAAATTGTGTTTGTACGTGTGTGCTTGTGGGATCTCATCCCGCTCGCCTGATTGCAGGCTACTGTGACACAGTGAGTTGGGGCGTCTGAATGGCAGCCCTCCTGACCCAACCTGAGAAACCCTTTCCAGCCAATCAGCACCCTCATCACCTGGTGGGAGAGACAATCAGAAGGAATGCAACCACAGGTAAACATGAGGAGGGAAAAGCTAAGGAAGGAAACAGTGAGAAATGAAGGAGAGTAAGAACAGAGAGGTAATCAAAATGCAGGACTGGGACAGAATCTCATTTAGTTAGATAGATTATTATACACATACACATCTAACTAGGGGGTCAATTGGAAAATCAAGAAGTAAGCCATAACAAAAGTGACAAAAACTTCTTAACTGCCTTCACATACCAGCAGATGGCTTTGCACTATTGGAAATTAAAACATCTAATTCTAATTCTCATTTTAAGATTCCCATCACCCTCCCGTTCGTAGAATATTACCGCCAAGGAAAACCAGCTGGATATTGCTGCATTAGTCTCCTCCACCATGGCAACCCCAAGTAATCAGCTCCATATCTTCTAACCTTCCCGCTCATCCTCCCACTCCTCCCACCCGGCGCCATCTCACACTGCTTCCCCTGCCTGGTAACCCCACAGATAGGTCTCCTCCATGGCAACACATGGCAACCCACAGCAATCTAATTTATATCTAATGATACCCACCCTCCTAGCCTGCCTACCACTCACGAAAATGAGATTTTAGATTAAATTAATAACCAGCAGGTGGACCATGGATGCAGATTTCGGGAGTCTTGCATAAAAAAAATTACTTAGATGTTATAACTGCCACTTACAAAGTCTAATCATTATTATAAATTACTACATTTTCTTTCACAATTTTAAATTCTTAGCATCAAAGTTAAGTTTGACAGAAAGGCAGAAAGTCAGAAAATGTGACTGTATTTTGTGAGTCTGAAAAATAGAATAGAATACAATAGAATAGAATAGAATAGAATAGAATAGAATAGAATAGGCTTTACTGTCATTGCAAAATACACTTTACAGTGCAACACAGTGCATCATAGCTTTTATGTTCTGTAAAGGGCTCAGAGTAAAAATATAAATGTGAAGTTTAAAGCTAATGCTGTCATGATTTCTGAATACAGATTAATTGGCAGCAACAGCATTTAAAAAAAATAATGCTTTGATTTCTTTGAGAAAGTTTAAGGATGGTAAGAAACAAGGAACAATAGATAGGAAGTTACATGAAAATCAAACTGTACATTTACCTTTTCATGACCAACATTGGTCCCCATTATAAGACACTGGTCATGTCTTTTACAGAGCAGCTCATACCCAGCACAGCCAGGATATTGTATTAATAGAAGGTGGTATAATAGAGATAACATGACACATTGATTTCTACAACAATGTGAATTCTCTGGGTCATTGTTCTCTTAAAAAGCCAACCTAAAAGTGGTTACCACTAGGTCACAAACTACTTTAACAAGTAAGTATGAACTCAATAAAAGAGAATCATGGAAATTTGCTGTACCCCTGCAGGAACCTATCAAGTCATGTTGTTTTGTCATCACTCTCCATTATAAACCTCAGCAGCATCTGAATTAACACTCCTACCAGGAACCTAAAAATCCACTAAATGCCAGATGGTAGCAACAGGAGAAATTGTGTAAGGATAACCCATAACTTAAGGTTAGGAAATTGTGGGGAGCTGCACAATTAATTGAATCACAGTTGTAGTGTTAGCCGGTGGAATTACATAACCACAAAAGTCGGTAATTTATATGTCCAGTGTGTGTGATATATTGTACATAACATGCAAATGAAAGTTACTACAAATTGTTTTGCTCATTTTTTATATATGTATATGTATATATGTATTCTGGTATCATCAAGTTTGCTTCTTCAAACTAAAACTCATGGAAGGTTATTTTGTGTGAAATACTACTATCTACTATTATCTACTCAGCAAAGATAAAAACATAATTTACTTGAAAACAATAACAGTGCTTCTATCTTTTATCACTTTATTTGACTCTAAGAGCTTTTTATTCTAAACACTGATGATTTTAGGTTGTTTTTTTAACATTTGAAGGGTAGAAATACTACTTATAGTCCCTTTAATAACCAAGCAATTAGACACAATATGACTTTTTGAACAAAACATGCATCCCAAACATCTGGAAAAAAAACATGTAAGGCTTAAAATAAGATGTTGACATCATAGTTAAAATTATATATATATAGTAGCCATAATGGAAGGGCCATAGTTTAAAATCCCTGTGTCAAATCCCAATGTTTTCTAGACTCATCCTTCCACTCCAAAGTCAGTCAGTCAGTCACTCATCTTCTGAATCTGCTTCATCCTCAGGGTCGCAGGGGTCGCTGGAGGCTATCCCAGCTACTTATAGGCAAAGGCAGGGTACACCCCGGACAAGTTGCCAGTTCATCGCAGGGCTGACACAGAGACAAACAACCAGTCACTCACATTCACACCTATGGGCCATTTGAGATTCCACTCCAAAGTCCCAAAGGGGAATTTGTGGATTTGTCACTATGTCATTCTAGCTCCTCTACCTTGTCACTTGATAACTCAGATTCCACAGAAAGGAACAGGCTTCAGTCTAAAAAAAAACAAAAAAAAAAAAAAAACAAAAAAAAAGGAAAACGTGTTTATGAATTCTTCTGCAACAATGTTATTTCAACCAGGTTCACTTCTTTTTACCAGTTACATCAGCAGTCACGCCAAACCAAGCCATTAGTGTCGGCTTTAATGCCATTTTTAATGGAGTGCTATTGCATGTCTAAACACAGTCTGGGTCATTTTCAGTGTTTCAAGATCAGCAGTGGTGCAGTACTTCAAATGAAAGTGCATTTTCCACTGCAGCAGTCCAGGGAGTACAATGAAGCTTAGCGAGACTTAAGGACCTTTAACAGGTGCACCAAACTGTTTTATATATGAAGGAAAACAACAGAATGCCATGATATCTTCAGAAATATTTTATTTTTTGTCAGTTGAGGCACAAGTAAATTTTAAAGGACCATTTGAGCTAAACAGTGGTGTGTATTTCATGTGTAATCTCTAGAGGACAATGCACTTGTTATTTGCAGTGTCTTTTGTCTAATAACTCCAAGTTACAGTATCCCTGTTAGAGACCTTCACGACATGGTTTTACATCCATAAACATAAAGGGCAGGCCAATAACTACATTTCCACTGTAGACAAGTGTTATTTCTCCAAGGACTTTGGAATAATGCAATCCTGTCTTAAATTAAACCTAACATTTCTTTGTGTCATTTCTGTCACAGAAGAAAGAGGAGGGGTATCCTCAAATGCAAAGGGTTTGGAAGAAATTATGGTTGACCTCTACCTAGTCGCTATCTCAGGTTATGCCCAAGACATGTGATAAGGGAGCTAATTGAAGGGTAGTTTGTGAGAGAGGGCAGGAAGATCTGATGGCTCAAAAATGAAGTGACAGGATATGTGCATCTGTAATGAGGCTAAGGGAGGAAAATTGGATCATTTTAAAAATGGCAAGGTGAAATGCAGTTGTCCTTTTGCTTTTTTTCCCCCTGCCATTGAATGAGATGAGCAGGGGTTGACAGAATCATTCTTTATCATTCTTTACATTGATTTCAGAGGACATGGAAAAGGAATGGCTTCCATCAGTGGCACTAAAGGCGAACAAAGACTTTTCAGCTGTGGTGCCTTCGACCAGAGATAAATGTTTGACTGAAGGCTATTCTCCCAGATGTAGGATCCTAATGATCTGCAGCCGTCACGCTCCCATATCTCTTGTGGTACATGAGGCCCTGTGACATACTCGAAGCTCTGGTCCATCGGTCAGAGTGCAGCCATATGTTGTGGGCCCATAGTGTCTCTGCAGGTCACAATTATGCTGTTTCGCCAACGCAAAAAATCACCTATTTTGGGGTATTTTTGCACAAGCATCTTCAAAACACATTAATCATACAACAGCTCAGACTTTTAGCGTTGGACCTGGTGAGATACTATCATCATTTATATTGCAATTTATTGAGTTAAAGAGGATTAATTATGTTTATCTTTTAATCCTCAAATGGAGCCGTGTACCCTTAAATAAGCTGGAGCAATACTCCTGGGCTTCCAGTTCTGTCAATAACAACAGGGGTTAGCTCTCTGTCAAACAGTCTACAGTAAAATTAGTTCCTAATGTCATGGCTTTCTAACTATTAGCACTCTTGGCCTCCCTCAGCTCCATAAATGAGCAGCAAGCCACTGCCGCTGAGCCAACTACCAGGAAAGTGACCCTCCATTAGACTTGCTATTACTGCCACCCCCATTAAGAAGAAGAAAAAATGGTTCCTGACTCAGACGTACAAATCAAATGAAATCCAAATATGAGCTTTAACGGTAACCTTCGGCCACAGCATCCTTATTATCGCTGCATGCTCTCTCCTCCTGCTCTCTCTCTCTCTCTCT
>JAPQRQ010000023.1:25318383-25332700 GCA_037367365.1 Apogon talboti | reverse complement strand
CTTTAACGGTAACCTTCGGCCACAGCATCCTTATTATCGCTGCATGCTCTCTCCTCCTGCTCTCTCTCTCTCTCTCTCTCTCTCTCTGCATAATATCACTTGAGCCAGAAACCAAACGATGCTAGTCATTAAAAACATATCCATCTCAATTAGACTGTGCATTATGACTATCCCTTGTGAGGAACATTGCAGGGTTATGTCTATATTCAGACTTATGATAAAACCTGGCAGAGTAAGGTAATGATCCACACACTCCACAGATGGTAAATGGGCATGTGCTGCCATTGATAGCCTAATTAAAAAGAATTCTGACATAAGTCACAAATTATTTTCCATTATTTTGATTCCATGCAGCTAAGCACGCAAAACAGCATCTATACAATCACAATAATACACTGACATGGTTCTGTATCAGTGCGAGGCCTTGCAGGACTGTGCAGTTTTGCACTGACAGGCTGTTAAAGATATTTACCGTAGTCACACTCCCAAGAGGTTTGTAAAGGCAACTCTGGCTACAAACTTGAGTGCAACTTTGTGGCATATCAAGGTTAACTTCAGTCCTTGCCTGCCCACTTTCTCTCTTTGGCTACCCATTCCCATTGATTTTGATTAGCCAGCGTCCCCCCAGTTGGCTACAGGGGAATGTTGTTAATGACAGCCCCTCAGATGTCTTCATGTCAGTGGCAGAGCCATCCGTCAGCCTCCAGAGCTGTGGAAAAGTGGCTGACATGCCACCTCTGTGTCTGATGGATGAAGTCTGTCTCTATACTGCCAAGCTCTTTTATCTGCTGAGGCAGGCCAATCCCTCTGGATCCACCTATAATCAGCGGGACCCCTTCTGATCCTTGACAAGAGCTCCAACCCCTACATCTATTCATGCTTAATGTCAGATAAGAAATTGTTTGTGTAATATATTGCCCGTGTATGTGAGCAGCTTATGAAAAATTACCAACCGGGTTGAGCAGATTTTTTCTCCTTTTTCCCCCTGATGGATAGCTTTATGATTGATTTGATTGCCTTTTTAACCTTGATAGAGACAGCAATAGTGAGCTAGAGGTGACGAAAATAGACCTGCCAATGTTGGTGACCAGTATGACTTGTAGTCGAATGAGGAGGAGGTGGTGCAGAGTGTGTGGGAGATATGGCACTGGTGTGTCCAAATTCTCTTGAGTCACATACCTGGAAATAATGCAAGTGTTTAAAAATATGAATAAAGATCATGTAATGCACCTTCCAGCAATATTTTATTTACTTTTACATCCAGCAGGTCTTTGCTGAAAGAAATACTAGGCTACTCCAAGTGCTTGTAATATAATGGCCATGATAACAGCCCCAAATTAATCATGCAGACAATACTAATAATTAGATTTTGTTCTTTTCCACTCTCTTACTTGATTAAAATTGTGATTGTTTAAATTGTTTCTAAATCAACAAGCCAAAATTTTCATACTATTCCGGTAATAAGATTACAACAACAAAAGATTCATTATTAGCCGTTCGTATCCATAAAGAAATCAACCTCTCTGAGCTCTATCTGCAGACGAGGCAGTTTTGCAGAGAATATCTTGGTCCACACACAGTGCCAGTGCCAGCTGAAATGTCAAGGGTAAGGTCTGGCGTGACAGCAAGTGTGATGGTTCTGCGTGAATATGAGTTCTTCTCAGAAAACGGTCTAATTTATCCCCTTGATGGCTCTTGAACTCTTAATGACTTTTCTCAGCTCCAGTTCACGGCCCTCTGTGGTTGTGCGAGCTGGTCTGTGGCTTTCTGTAGCCTAATAAAACCTTAAGTGAGCAAAAATGTCTTTCATAAAATGTGTCGGTTCAACAGCTTTATCATTCTGGCTGTAGCAAATGTCAAACGGGAGAGTTTCATTGGCACTCTATCAAAGTCTCTCATAAAACGGCCAATAAAACTTTACGTGGTCCATGAAATCATCTATTTATTACGAATGCAGTTACACTAGTCAAATGTGTTGATTTCTAAAACCCTTCGTGAATTACCGAGCAATATATACTTTGTGGAAATAATTTAAACTCAGCTTCTCCAATGACTGAAATAACTTTTGGAACTAAAGATATTCATTGAAAGGTCAAAATGATACCGCACAAACCTGTTTGTAAAATGTGGACTTGCATGTAGAGATGAACATTAAAGGTTTATCAAATATAAAGCTCATTAGAGTTGCCTGAAGGAAGTGTTTTTCTTCATTTTTGTTTCCTTGAACATTGTCACAATTGACCTTTGTAGCATTACCAAAAGGACACGTTAATTAGCTCTGCAACAGTTAAGACAGCTGTTAACCTGGGCAATCTCAGCGACCAGGTCTCATGACATGAAAAATAAAAACCCACTCCGCTGCAGCTGGGACAATAGATCATAAGAGGCATCAATAAATAATTACATTTAAATGTCTCTTAATGAGTGGAGTTTGCTGACTGGGCCAATGTTTATGGCCTCTGATGAAGCCGCACGCACAAGGCATCCATAATACAGAATGTCATAAAAGACTGGCCTGTTAATGGCTCTCAGTGCTCTGACTGCCACGATAACAGCATCCTCAATTACACACTGACGATATGCTACAACTAGATATGCAAACACACTGATGTTTCCTCTGATATGTTTGCTGCCTCAGCACCACACACTCACATATAGCAGTTACCATAATTATGCATTTAATAGCGTGGGATTTGGGGGAAATTTTATTTTGTTTTATAAAACTCTAAGACTTACAGAGCTCAGTAAAATGACAAAAACAAATTCTCCCATTTACCTATCCATCCATCCATGCATCTAGACAGTTTTGTCCAACTTCCGCCTTAATTAAGGGATGCACTAATCGCTAAGAAGTGTATCACAACAAAGTGGAAATTAGACGCCCCCCCCCCTTCCAATTAATATGTGGTTATGTGAAGTTAACAGTTGTGTGCCCCTTGAGAAAATAACTAACTGGATGCAAAAAAAGAGGTAAGATGTTTTACAAGTTATGGCAACCATTTTTAAACTATATGGAAAATCTACCAGCACACCAGATTCGTTCATCTCCTTGTACCCAAGTAGGGTTTGTAGGATCTAGGAGTTGTGATGTCACCATATGTCTCTCTTCATCTCATATGTTTCTCTGTCTTTGCATTTTTATTTTTTTTCTTTGTCTGTGTGTTGTCTTTGGTCCTGTCATTGTGAGGTGATGATATTATCCTGTCTTGCAAGTATGTCATTGTATTTGTAATTGTATTGTTCTTTAAAAAATCAAAAATAAAATATTATTTTAAAAAAATTATGGATGCACTGATTTTTGCCCAGCATCGACTGACATTCACAGTTTGGACTTCCAACAGTTGACATTTACAAATGTATGAAAGGGTTCCTATCTGATTACAACTCACTTACTGCATCTGAGTGCCGACGTTCTGTTTCAGCACTTCAATGTCCAGTTCAACATGCTACCATATTAGTCTTCCCTGAATTGCCAGTGGACTGTGTTGTATGAGTCTGTGTGTTTTTCAGACTGATCTGGTCAGAAGTGTGAACACTTTTAAGACATATTAATTAAGTATTAAGATCTGATCACCCAAACCTCAGATTGGGTGATCTGACCAAAGTACATACAACAGTCTTTTGAGGCAGAATCACAATCCACAATCTGAATCCCAAGCTTTCTAACCATTCATTTAAATACAGGCAAATTACAACCAAACACAATATTTCCCTCTAATTTCTGGAAGTTTTGTCAGTGTGTGATGGCTTCTGTTGTTGATATCAGACCACAATCTTTGCATTTTTGCATCACAAGCATTTAAACATCTAAATGAAGCAAACACTATTCCACATTTTCCTGTAAGTATATTGGTTACACAGACTGTAGTAGTCCTATCCTGCCAGAATTTTAGAATAAATCAAAATGTTTTCACAGTGGCATAACTCTACGTTATCTGTGTGAATCAGACTCACTACATGTTTAAGTTCTCACCCACAACCGATGGACTTTACAGCACCTGAAAAAATAATGACAAAGAATCACTCAATTTGGTAAGCAAAATGTATAAGTTAATATGAGCTATAGTACCATTATATACAAACTGAAAAAACTCACCAGCCTAGTGACCTGGGCTAGCAACATTAATGCTACAAACTCATTTAATACACGTTTGCTGTGTAGGAAAGTTTTGAAAGAATTGTTCATGTTTTTAATAACACATTAATAACTTTTCAGCCCCACTGAACAGTAGATTATATGCCAAATTAAGATCAATCATTATCTAGGATCATGACATCACCCAGAAAGCCTTACATGGATCCCCTTTAAAGGTGGGCTGGGCCGCCTGTGTGTATATTCTATCCTATTTTTACCAGTGTGAACACTAGTGTGTATCTCTGTACACACTAAAAGACCACCTACTCTGTGTATGAGTCATATTAAAATGTTTTAAACATGTCTGAAAATCTTGAAAAGTCAACAATATACCATTGGTGTTTCAAATATTTAGTGCTACCTGAGTCTACCAGAACAACACTCCATCAGTCTTTTTCCTCCAAATGAGAAATGAGAATATTCATGTTTGCATAATCCAGTATTAACTGATTAACATACCCTTAAAGCTGCAGGAGCTGAAAATACACATCTTCCATCTGCATGATCCTGGCATTGTTTCATACCATTGTAGAACACTCAGCTACATTTGCACACTTATACATACAGACCTAGAGTAGAGCAGTAGAGTCATGTCCAGTAAAGTAATTCAAATTCACTTTTAATGTTCCTATTGGGAAATTCAACCTCTGTATTTAACCCTTTGAACTAGGAACCTTCTTGCTATGAGGCCAACCACTGCATTACCCACATATTTAACCCTATTACCTATCTGACATCTGTTACTAGCCAAAATTGGGGCGTCACAGTAGATTTTCTACAGCCCCAAAACAGAGGAAACAGGTAAATACAGAAATCTTATGTCTTCTCAGACCACTTGAATTTGAATATGATCAAACATTCTGGAGTTTTTGCCCAAAGACACTAAATGCTATCACTGTTGCTTTACAGCAAGATTCAATAATCTAAGTGTATTATATGTAAAAGAGCCACTAAAATTCTAAACTGCCCAAGATTGGCATATCTATATTTAAGGCATGCTTTGACTAATAAGCAGGAAAACATTCCACTTTCAAAGCTGCCGGTGGTGTTTGATTTACACATTGAATTAAATTTGCAAACAAACATTTCAGGACTCAGTTTATTAAATGTGAAATGAAAGCAATGCGCTGTATTTCAGACCACAGATGAGCTTGTCTATTTGCATATAGAGCAGGAAAGTGAGATATGATCAAGTGGAGATGCGTTCTAACAACAAATGTACATGCACACACTTAGAGCTGGCCACTAGTGATTGGATCAAGAAAAACCCAATAATAATGTCAAATCTACAAAACAGACATGTTTAGTCACTGTGGAATTATCAGGTTTACTGATGTAACTAACTAGCTAACAGTTAACACCAAAATAAAAAGTAAACTAAAGGTATGTGTTACTGGACAAATTCATTTACACATTGGTATAAGCCCAAAATTTGTTCCTGATTGCAATTTTTTATTTCTTTTTTATAAAGTAATTCCAAGGAAAACTGTTGAAGTGTAAAAACATTAATAAATTCTGAGGATGAAAAACAGGAGCACTGTGAAGATAAGTTGTATTCAAATTTTAGATCGGCTTTTAAAATCATATTTTTTTTTAACTGTCCAACCTAATTTTGTTTTTCATTATTGTATTTCCGGGGAAGAAGCAATTTTAGAGACATAAATTCTAATCCAATAAAACCAGAATCGTCTGCACAGTGTAAAATGTTTTGCTCTAACTTGGGTGGCACAAGCCTTTCAAAGGCATCGCTCAGCCCGCCTCGCTGCTAGAGCTCATATAAAATGTGTGCAGTAATGGGGTTCAGTGTGTGTGCACATAAAACATGTCACTTTTCCTGAACCTCGACACACTGACAGAAGTGAGACTGGATGCATGACTGAGGAAACAAAGAGGGTTTAATCCGAGTGTGTGTTCGACATAAAGGTAGAGGCTGAGACGCTCCTCCAGGTACAGTCTGGCCTCTTATCTACATGGCTGCCTTCTTAATTATTCATCAAGGTGTGTGTATGTGTGTGTGCGTACGACTGGGACACTGGGACCTCTAAGGCTTCATGAAATGATGAGCGTATTACGGCACATGAAACAGGTGCAGCGATGGCGCAGCACAGCATGAGACCGCACGCAGTGGGGCAAACATATACACATGCACGTGTCACCAATAGACAAGTGTGTGTTACAAAGCACATGGGAATGTGTCAGTTTGACAGTGTCACACAGGGAGTGGGTGTAAGGAAATAAGACAACAGGGAGACTGCAGTCAGATCATCGTGGCTCATTTTTGTGATACATAGACTTGCATGACTACCTGTAGAACAATGTGCTGTCTTATAGCTGTCTGCTCTGTGGTCTCCTGTGATCGCAGCTGACAAGCCTAGAACACACACACACACACACACACACACACACACACATATATTTACATAGCATATAGACTCCTAATTCCTTCTAGCATCAAGGATATTTATCACCATACATAATGGATGTGGTGTGCTGGGACTAGGCTGTTACCAAACACTACCATGGTGAAGATTAGAGCAGAGTGCAGATGCATGTTTTGGGGAAAGTTCACTGAGGCAAAAACAACAACAAACAAAAAGAGGAGAAAAACAAGATGTGAGAAATGGGACATGTCTTTTTGGTTTTTTTTTTTTAAACAAACCTAACAACCTAACTTCATATTTGCTAACATTAGCACTATCTTTACATACATGCTGTGATATATATAATTTCAAAAGCACTCAACAGTTAAAAGAAACAATATGTAGCTTTTCTCCTTTAAAATTCTGATCATCATCAGAGTGTTTAGAATAAAGAGCTCAGAAGTTCTGCCAAAGATGCCAGTGTGTTGGACTGTAGAGATATGAGCTGAATTTATTTACACAGACGGGCTGGGGGATTTCTGTGACCACTAGAGGAAATAACGAGTCAGTCTGCCAGTCTCCCATGATGAGGAAAACTAACACCACTGGGCCTTTGACCAAAAAATCAAAAAGTGACAAGATGGGATGAGAACTGCTAAGAAACAACTTTAAGAGTCAAAGAAAGTGATAAAAGCTAGAACCACTGTTGTTGTTTTCACCACTGGACACAGCTCTAAATGAAAAGAATGACATTTGATGCTGTAATGGCAGCGTTTCTTCTACATGGGTGAGTTTAAGTCTGAGAATTCTGAAGGTATAAATTTATTATGTGATGTGTTTGTCTTTGCCAAGTTGCCATTTGTTGATCCACCATTCAACATGACCGTTCTGACCTTGTTTGCATGACGCCAAACAGATCTTTAGTGCAGTAACTGACAACCA
Source organism: Apogon talboti (assembly GCA_037367365.1). Classification (NCBI taxonomy): domain Eukaryota; kingdom Metazoa; phylum Chordata; class Actinopteri; order Kurtiformes; family Apogonidae; genus Apogon; species Apogon talboti. The sequence goes on along the minus strand of JAPQRQ010000023.1, from coordinate 25,325,263 downwards.
TACAGAAAATGGAGGTGATTTATAGTTTTACTGTGGCTGTTTTCTGTCTAAAACAGTGTTTCTCGACAGGAGCGGTACCATCCCTAGGGGGCGCTGGGATACCCTCGGGGGGCGTTTGGAACGAGAAAGCTGAGAGGGGGCTGAGGCTGAAATGGGGCGGCGTATCAATATCAAGCAGCAAGTTATGTCAATGGCGAATTTCTGGGACCACCTCCACCCAGGTCCTCTGCAACTTGTTTCGGAGGGGGGATGGATGTGACAAGCAGGCAGCAGGAGGCTCATGATGACATAAAGGGATGTTTGTTCAATGAGAACCACTGGTCTAAAATTACAGCTAAGCTAACAGAGCTATAATGTAAACTATCAGCTGACAAAGTGCACTCTGGACTTCCCCCTACTGCTCCTAAAATAAAACAGAAAACATGCAGGCATTTAGAACATGCATGTCTACATACAGACTAATTGGAACAGTACTAGAGCTGTCATCTTAGTCCCAGATTATTTATTAATTGGGTTTGAATTGGGATTGAATTTATCGAATAATTAATGATTTAATTGTCTTTTTCAATTCATGTGTCTGTTCCACAATCATTTATTTATACATATATGTATGTGTAGTACACCTAAGGAAGAAGAGCTTTTATTGACATTGAACACTGGGACATGGACTGGAAAATGTATTCTTGTTTGCCTTTTATACTTTGATAAAACTTAAATACAGGGCATGTATGTCACAACTTAAATTTAAGTTATTACTGAAAGATATAAAGATATGACTGATAATGACAAGTGTCAATGGGAGTTAAGCAGTAGGCTTTATACAGGTCAATGGTGATGATTATTGTGATTATGCAAAACAGCAGCTCTAGTAATCAATTATATAATAGGCTAACTGTGACAGGCTGTGATAGTATGGGTAGACTATTACTGATGATACTGATGTTTCACAAGCCTAGAAGAAGACATGTGTAAACTCTGGGTTCATGAATGATGAGCTTGAATATTTTTTGTTACTTCACTTCAGCAATTAAAACTCATTAAGGATGGCCTTTAACATGAGTCAGCGATGCCGGACCAGAGTCCCTCTCGATCACTGCTTCCTCTGTGGCTCCCTGCCGTCACTCAGCACCTGTAGTCACACACTGATTAGCTTTTCGGTATTGTATGTGACCAGCTCTGAGCCCCGGTGCTTCATCCCAAACAGGAACATTAATGATGACAGGAAGAAGGGAGATTAAAAGAAATCTGAGATAATAACTTGCCATACTTCTGAGACTTAATGTGCTGGACCCATTGCATTATCTCCTTGAAGACGTGCTCTTATCACATCATCATAGTTGAACATCAAAGGGGAACAGCAAATCACAAGATAAAGCAAACTGAGCCACGGCTCATTGGGTTGAAAGATGCATTGTAATTTTCTTCGCAGACACAGATTATGTTTAATGGTTTCTCATCTGTTTATGAGAACATCATGTTTCCATGCAGAGCAGGTCAAAACTGAGGATTTGAATTATTGCAATACACCAAGGGATGTGTGAGTACATCACTGTCGAGTTGTAGGATCTTTGCGTGGTGACAGAAACACATGCCGGGAGGATAAACTACAAGCTTAAAGACAAGAAAAGGGGTTACTTACACTTCACTCACTCTGCCGGGCTGTTTCATTCCAGGGCAGAGAGGAAACCCCTCCCCCACTAGTGACTACTGTGGAGTAAATGTATGGAAATGTATGAAAAATGGCCCCAGATTGGCCCAGACAGCAGTCATCCATCAGCACTTTGACAGAGGAGAGTTTTCCACTTTATTGTCCCCCCACTCAGAGCGTGTGAATGAAGATGGTCAGATTTAGGTTCAGATAGCTCCAACCACCCCGGGCTTTGGCCCTGGGCTCATCAATCAGTAGACGATACACTATCTGATCATTAGACACCCTCCCCCATACGCAGACACACAACTAAAGTATTTCAACCAACTGACCGACCCAGCAGGCACCGAGAGGATCATCTCTTCTGAGAAACAAGAACTCCTCACAGAGTAAACAGACTCATAAAACCCCACACAAGAGCCAATTATGCCAGGAACCTGACATCTCCTTGTCGTAAAAGCCCTGTCGTAACTATTGGACAGAATGTGAAATACAGCCAGTTGTTATCGCCGCCCATTTGTGCCGATTAAAAGCCACCCTAGAGACCTGTGGTGCCGGGTAAGGAGGGCATTCCGAATGCCTTGCCTTACCGTATGGCACAGCTCCGGGAGGGCTCCGGAGGGAGCTCCCTCTTGCCAAACAATCCTCTCTATGAATGCCTGATTTATCACCAGCCGTCCACAGCTAATGTACCAACTCTCCTGGTTGGCCCATGTTGATAGAAGCCTGCTTTATTATTATCTGCACTGGCATCGAAGATGGAGCAGCTTGTATTATTCATAAGATCACACACATTGCCTCATCCAAACATGAGATACATTATGCAGAGTGCAAATGCAGGTCTGAGTTATGGCTTTTTGTTGTGTACAAACATAAACACTGATAAGATGGAAAGATCTTTGAACAGTATCTTTATGAATGCAGAAAAATAGACAGGTTGAGGTTGAAGTGGGATAAAAAGTGTATGAACACACTACCAAAATGATGAATCATGCTGCTCCTGCAGAAGGCACTACAAGTTCTCCGTCCACAAGCAGCTGACTCAAGACAAAGGGAATAGCAAATTAAAGAATTGCTCACTATCACACACCAAATGAGGTTGAGAAAAATCTTCCGCTTACATCCTCATCCACCAAGGACCTGGCGAATTTGAATCTTCCACGAAACAACACTGAATTACAAACAAAAGAGCATTGTCTCTCCATTGTTTGCATCGTGTTTCGGCTCAAGCCAATTACGTGGCTCTAAAAACAATAGACTAAAGCTGCAGCAAGGGGCCAACTATTCACTTTGATTAGCCACAGACTTCTAGCTGACATTGATTTTAGCCCTCAGCCTGTCGGGAAGAGGAAATTTCTGTCACTTGGATGAAAGTAAATTTACAAAGAGAATCCAAAGCATTGTCGAGGGGAAAAGAATCATGCAAGTAAACAAAACCGACCACAAAAACACACACACATTATTTCTCACTTTCCTTTCCTTCTCCCAACCTCTCACACAATCATTATCTCTGTCTCATACACTCTGTCTCTGTCTTCCCCAGATATGCAGACAAAAACACACAAACGTACAATATGCACATTAACAGCTAAACACCTAAAATCACCATCATCAATAATCTGAGTGAGTGAGGCTCCGATAGTTCAAGGCTATTGATTTTGCAGAGCAGCAGCACTCAGTGGTCATTTGCAGTGATGAGGGAAGACAATCGCAGCCAAATCATCCCTGGCATTCATTAGGAGGCTAAGCCGAGGAACCAGCGAGAGTCTATTGAAACTTAATCAACAACTGGTGCAGGCTAATGCGGAGAACAGCAGGTGAGTTTGTCTTGAGGTTTCCCCAGTGGGTCGATCTGGTCTGTGGAAACACTTAACAGCTAAAACCAACAGCAGGGCTCCAAATAACAATTATTTTTGATGGTCAATTACTTTTTCTGTAAATTTTTTGGTCTTGAAAATTTCAGAAAATTACTTTAAAAAATTGGGTTCACCCAAGATGATATCCTGCAATGCTTTGTTTAGTACATAATTAGAGACACAATATCATACAGTTTTAATACTCGCCAGAAACTAGTCTCGTCACAACATTGACTTTGAAAGAGCATAACCCCCAAAACACTTGTTGGTTTGATGTTTGGGTCCAGATTTCTTAATGCATTTATTTAGTTTTATTTATTTAGTTTTCAGTTCAACAGTTATTGAGCTTCCAAGCAAATTCATACCTTATTCCAAAACCCAAACATATTCATTTTACGGCTATAAATGAGAAAATAAAACAAAAAATATTCACATTTAAGTAGCCGGAATCACTATTGACTCTTTTTCTTAAGAAATTACTTAAATTGATTATTGGTGAAAATAGTGGGCAATTCATTTCAACTAATGCCATTTAATGCCACATTTCCATTAATTTTCCATTAAGATCTTGTATTGATCATGGAAAGTCAGACCATTGTGTGAAGTCTTCTCCATCACATTCCAAATAATTCTCAATGGGGTTCAGATCTGGACTGTGTGGTGGCCAGTCTGTGTGTGAAGATGAACTACTCTATCACAGTTTGAGCATGACCATTTCTGGCATTGTCCTGACTTTATGTTCTCTATTAAACTAATAGTTGTTTAAGAAATAAGAGGCTACTCACTGCATCAGTTAGAATTAAAGAACTTGTGACAGCATATTAATCACTGCAGTAATTATAAAATGGAAGGCTTTTCCCTCTTTGCTAAGTTAAATCCAGGTGGGGACTTGTAGTACAGTGGGGCAGAAGAACAAAACACATTTTAGACCGCTTTTGGTCAATTTGTTTCAAAGCTTTGAAAAGCTTGGGGACATAATAGCAGTTTGTTTTTACAAGTTTTAAGAACGGAGGAGTTAGGGGAAGGTGGGCTAGGATCAGTGGGAAGTCTCCTGAGACAAGCAGTCTAGTATAGTGGAATCACATCCATGTTGCATCTAACAGAATCTGATCAACGATCTGTAATTACAGCTGATTAGACACAGTCAGGGTATCCTCGGGTAGATTTTCTACGCCCAAAAACACACCGGAAGGGGATGCAGGAGTCTCATGTCCTTTCAGATCAGCTGAAATGAAAGGTAATAACGGAGTTTTTGCCAAAGGATGCTAAAAAAAAAAAACACTATCAGCTACTGTAGCTTTAATTATTGCAGCTCTAATTAACAGTTTTCCTTCCATCATCTACCCTGAAGTTTTCTGCAGGAGTAAAATGAAAAAGTTCTCATGTTGATCTAACAAATCCACATGAAACATTCACGCTATGAAATATACAACATTAAAGGCATGGCTTGCCATTGTATGAGCACTATATGATCCACTTCGGCTTCACAGAAATGCTCAGAACAGAACAGAGTGCATAGCTTAGATGAGTCATACTGGGAGAGAAGATGTGAGATGAGGGAAAGCACAGCAGCCTTTCAAGTATCCGAGAACTGATGATGCACAATGCTAATGTCTTCAAGAGGTTTCATATACAGTACAAAGGAAGAAAATGCAAATACCCACAATGAAGGAATCCATTTCACAAAGAGATGCCAAAAAAACAGGTTCATTCACAAGATGTTCAGTAAAAAACATGGGTTTTGTTGAGCAAATCTGTTTGATGCATTAAAGTTACTTCCAGCTACAAGAAAGCTGATCATCACTATTTACAGGAAACATGTTTACATCGCAGCCAGCAGAAAATCCACAAAAATAGGCAATAATATCCGTGAAAATTCCTTTTCAGTAGGTAAAGAAAAGGAGAGATTGGGTTACAATGTTTGTGCAAAATAAGTGATGTGTTTTAAAAGGACACTGAGGTACTTACACTTTCAATTAACTCTAATAAATTCATTGAGAATAAAAGAAATCAAATTACTGGTAAATACAATGGAACACATGTCTGTAAATAAACTCAACCAGAGATATTGTAGTCCAAGGCTGAACCTCTTCACAGCAAGAGCACCCCCTTATTTTGTCTTTATAAAAGCCCAAAGTAAGTACCTCTATTTATATATAAGAGAGCAACCACAAATCTATGTGAATAAAACAGACACAGCTGTCAGATGTGCAGCTAAACATGTTATCATGAAGCAATCTATTTCAATCTATCCTGATTAGTTTAATAACTACAAATCAACAACCCTGCCAATATCAGAAGCAGGCTGCATAGGACCAAAGATTTCACATAGTGAGTACTTTCTGCCATCTGCTGGACACATTCTGTTATTACACCTACAGTACTGGTGAGTTTGGGTTGAGGTTTGCAATCTGCCAAACAAATGTCACTTAATGAGAAACACATGACATGCAAAAAACAATGTGTTCTCAATGTGGGGAGGCTGCAGTGAATCCAAATCTGATCTGGAGCAGCCAGATAGAGTCAGATGTAGTGAGAGATTGCAGTTTCTCCCTATCCACAACCAGATGGAGGTCTGTTACCAACACCACGGCTGTGACCTCAACGTGCTGACTCAACACCACCAGCTGTACTGTGGTCCTGTAGATCTGGCTCTCTATTGGTGGAGAGTTACACAAACACACACAGATTTCCATCAGCCTCCTGCTCTACATGGTGGAGATCAATTAGGAGGAAATGAAGCGGAAAAACACTTGCGTATGTGCACTGCCCTGCTAAAACGCACCACAAATTTACACCCATACTCATAAAGGTACTCTGCATAGGCAACCACACTCAGATGGAGTCTTTACTAATGAAAAACCATGTAATGTTTTCACAAAACACTTGCAGGCATGCATTTGCAAACCACAGTAAAATAAACATATGTAGCTGAGGAGGGGAAAAAAAGTTTCATACCTGTTGATGTGATCAGTTTTTATTTAAACACTGTAGTTTTAGTTTTATGGCTACAGTTTGAGAAGGTGATTTTTATTTGTCCTTCCATTCAATTTACTTAAGTGCAGTTGTTGCCATCAGGGTTTTCCTTACCATCATAAAAAAAGATGCACATACACAAAAATGCATAGTTTTAGTCAAATAATAACAAAAACAAAAAATGACCACATTAGCTGTTTTGCCATAAAGTGTCATGTAGATTAGGAGTGAACATTTCATTGTAAAAACAAAAATGCTAATTATGTGCATTTCCATAAACTGGTTTGAAGTTAATAAACTAGGCTGCATTGTATCAACAAAAGGTGGTGCTGGAGGCTGCAGAGTAGAAGAGTAGAAAAAATAGTATAAGTTAAGTGTTCTGTTTCTTCTAAAATGGCTG
>JAPQRQ010000023.1:25297608-25315055 GCA_037367365.1 Apogon talboti | reverse complement strand
TATAGCCCTTATATATATTTTATCTCAGCACAAAATAGAAATAATGTGGGTCTATCTTATTCTGAACACTTAATTTACATTACAATTAATTTCAAGCCATTTTTTATTATTCAAAATAGAAATACGACATGTAACACTTTCAAGTGTTTTTTATCTCAGAAGAACAGATACAAATTTCCCACAATTAACTTTTTCTTGACATATTTTGCAGTTCTTGTATATTTTTAAGCATCACAAACCTCATGTATTAGTGTGTGTCTAAACGCTTAAATGATAATTTCAGGTATTTTTTTAATATATGAAAGTAGCCCATAGGATATTACATCATGTAAGAGAAAAAAAGATACATACTAAAAAACAACAGATTCATTCAGATTTGTTTAGGTTGGCTTTGGCCATGTTAGGTATATGAACTGGCTCTTAGTTGCCACTGTGGACATCCTGCCAAACGTTACCTCATTACAGAACCATTATGAGTCCTGATGATAGAGTGCCCCTGCTGTGCATCGGTGTCTCTACAGATGCATGTATACACAGTGCAGCTGCTTTAGTAGATGTGTGTGTTCATGCTGACTCAAGTCTTTCACTGTAATTTCTCTGTAAATGATCTAGCTTTGGCCACATGTTTATCAAAGCTACAGGAAAATCAGTAGGTCCGTGCAAGTTCAAAAGGCATGGGGTCACTGACTAACTGAACCCCCCAGTGGTGGTAAAGATGGGAATAGAGGGGGCGATGGGACTTAAATTTGACCACAGTTATTTAGCTGGTGAATCAACTTCACAACAAAGCCATTTTCTCATCACATGGACAGGCAGAGGAGAGCTTCTGAGAGCAATAAAAGCTGTGCATGACAGTTGAAAGAGTTTGAAGTAGAGTAGGTGGTATGTCATCAGTGGCAGCTGTGTACGAGTTGGTGTTTTAAATGATGCATGAGTACAAAAGAACTGATCAGTCCTACATACACTGAACAAAAATATAAACGCCACACTTTTGTTTTTGCTCCCATTTTTCATGAGCTGAACTCAAAGAGCTAAAACTTTTTCTATGTAAACAAAAGGCCCATTTCTCTCAAATATTGTTCACAAATCTGTGTTAGTGAGAACTTCTTTGTCGAGATAATCCATCCACCTCACAGGTGTGGCATATCAAGATGCTGATTAGACAGCAGGATTATTGTACAGGTGTGCCTTAGACTGGCCACAATAAAAGGCCACTGTAAAATGTGCCGTTTTCTGTACTGGGGGGATCCGGGGGGTCAGACAACCAGTCAGTATCTGGTGTGACCACCGTTTGCCTCATGCAGTGCAACACATCTCCTTGGCATAGAGTTGATCAGGTTGTTGATTGTGGCCTGTGGAATGTCGGTCCACTCCTCTTCAATGTCGTCCTACTCGGGGTCTCGACCTGACTGCAGTTCGTCGTTGTAACCGACATGAGTGGGCAAATGCTCACATTCAATGGCATCTGGTACTTTGGAGAGGTGTTCTTTTCACGGATGCATCCCGGTTTTCACTGTACAGGGCAGATGGCAGACAGCGTGTATGGCGTCATGTGGGTGAGCGGTTTGCTGATGTCAACGCTGTGAATTGAGTTGCCCATGGTGGCGGTGGGGTTATGGAATGGCCAGGCGTATGTTATGGACAACAAACACAGGTGCATTTTATTGATAATGTACGGCCCCATGGTGCAAGGATCTGGACACGATTCCTGGAAGCTGAAAACATCCCAGTTCTTACATGGCCAGCATATTCACCCGACATGTCACCCATTCAGCATGTTTGGGATGCTCTGGATCGGCGTATACAACAGCGTGTTCCAGTTCCTGCCAATATTCACACAGCCATTGAAGAGGAACGGACCAATATTCCACAGGCCACAATCAACAACCTGATCATCTATGCCAAGGAGATGTGTTACACTGCGTGAGGCAAATGGTGGTCACACCAGATACTGACTGGTTTTCTGACCCCCACCCTCCCAGTCCCCCCCAATACTGTAAACCTGCACATTTTACAGTGGCCTTTTATTGTGGCCAGTCTAAGGCACACCTGCGCAATAATCCTGCTGTCTAATAAGCATCTTGATATGCCACACCTGTGAGGTGGATGGATTATCTCGTCAACGGAGAAGTGCTCACTAACAGATTTGTGAACAATATTTGAGGGAAATAGGCCTGTTCTGTACATAGAAAAAGTCTTAGATCCTTGAGTTCAGCTCATGAAAAACGGGAGCGAAACAAAACGTGTTGTGTTTCTATTTTTGTTGTGTGTCTACATCTGTATGTGTTTCTGAGTATAATCCAGCAGCTTCATGTACACAGAGAGACCACATAAGAACCTAACCTGGAAAGTTCATCAGTTATAATATCAACCTCTAGTTTACAACCTCCTGGACATGAGGCTCTTTTCCAGATGCTTGAACTCAAGTTCCTGGTGTTCTGGTTCAGACAAGTGGAAAAGGCAGGCAGGCTGCTCTACAGTTATTAAGGTGTGAATACAGGCCGAGTGTTCGCCCCCTGAGTAACACCAATGATGAATCACTCCAGTCACTGAGTACTTCCTGCAGTTCACCTGAGTGCAAAGCTATAGGAATGAGCTCTGATAGGAACTATGAACATCTGCTACACTCAAACCCTGTATGGAAAAACCTAATTAGAAACAGTCTGCAAATGCCACACATACATGAGGATTGTAGTTTGTAAAAGTCTACAAGAGCTGTAAAAAGAATGAAGGTTGATGCTGAAATGGCAGCATTCCTTCTAGACGGATGAGTTTGATTATTAGGCTTATGAAGGTATAAAGTTATTATGGGATGTTATTATCTTTGCTAAGTTGCTGTTTGTTGATCCACGTTTCAGGTTAAACTGTGACAGTTCTGACCTTGATTCTAAACAGATCTTTTACTGCAGCTATTGAGAACACAAACCCTACAGAAAACAGAGGTGAGCTGTGGTTGTACTGAGGCTGTTTTCTGTCTAAAACAGAACTAAGCTAACAGAGCTATAATGTAAACTATCAGCTAACGCTGCACTTGAGAAATATAAGACAGTGTTATTTTGAGCGACTGTTAAAATAAGCAGCAATGAGTTTTAGTCTAAAAAAGAACACTAGATGATATCATAATAAAGATGTGTGTAAATAATTAGCTTTATATTTCATTCAGTAAGTGGCCTGTGGATTAATAGCGTTGACTCGTTGGTGGTTTTGGTCCTGTGTGTGTTTGCTTTTGCTTTTTTCCCCTGTTGCTGAGAGTTTGGAATATCAAAACTACATAGAACTACTTTAAAGCTTCAGATTTTTCAACATGATATCATGACTCACGTAAATATACAAGCCACTTTTAATTGCCGTGTTATCTGTACGCACTATAAGCTTTCTGTGTGTATGTTCATGGCGTTATTAACCCCCTGTCCAACCTGTATTTGATGCATCAAATACCACGCACTGAGGGTTAGTGTTATGTGAACCGGAGATCTTGGCTTATATTGACACGTGATCAAATGCCGTTGAATAACACGCAAAAAGGTCAAAAATGCTTAGGTATAGCATGCCAAATGCCATAAGAACTGGCGTGACATACAACGGCATCCATTGAGATCAGTCTGGATTTTTGATTAATGACAGGATTTCACACTATTTTCAATTGTCATCAAAGTGAGAAAAATCAACACAGTTCATTGAAGTCTCAAGATTTACCCTTTAACATTCAGTCCAGATTCATAAAAGGGCCTTTCAGAGTTATCCTTTTTACAAGCATGGTGGTCTTTAGGGGAAAAGTTTTCTTTGTCACACCTGCCTAAAACAGCAGAGTTGGACAGATGAAGTAAATACATGCACGGTGAAAAACTCACAAAAGGTACATGATTTCCTGCTCAGTTTGGTCAAAATCCACAACCCTGGAATTTGGAATATCCTAATCTCAATATCTGCCTTATTAGCTAACACAACCGCATGCCAAGACCTTTGGAAAAAACATTAAGTTTGCCAAACTGACACTGATGAAAATGTTGTATATCCATCATCTCATTAAATTACTATGAACACACATGAAGATAAACAGGAGTAAGACCATAAACACACCATTTGACATGCTGCTCAAGCTAAAACGGATTATTTAATCTAAATTAATGCAAGATGAAGTTTGTTTTAGCAGTCTGGTGTGTGTGTGTGTGTGTGTGTGTGTGTGTGTGTGTGTGTGTGTGTGTGTGTGTGTGTGCATCCATGGTATTGGAGAGGAAATAGGAAATGGTGAGCAGGGCGGCCCCTCTCATGGGCGAAGAATAAACAGCTGCCATGTAAATTCAGGCTGAATGAAGCCCCAAACCAAGCAGAACAGGTACAGAAAACACCTCTGGAGCGTTAAAACACACAGAACATAACAACGTGAATATAATATACAACACACAACGCTTAAGAGAAACTGTCTGATCTCTTTCCATTATACTATTTCCACTTTCTTCATCTGCTGGCTGTGAAGGAGGTCAGTGGAAAGCTGAAAATGAAAACAATGACTTGATGCTACTTTCTCCACATACGCTCTCTTTCATTTTCAAGAAAGTACATTTGGAAATTGAGGTGCACAGAGGCTATAAAGCTGTCTAGACAGCCACTTTGTTTGTAGGAATACTGGTTTTTCCATTGTTAAAACTTATTTTTATTTTTCAACCAGGCCATCAACCGACCTCAACAGAGAAAATTTACACTCATGTTTATCATTTTATTCAAGAGATCAGTCCGGCCGAGAAAAATCAAATCAACCAACATCAAGGCAGAGGTCATAAATCTATCTTTCCTCCTGTCGCAGAGCAATCTTTTCTTGTCATCTTTTGTTATGGCAGCAAACAAACAGGCCTACTTTCGTCCCCCTCCTGTCATGCAAGATTGGATTTTGATGACACCGATACTCGAGTTGTGTACTCTCCACTCTCCATTCTTTGCCGCCTCTCTCCTTTTTCTCTTGAAAAAAAAAAAAAAACCCAACTGGAGCTACTCTATTTTCACTCTTAGACAGGTGAAAAAGCCTCTGCGTTTCTGACAATAGCCCTTTTGCTGAAGTAGATGCAGTGTCACGTGAACAATCTGGGTCAACAAATAGATTCTGCTGCATAGGAAACATAAGAATGATGAAAAAAAATAACCAGTGTGAATGACATGAAAACATTTCCTTCGTTTTTCAGCTGACTCCAAGTTCCAGTCTGGGTTTGGGTGATCCTGGCTGCAGACAAGAAGGAGAGTGGGACTGTTTAAACTCAACAGTGGTTTCATTTGTGTATTCATCTGGTTTTGTACAAACAGGGGAAAATGACACGGGCAAATGAACACGACAGTGTGTTTTTGCAATAGTGACTAATCCTGCTGCTCTGTCTTGCTTCTATTATCCCTTTTCAACATAGCAGAACTGGGCTCTGACTCACCACACAACAGCCACCGACTGCATTCACTGTCAGGCCGCTGAACACACAATCAGCTGCATCTAGATCAGTTCATCTCTGAGGTACATGGAAAAATATAGTGCAAGCTGCGTTAAGTCAGTCTTTTAGGCAGTCTGTTGCCATCCCACAGTAGTTTTCTGTCTGTCTGCTTTTTCTCTTTACACACACAGTGTTAAAGCAGATTTATGCAGGCTGGTTTTATACAGCAGCAATCAAGATTACTGTCAATAAAGTCAACTGGCATCTGTGGAAGTGCTCAGCTTTTGGGCAACATTAACAATGACTGTCTTGCATCTTAGTTTATGTGTTAAACAATCATGTAATTATCCATAAAGCACTGGAATAATATCTAAAATAAAAATGTGTAGCTCCATTTAAAATGCCAACTAGGTAATTAGAATATATTTCTCTGCTACACAAAGGAAACTTGACTTTGACATATTAAAACTACCATGGGGCTGTGTACTTGTCAGCTCATCAGTTTCTCAACAAAGTGAATTTCCACTAAGCTGTAAAACTTTGTTTCATGAACTATAACCCAGCGCTCTCAAGTATTGGAAAATCCATTTGGAAAGCAAAAGAAGAAAACACACAGTAAGAAAACCATTAAAGACACATTAGAGAGGAGCTTTTAGAACAGCAAAAAAGAGAGATGAAAATAGATGTTGTGTTGATGCCCAGCATTGGCATAGGAAAGTGAGCCGTTTTCCACATTAATCAAAAGTGAGCCTGTTGCACTCACAGCATGCGTTAGCCAATTAGAGACATACTTATACGACCATTACCACAATTAAGCCTTTCCAGTCTCACCGCAAATCCCGCAAACACAGCCCTGCGTCCTTTGGCTGGAGGGTTAACAACACAAATTCTCAGGCTACCTTGTGAGCTTACTAAAGTGAAAGCTATTATTAGAGTTGGCAGCTACTTGATGGGGTTTAATACATTATTTCCTGAAACAACAACAGCTTAGAAATAGTTAGAAAGCGTGTCCGTAGCATTTAGCTCATCAATTACACACTGACATGGATGAGGTTGTAGGCAATTACAAGAAAATTGCAGGCTGCTTTGAGAAAACAAATTATGCATAAGGCACAGAAGCAAATGGGCCATAATTAACTTTTCATGTAAACTGTTAACACCAAAAGTGAGTCTTCTGTTTTTCATTTTCTTGCTTGTACACAGTAAAAGAAAAGTTGTGCATGGATTGACCCTCGCCTGTTTTTATATGATGAAACTCGTATCCATATTTAATCATTTATATGAGTATTTTCTAAATTGTAAGAGCCAAATGGAAAGTCAGTACGTGTGGAAAAGTGTGAAACAACTCAGAAATAAGACAAAAATCACATCTTATTCCAGTTTTGTGGTAAATGTGATACGGTGGATTAATGACAAAGATCAGGCATCAGATCTATAGGTCTAAAAATCACCTTTACCAAGTGGGAAGTTTTGTTAAAGCTGTATTGAATTGAGGATAGATAATGAGTTCATAATTTAACGGTATAGCAACAAAGAACAACCGGCTAGAAGAACAGAGTGCCTACTGTAAGCTTTCTTTAGTCAGTTTACTCCCATTCCTCATGCAGCTTTCACTCTGATCCCAAAGTCAACATTTACACAAACATTTGTCTGGCAGCAGGGTTAATGTCTGAGCTGAAGCAGCAGGTGAAATACAGCAGAGAAGACTCCAACCGGAAAGACTCATCCAAATCCCCATAGTAGCAACACTAGAAGGTGTCTGAGTGGGAAGTAGAGATACTGAACCCAATGGAAGACACATGGACGACGGGAGCATTTGGATAAATACAACTAAATGCATACAAGCTGCTGGTAGTGGGGAGAGAAAGCACAGTAACGCAGGTGGATTTCTTTTTCCTTTACCTTGGGTGCTCTGATCTGCTGCTGTGACCCTTCCTCTGTACATATCTGGCTTTGCATCTCAGCTGTTGTCTTCAAGTCACTCTAACAAAACAAAGATGTGTGTTAGAAGCTTGTTAAGTTTCTAAATATAGTGGTGAAGCGCATTAACTTAGCACCTCATCCATCTCACCTTGTAGAACCTTATGACCTGCTCTGCAATGCTGTTAATGTGCAGCATGTACTGGTGCAGTCTCCGTTGGTACTTCAGCGTTGCGAGCTGCGCCTTGTTCTGCAGAGTTGACACCTGGGCCAACAGGGACTGCTCCCTTCTGTCCCACCTGAGCCTCGCCATCCGGGATTCATGCTCCAAAGTCGCGTTCCTCTCCTTCAGCGCATCGTTCCTTGTGCGTAAAGCGTCCACGCAACAGTGTTCCATGTCTTCACCGGTCAACACGAGCCCGCATCCTCTCTGACACGCACCTTCACCGCTATGACCCGTGTCTGGCTGGATTTGTGACTCCATCTCGTTTGTGTTTAGACCTTGGATCAAACTGGGTCCCCTGGAGCAGACTGGGTCCTTTTCTCCGCAGGGAGTTTGGCAGTCAGCGCACATACTTTGCGCGTCACGCAGGCAACTTTCCTACGCGGCACTATGAGTTGGGACAAAGTTATTGTACAAGTCTGAACACATGAAAGCGTGAGTGCAAAGTTTGACCGGTCTGTGCAGCTGACGCTAAGCTGAGGGCTGCGCCACCTCTGGCAACAAGAGGATGAGATGCTGCTCTCAGATACGTTCCCCTTGCTGACTCACTTTTATTCCCTCCTGCCACAGTCATCGTTCATCTTTGGGCTTCTTCTCTTGACTTGCACTTGACCCTTTCACACCCTAGCATATTTTTAATCCATTAAATCGTTTGGTTAAATTCTGTGCAGCTCTAAGGCGCTCTGAACCTGATGTGTTGTATCAAACATCACCGACAGAGGGCGCCAAATCTGCCAAACAACCCACATGCCATCTGGGGCTATAAAGTTACATAGAAAAATCTAAACTTAAGAATGCAGTCTAAAACTCACCTCATGAGTGGCATTGTTAATGATTTAATACCATTAATTTAATTTTATGGGCAGTTTTGCAGTAGAAATAGAAAATGTCTCAAAGGGTCATTCAGTGGCTTAATCAGGCTGTAACATAATATCTGCACAGAGACCCTCACTCAGAAAACTTTTCCTGCATGAGTTTAGGCCATTCTCACTGCCTGACACAGCATGACATATTGCAGGCATCTCTGAGAAGGCGTCACGTTTCAGGTCTCCCAGAGAAGCAGTTTGGTTCTAGTCTGCTGTGCACCACTTAAAAGTATGTTTTGTGTTGTCTGAGCTGTCAAAGACCAGGTGTAGTTTTACAAAGACAATAGCACAATCTGTCCTCAGAGAGCACACCTGTCTACAAGAACACATGCACAAAGAGGTCAGAAGAGTGTATT
The DNA here is from genome assembly GCA_037367365.1 of Apogon talboti. Classification (NCBI taxonomy): domain Eukaryota; kingdom Metazoa; phylum Chordata; class Actinopteri; order Kurtiformes; family Apogonidae; genus Apogon; species Apogon talboti. The sequence goes on along the minus strand of JAPQRQ010000023.1, from coordinate 25,306,279 downwards.
GTTTTGCCATCAATCACTGTAAATGGAAGCCTAGCTCTGTATTGCTTTATAATTTGACGTTAAATTGGATCAGCTTTCAAAAAAATACTTTGTTTCCAGGAGAGTGAATGACTTTTAAGTGTGGACGATGTGAGCAGCCGCTGAGGTAACACTGACTGCGTGTTGGCTGAAGTGTTACACAGCCATCTGGGAGCAGAGCTATCGCACACACCACATGTTTGGACTGATAAGAGTCTGACTCTTGAACAAAATCATCACAGAAAATAGTCATGTCTGTCTTTTGTTCTCTTTGTCAGCTGATCTCAATGAATAACCATGAAACCCGCTGATTAAAACCTAAAGATGACCTCAGCTTAACGTGAGTCTAAATCTGATTCATTTGGACCGACCTAATCCATAAAGAGAAGTGATATCAATCTACTTTTCATCTGTTGGACACTTGATAGGAGACAAAGGTCGAACAGCTGTTTCTGTGTGAAAATCTAGAAACTGACAGCGTTCACCTTATCTGAAATGAAACACAGACTGAAACACTATCGCTGATGTATTTGGTTTTGGATTTGGTACAGAGTAGGATTTTCTGGGATAAGAGAATGTTTCTTTAAAGTAGGAAAAATCCAAACAAAAATATCTTCCATGCCATTGAGTTGATAGTGAATTTATCAGATTATTTAAAGAGCTAAAGAACTGCTCAAAATATTGTACATATGACAGTGGAAGATACTTTAATCCCATGAGAAATGACGGTACAGTCTTTTGAGAACTTTGTGCTGGAAACATTCTGCTCTGTTACCTGTACTTCTTTTTTTTTATGAAATCCATTAAATACTGAATTCATTATTTAATTGCTGTTGGGTTTGTTTTTATTATTTTGCTCCTTTTTACTAGGGCATGCAAGTTTTCTGGAATAAAACTGAAATCTTTTTTTTTTTCTTATGAGATGACAGTTCAGTTAAACTCTGCAGCTCCGGTTCATTGTGCATAGATCTATACTTTTTCTCTGATGACTGCTTTTCAGTGACCGTCTTGTATTCATAATGTTCAAACATTCTTTATCTTCACTGTTTGAGACAGCAGGTTATAGAAAACAGTTTTTATACTGAACAAAGCTGACAGCTGCTGATGTCCGTCACTGCACTGCTGTTTATTTCTGCTGAAGAAATAAAAGATCTCTTTCGAACCAACATTCAGTCTCACATAGCCCTTCTTGTAACCTTGTTTGTTCTGCATAGATCAATCATAGCAAATATGTTTGTTTTTTGTTTGACACCTCTCCTACACATCTATAGCTTTAAGCTCTTCCTCTTTATATTGCTGTATATCATAACAGTTAATATTATTTCAAGTACTAACTAAATTTAAGCTATACTGATGAGATAGTGTGTGATGTTTTTGGAGCACATGTTCATCTCCTGGTCCTGGTCAGACATGCATGTTTGACCTCCCCAGTTTTAATTACTACTACTACTAACTGAATGTTTTGCATTTGTTCTTACCTTTTGTAGTTGTAGATGCTTGTTTTTTATGTTCAGTTAATGATATATTTTGCTGTTTATTCACTTTTTCTGCAGTTTTCTGTTCTGATATAACAGCCTTAGATTTTACTTTGAGCTTTTATGAAGATCGACGTGGTCAGCAAATTAAATATAGAAAAATTCCTGAATTTCACTGAAAAATGGAAGATGCAGTGGATAATATTATAATAAATGGTAATAAGTCACTTAGGAAATTCATTTGGAAGTAACTTAAAAATAGTTCCATGTCTTCAAGGGTTAATATTGACACCTCAGCATAGCCTTGGACTATTTCACATGTACTTGTACATAAAATAAATAAGACGACAAGAAATCATTAAATAGTTAACTACACTTTTATTCCAGCCAGAGAGGTTCCAGTTTTATCCCTCATATGCCGTTCCTGTGCAATGAAGCAAGGAACTTCAGCAAACAAGCCACCACTGCCACTCGTGATGCAATCAAATCCCAATCGTTGTGTGTGTGAGACTGCAGGACCATTTCTGAACTGTTTTGAGTGAGATACCTTTAGTCAGTGTAAGAATTTTTTGCTAAAACTCCTGTTTGAAAGGCTTCACATGAGATGTCTGGCTTAATGACGCTTAGCAGCTAATGCACATTAGGTTTAGATCTACACTATCTCTGACATAAAGGGATGTCACTCAGGAGTGGAATGTATTTCATGTGAAGCTGAGAGGTTGACAAGTTGCTATGTTGCTGATTCGTTGCAGAGTAATGTACCACCTTGCTTCCAGTGTCATGCATGTTAGAATGTAGAACCACTGCTTTTTTTTCCAAAATGTCAAAGTTCAAGGCATTCATGCATTTGGCAACAGATTCTATGATTTGTCGCATGAAGGAAACTGGGGAAAAGCACTTTGTGGTGGATGTTGATGCAGTCACAATGTAGAAGCATGGCCAGCATCGATCACATAAGTAATAAATGGAGGAGTTCAAAATGCATTTTCTTCCTCCGTTTGAGGGAAATAAACCAGAAGTCCAACCAGAAGTGGATCATGACAAACAAATATAAAAATTATAAAAAAAAAAAGAAACAACAACAGTCAATAATGTTTATATAATGTATCTCTGATAAGATGTTTATAAAAAGACAAACATAACACAGTGGTAACAAAGTCATGAGCTTTGTATGGGCTGTTACTGGATGGCTTTGCTTATTTTCTGTTTATACTCATACCAGGTAATGCAAAATGAAGTATACTAAATTACTGTTAAAGGAGCTAGGCAGGTTGTCTTATTAAAAAATATAAAGTTGCCACAGATTAATCAGACATTGCACAATTATTGTAGCGTCATAACTGTTAATGGTGACTCTCACAAGAACCCATAAATGAGGAAGATGAAATGAAAATGTTAACACTAAATAAAATGTCAACATTCTTGAAAAGCACCGGCTGGTACCACGGAGGTCCTAATGATACAGTCAAAACAGAAATCTTGGTTTTTCATTTTATAGCGCACGGATCCAAATGTTGTTGTAGCAAAGCTGTGGCCGCGAGAGGTGGTGACTGATCCAAACCACCGTAAAAAGTTGCATCGCTCAGATAATGTTTGGTTCACTTCCTGGCCGCATTGTGTGCTTTACAGTCAGCTTTGCAAATATAGATCGATGACCCAAAATTCCCTGACAGTTCTGTTTTTCAACCATTCATACCATTCGTCTTCCTGGTTTCAACATGCACACATTTTGACAGTGGTATGCTATTAATAGAGAATATGTTATGGATTGGAAATTAATAATGATTGCAAACAAATCTACTTTTGTTCAAATAACATTCATAGTATATTAGATAACAAAACCATATAAATTACTGGGTACATTATTTCTGCATGACATACATTGTTTTCTCTATGATGTTTATTAATAAAATCAAATATGCAAGTTGCTGGGGTTGGCTTTGACTGTATCTCTGTAACAGAAGGTGTGCTTCATTTTAAAAAGAGAACAGATAAAAATGTCACCGAACTGCAAATAAAAAGAAACACATAAAGACAATTTTATAAACATACACTTATCCTTCACAGCTACTTGTTTGTCTTGTCTTATCTATGGAATGCACTGTCAGATCTTCATCTTTATCAGATGCAAAATGGTTAAACAGACACATTTTTAAGTGTTGGTTTACACTTTCCATCACAACCCAAATGAAAACAAGTTATTGTGAAAGATAAGTGTAATCATTGATATAAGGCATATTAAAAGTTGACAGAACTCCTTTGACACTCCTCCAAAGAGGCTTTTTGTGGATATTAAATAAGGGATGTCTTTGTCCTTTTCCAATTTTTCCATTTCTGTGTCTTTTTCCACAAGCATATTCCAGACGGGGGGAAGGTGGGGGGGTGGAGGAATATGACGTCCTGCTGACAAGGTGGAACCGAAAGATTGTAGAAAGAGTCCCTAAGTCCTTAATAGGCGTCAACCATAAAGAGTCTCCTTCACAGGAAGTGAAGACAAAGATGGCGCTACATTCAAAGGTTCAGGCATAGGACAGCCACCAGGAGCAGGGACAATATGCTGAGAGACTGGGCAGCCATGACAGCTCCACCTGAGAGAAGCAGAGATGCAATATGTCAGTTCATGCTGACAAAGGGATGGAAGAGGCAGTCAAAGGGGTCGCTGACAAGAAGATTATTAAAAGTCAAATGCTATTTACACCTGAGGCGGAGCAGCCCGTGTAGCTACTTACACCCACACAGGTGTAAATAATGACATGCAACAGTCAGACATATTGTGTACAGATGGCAGAAAGGCTCTACAACACAGTCAGCATTGTTCATTCTTCACTTTCACAGCAACTTTTAAATTTAATCACAGCGTTTTCAGTAAAATGCAATGTAGTTTTAGTCCATGATTGTAATGCCATATTTAAAACTGCCTTTCCAAAGCTTTCTTTTTTCATGAGTAAACTAAATCAAAATCAAATCAAATCAAATTTGATTTATATAGCGCCAAATCATAACAGAAGTTATCTCATGGCAACTTTACATACAGAGCTGGTTGAAACCAGACTCTCAAGCCAATTTACAGAAACCCAACAGAATCCTCCAGGAGCAAACGCTTGGTGACAGTAGTGAGGAAAAACTTCCTTTTAACAGGCAGAAACCTCGAGCAGATCCTGACTCCTGGAGGATGGTCGTCTGCCTTGACCAGTTGGGGTTAAAGAGAGAGAAAGATTGGGGAAGAGGGGAGACACATGGATACACAGCAAACTGAACTAGAACTATTAAAAAGTAGAACAGCTAGTGTTCGTATAATTACCAGTAACTACAACAATTGTCCATAACTGTTAATACTACTACAAATACAAGTATGAACAGTAGATGTACTACTACTACTGCAACTGTTAGTAAAAATAAAAGAAACCTCTGCCATCAATGCAATTATATAATAAACACTATAACAACTCTATGGAACTACACATCAGTTCTATGATATATCATTTTATGGAAGATGAGAAGTCATGCTATTATTTTAATATCTTGATGAGGTCACAAAGGTAAGCAAAATGGATGCAGGAACAACCATTCTTAACTGCCAGTGTCCAAAAAGCAGAGTAAGCAAGTCAGTCTCATGTTTGATCATATATATTAGCATCCAGAGTTTAATTTGTTTGTATTCTCAGTGCATTCATAGCTGGATAATATTGCTCGTCAGTATTAGAAGCATTTTTTGACATTAAGTTGAGAGAAATTCTGCCTGTCAGCCGTGGGTTTGCACATAATGTGGATAATGCAGCAAAGTGCATTTACTGACCATTGTTTAGACCGTAGTCAGTAACAGTGTAGATGTTATAGCAGTCCATCATGTATTTTTGTAAGTCTGCATCCAACAAAGACACCAAACATGCCTTTTGGGAGTCAAGCTGGAAAAGTTTGAGTAAAATATTTCTCTAAGAACTCCTTATAGACCCCTGTTACATTAAATGGAACAAGTAGTAGCTAACATCAATTCAAATGTGTGCATCTAAAACTCCTTATCACTGATTGAATGTCTTCCCAAATTGTCCCTCCATTATTATTTTTTATCAATTTATGAAAATGTTAATATATTATTATCACTTTGTGTTCATACATGTATTTTTATTTAGTCCTTATCTCAGTATTGTTGTCAGAAAATGTTACAGAAATTATTCATCAACAAAATTAACAATCTTGTGAAAAGTGTATTTTAACTCAAACCATGGGTACAACCAAGTAGTTTTGTTGCTTTACTCTTTCGTACTGTTCATTTTTTTCACCGTGTTGAACTAGCTAAAATGGATAAATACCATCTCTGTTATCAATAAAGGGTTGATTAATATTTCACTCATTTCAGTGACGAAGATGGCTATAATTTTTAGGTTTTACAGTCATTTATGAAGAAAAAATTCATCTACTATCACATGTCATGTCATATTTTACATAAAACATGAAAACATTTTTTTTAAAAACCGTCATTTTGGAACTGTGGGATTTGTTACAAACATCACACATTATTTGAACACCTTCAGTCTCTAGAATATCAATACAGATTTTGTTTTCATCATGTTCTTTGAGGTCAGTTTGACACAAGATTGGGTACTATGAACATTTTAAATGCATTTTTTTAGGTTGTTTTTAGATTATGGATGTTTTTGGGGTTTTTTTTGCTGTCGTCAAATGTTGGATGTGGTATTCAACAGTATGTAAAGAATGAACGTAACCAAACTGCTAAAGAAAACTGAAATTCACATAAAAAAGAGGAAAACACACAGGAATCAAACCTTCTTATCATCTGTGAAAGTCTTACTCATTTATTACCACATCCTGATCCCCAGAATACGACCATTATATATAACAGTACACATTTCACCAGATGTGTACTGGTGTATGTAGATATTTCACTGAGTGTAGCTATTTGCACCCAAATGAAATTGGGTGGTTATTTAACACTGTAAATAACCACAGCCTTAAATAGACATTCTCTTAATAATATGGCCCTCTACTGTCCCACTTTCACCCAACTAAACTAAAGGTGTTTTTTTGATATCCGATGTGTGATATTATACCCCATCTGTGTGGACATCACCCCAAACACACCTCCATTTGTCAATGCCCGGCATTTAAAATTCCCCACGGCTTAAATGCTCAAGTCTGTGAAATCAAGCTGTCGGGTGTTTCTGGGCTGAACGATAAGGAATAACCACAGGAGGGGCTTCCTCGACTCATCAAGATCAATTACAGAGGCTTAGCCCTCCTCTAGCCAGGCTGCCTACCTGTCACTCCATCAGCCTGTGAGGGGATCAAGTCAGTGGGATATCAAAGCTTTAGTCACGGACCGTAAAGTTCTCATCTGAGCCCTCTGGGATAAGGTATGAAACCTGAAGTGACAGCTCTTCCCTGGTCCATGGGAACCCTCTAGCTGTGACAAATGATAACCCACCGCCAACTCTGAACCTGGTATAATCTAACTAGCAAATGGAGGGCCAGGAATAAACAGTCACAGTATGTCACCTGAGCACTATGGATTTAGAATGAGATTAGGCAATGAAAGGTTTTCTTTTTTTGTTTCACTGACGTGAAACTAAACCCTTGTGAAGATTGAATGGTTTTCAAAGTCTTAATCTTAGTCACTGAATCTCTATAGTGTTCATCCTCAACAACTATCTCAAAAAATTGATTTCCACAGTAGAGCTGTGACCACAAAGTGTCACCATCTTCATTGATACCCACAGCTATATATTAAAATACTCAATGATGCCTGTTGTGTGTTGAAACCATTTATTCATCAATTTGTCAACTGTTAGATAGTGACTATAATGAATTCTTTACTCACAAAGACCAGGGATTAAAGTATGTAAATTAGTTTATTGAAATGACAGTAAAATGGGTCATCAGGAAATCAGGTTCTGAAGGTGACAAGGTTGGTTGGTGTATGGAAACCAGGATTTGAAACTCAAGGCAATGTATCTCTAAAAGCTTTATTTGTGCTCCAAGTTAAATACAGAATGTTCAGTCCATACAGTGTTTGCAGTTTGTCCATATTTCGGTACATCTTTGCAGACTTGGACAAAGAGAGCAGGGCTACCGGAAATCTCAAGGTCAGTTGAGCCAATATTTGAGTCTACAAAATGTTTGGTGAGAATGAACAATACAAAAACAAAGTAAATGTTATCAAAGACCTGTTTTTAATATGTACATGATCACAGCCTCCTCAACTGTTGAAAATGTCAAATGCTTCTCATTCTTGACTGGCCTAGTGGATGTACTGTTTAACATTCATGCCAATGTAGTGGGCAGTGAGTGTAAAGGACGCAGAAATAAGCCTTAAGGCCTGAATTAATTAATTTATTTTTTTGTCAAGTGAGAACAAGCAGCACTCAAAAAAAGAAAAAAAATGTCTTCATTCTTTATCAGTTTAATCGTAAACTTCAAGTCAGTGCCGAATCCATTTTTTAATGGTAGCTATACCTAAACTCTTACAGTTGTAGAAGAGAAGCATCGAAGCATTAAGAAACAAGCAGAAGGCAAAGGTGCAAAATTTGACTTTGTTACTCTAAAAAAAATTCTACTGGTATCAATAGATATAAAATTAGTGCTAAGATGTTACATACGTAGCACTGTCATATTAGTAGGAGTGAGTTGGAATGGCAGCAGCTAGAAGTGAAAGTCACTACACGTCTGGTCATGTTGAAGCTGCAGAGAAAACTTCAGTGGTTCTGAACAGATCATGGAGAGAAACAGCTACAGCACCCTCACATGTTTAGGTTTGTCATCTTTGTACTTACATATTTTCTGTTTTACCACAAAATACATCTTTCTTGACTTGTAAAATTCTACTTTCAATTCACCAGCATTATATATGTGTAAATGATACATAATTTAAACAGGATTTAAAAAATTACTTGTCTCTCATTATTGACTCCAATACAGTGTTTTTCCAAAGTTAGGTCCAAACGGACATGGAAGGGTTAGGACGTCACTTCTCTATATGCTATATATTAAACCTTGAAATGGTGAAATGATTCAACTCTAATAGTAAAAAGAAATTTCTCTTGTACCAATTACTTTTACTGGATTTTGTTACTATTTCAAAATCAGAATTACAATACTTTATTAATCCCAGGGGGAAATTGTCGTGTGTTACAGTTGCTCCATCATTCAAGCATAATAAAAAG
>JAPQRQ010000023.1:25244988-25262290 GCA_037367365.1 Apogon talboti | reverse complement strand
AGGGTTAGGTTAGGTTAGGTTAGGTTAGGGTTAGGGTTCGGGTTAGGTTACGTTAGGTTAGGTTATGTTAGGTTTAGGTTTAGGTTTAGGCTTAGTTTAAGTTAGGTTAGGTTAGGTTAGGTTAGGGTTAGGGTTAGGGTTAGGTTTAGGTTAGGTTAGGTTAGGTGTTAGGTTAGGTTTAGGGTTAGGTTAGGTTAGGTTAGGTTAGGTCGGGTTAGGTTAGGTTAGGTTAAGTTTAGGTTTAGGTTTAGGCTTAGTTTAGGTTAGGTTGTGTATGGTTACAGACTGATACCGTTTATGAATTGTGCAGCGTTCCTGATGTGCAGTTATTTCCTGATGTGAATTTATTTCTGTTGGAGGTAACTTGACTGGCAGGTCAGAGTGACCTGGCAGGTCGACAGAGCTGGAGAAAGCTTGTTCGTGAGAGTCAAGCAAGCCAGCTATTCTCACACTACTATTCCAAGAAAGATTGGAAGGGTCATTAATAAGTCTCCAATAACACCATTCTTGACTAAGTGTCTGCCACGTATGAACCAGATGGTTAGTTCCTTTTATGTTATAATGATGTCTGATCACCCCTGTATAAAGAGGCAGTCGAATAAAGAACAGGAGAAGCTCCCAGATATGCATTCCAGTTTGCTGTCTCTTTTTTCCTTCAAATATTCCACAACAATTGGCACCCAACGCGAGGCCTTGGTCGATTCGCAGACGGAACATGGTGGCACTATGTCTGGGGCACCCAAACTAGGTTAGGTTAGGTTAGGTTAGGTTAGGTTTAGGGTTAGCAGATTGCAAAACGTGGCAAATATTGACACATGATCGCACAGCGTCCAATAACACGCCAAAACTCGCAAATGCATACATATAGCACGTCAAAACGGCAACAAACTGGCATGTCATACAACACGATTTCACAAAGAGTACAGAAAACAAAGGTGATTTGTGGTTTTACTGTGGCTGTTTTCTGTCTAAAACAGAGCTAAGCTAACAGAGCTATAATGTAAACTATCACGTGAAGATTATAAGACACAGTGTTATTTTGAGGGACTGTGGAAATAAGTCACTATGAATTTTAGTATGAAGAAGAAAACTTGATACCATAATACAGATGTGTGTAAATAATAAGCTATACTTTAATCAGTGATACAGTCTGTGGATACATAGTGTTGATTGGTTGGTGGTTTTGATAGTCCTAAGTGTTTTCTGGTACCAGGCTTCTCCCTGCTGTTGAGAGTGGATCAATACTGCATAGAACCCCTTTAATGTTAACGTCTGAGGACTTACGTGAAAGTGGACTAATTTACCACATTTCATAAAATACCAAAATCTCTGAAGTGTTGAAAATGTGAGGTCATTTACAAATGTTTGATAACTCTTTTTAATTTTTAATGCTTAAAATATCTCACAGGGGGGAGTGTAAGGTTGCATGATTTCTTTAACAGCTGAATTATAGTCGACATTTCTACTGACTAACTGATACACACACCACAAAAAAAGCAAAGCGCAACCCTGCAATGTGTTCCAGCCTACACAGTGTTCTGACATTTGAGGATTGTGGTATTGACTGTGCCTCCTCCTATGACTACACTTTCATCTCTGTTTAAGTTTGTTAAACAGAAGCTTTTCTCACATATTTCAGTGTCAGGGGATTGATGCATACTGAATAAAAACATCCAGTTCTATGTACATCATGCTGTGTTATTTCTCTAGAAAAGAAAACATAATGCCAGCATGACCAGGTGGTAACACCCTATGGACCAATGAAAAAGCTCAGCTACAGTCCAAGTTCTGTAGAGAGGAAACAAGGATGGATAAAGGATAAAACAGAAAGGACAACACAAAAAATATTTTTCCTATTCAGTTTCATCAATAATTCAACCTACACACAGCATCACAACTTATTCCCAAGTACCGAATCAGCAAGCCATCCTTTTTCCAATTTGCCCGTTGCTGAAAGTCTGCTCCTGTTTTTTCTCCAAGATAATAACATGCCAGAAACAAGCCTGAGTCAGATCTAGTAAATACGGTCTCTTTCTCTTAAAGAAGTCCTCTGATCAAAACTCTCTCAAATAAACTAGCTCTACAGGCATAATTTAAGTGCATTAATCTGCTGCTACACAGAGACATTTTAACCTCAAACCTTTATAGTAAGTACTGTACATACAATAATAGTACATCTGATTCCTTATGTATTTTCCTTAAAAATTCAGAGAGACATGATAAGGGAAACACCACAGCCTTTTCTCCTACAATAGTGGATGGAGTCTTTATTTAGTTCTTTTTCTGGAGTAGCTTTGAATTAGAGGCATGCCCTTATTTCTAATTTCTTCTGTTTAATTAGTTGAAATGATTGTATTTAGTGGAAAACATCAGTTTGGCCTACTCCTGTTTGTAATTGAGAGGAAAAAAATGGTGCAATGTGCCTTTCTACAAATGCAACACTTCTTTAACCATTACAAATGAAAAGTCCATTAACATTTCTGTGGATAGAAATCAATCATTGCTAAACTGAGCTTTTACTATATAATCATTGTTCTTTTCCTGCTGTGTTTGAAGGCTTTTACAAATGGCTGAATGGTTGAATAAAGAGCCAAAGTCATGTTCCTCCCACTGTGTCCCATGGGACCTAACTTTGAGGAAAAATATGAAAAAGCAGTCAATAGGGAGAGACAAATAAGTTTTTATCCCGTTTGTATAATGATACCGTCGATGTTTAAAAGATTACAAGTTAAGAAAGTTTTGTGGCAAAGAGTAACGAAACGTCTGATTTTGTGTTAAACGGCTAAATGGACTGCATCATTGCTCATGATACACATCACCAACACCAAAATGGCCACTGCCTTGACAACTTTACCTTAATTTTTAAGAGTGAGATAAAAATGTACTATAAGAGGTGAAAATCACTACAGTCTGGTCATGTTCATGAAGGTGCAGAGACATCTTCAGACTCTGAACAGATCATGGAGAGAGACAATTACAATGACGTCACCTCCATGACTTTCAGGTGTGTAGTCATTATATTTACATATTTTCACAGTCGGATACTTCAGCAGTTTTAAAACAAACTGTGACTTATTTGTACATGTATAATGATCTTTTAAACCGACAAGCATTATTTGTGTAAATGATGCACAATTCAAAGAGATCAAAAACATCTCTCACCAGGATGTTTCACTGAAAAAGTAAGACACACATCTGCAGTGGCTAAAACTGGACAAACTAGCAGTCCAGGTGAGTGATCTAGAACAAAAAAAAGGTTGAAAACAGCTGGGTTATATTGTTGAATGTTTTAAAATAAACTTGCAGATCTGTGCACTGTGTTTAACTCGCAGCATATTATATGACAGGAACCAGAGATGTATCCACATTGTTATTTACCCAGCATGTATTTGTGCTATTATTAGAGCCTACAGTGGATTAGGCAATGGGTTTGAGAACTATCTTGTAACTGGAAAGGTATTTCTGGTAATTAGTTTTGACATTAAATTCTTCTTTTGGTGTATTTCTGACCAATGAACCTAATTCTAAATGGCTGTGCAGATGACTCATTCAATCACATTGTATTATCTTCTACCTATGTTCCACCACTACCATCCATCAAACCAACTTCCCCCACATTAAGACACAGTAGGTTGAATACAGTGCCCAGCTCTAATGACCCTCCTAGACTCATCTGCCCAGCAGAATGCAGTATATTCCATTTTAACCATCTCCATCAGGATTATTGTACACTTTGAAATAAGGGGAAATCCAGAAATAGCAACAGTGGAAAGAAACATGGCCTGCAGATAGATTTTCATTAGTTCTGTCCTATTGTAGACGAAAAGAAAAGCAGCCGTCTGTTACTGTCTGTCCCTTAACAAACCTTGACAATCAGATACTACTGTGGTTTTACCACCTCAGGGCCTGTAGCAGAACATAGGCAGAGCTCAAATGAAGAAAATTTAGATCTGACATATTTGTATTTTCTATGTTGATACAGCTTTCACTGTGTTTCATTAAAGGAGAGGAAGAACATCAGAGCTGAAGTAATGCATTTAGGTAGAAAAGTAATATAATTGTTCAGTGGCTGAGTTTGTTTTGTGTCACACTGCCATCTAATCATCCAGACATGGTCGAAAAATCTAATGAAAACTTGTACTTTGGCACTAGCTTGTCATCCTTCTTTGACCCATTTAAAGTCCATAGCTCTCTGTTTTGTATGACACCACTCATGAATGATCATCTGGGAAATTCTCCCTTCCTTTATTCGACATTGGTTTTATACAGGGGGATTGGACATCATTGTTACCATAAAAGGAACTGCGTACGTGATAAGACTCTTTAGCCAAATATGATGTTATATTATTAATGATCCTCCTAGATTGTTTAGCAGAAGAATGTTAGGGAACATCCGCTGGTTAACACACCAATTCCTCTGTCTTGTGCCAGGTCACTGCGACCCAAACCATATCCATTCCAGGAAATAACAAACACACATCTTACTAGGAATTGCTTCATGTCACAAATTGAGATATCCATATGAGAAACCGAATAATTCCCTTCAGTTTCACCTCAGCTTGAAACCTCATGAACCGAAAAAACTCATGCAGATATAGATACACCAAGGAAAAAATAAAAAATGTTCTTACCTCCATAAAAGTCAGGTACCTCCCCTTGCGCTGAAGCATCTGTAACAGTTAACAAAAGAAATCAAGTCATCCATTTTTCCATGATGCTGTATTTTACAGTCTGTGTCTGTCAGGCCTTGTTCTGCTGCCTCGGTCATGTTTATCCTCTAGTGTTCATTTAGTTTTCACTGTATTATTTTGAGATCACTCATCCTCTGTGTTGTTCCGGATTTACTTCCTTGCCCCATGTTGATAACCTCCTTTACTTTAATGTACCCCACTTTTTCCTAACCACTTAACCTTGACCTTGATGGAAAACATGTGCATGAGGAAAATTGGAAATTAGATTTCGTAAGAACTTCGGAAAAGACATACAGCAGTGATGAAAGAATCCTGCTGCATTTACACTAGACAGATGTACATTGGTTGATCGTTCTAAAACTACAATATCCTTAAAATGTACTACAAAAACAACATCTTGGATGCTTCCCATGCATTGTTCCCATGCTGTTTAATGCAGGATGTAAACATGGACAACAGTAAAATGTACATTACCAAGGTTGGAACAGAAATCAGTCTAAAGATAAGTATATATAAATCTAACTTTAACTTTATTTGGTGAATTAAAAATATTGTACGCTGGCCATTGTTATAACAGTTTAACCAATGAGATACTCTTCCTCCAGCCTGATTCGACTACATTACTCATCCTGTTGAAGGTCCAGTTTTATTAAGACATCTGTGACTGAAAGAGACGAACATTAATGAATGACAAAACCACAGGCTGTGAAAATCTAACATATGCAAACTAAACACAGGTTCTGCTGCAATAACTTCACATTTTACACTAACAAGTGTTTAAAGTATAAAACATATCATCGTATTAGACAGTTGTGGCAGATGATGAAAATGCACGTCCTGTCTGTCATGCTGATCATTTGTTTTTGTCAGTTGAAACAGTTGGATTGGCTGGTGTTGTAGTGAATTGTGAAATGGTATTTTCTTATTTCCTCTGGTACAGGATGGTCCAGTGTTCTCTCTGGTAAAGGAGGTAATAAAGGAAGTATTGCAGCTCCTTTTCTTTGCATCTAGGGACTTCAGACAGCTCTTATCATGGCTGACACTGATACTTCCGGGTCATTTCACTCAGTTGGAACCTTCCTGAGCTAAAAGGACTATTCAGACACACCCTGTATGCTCGCTTTGTCCTCCTGTATTTAGCATTCCTGCCATCTTTTCCCTAGTGTAAGATTCTGTGTGATTTGTCCTTCTTTTGTCACATTGACAGTGTAATAGCCGAGCATTTTTTATTTCTCATCACGCATGATTGTCTTCCAGAATATAAAATAAAATCTTGCATAATCTCACTTGCTGATTGTATGTTTTTGTATGGCTTTTCGCTTCCTAACCAGAGGTTTGCACTTACTGAGTTCTTTCGAGGTTTTATGCATGTGGTTGATCTTTATTATGCATGTGGTAGATCTTCACAGCCTGTGTTTTTTTCATTCATTAGTGTTTGTCTCCTTCAGTCACAGATGTCTTAATAAAACTGCACCTTCAACAGGATGAGTAATGTAGTTCAATCAGGCTGGAGGAAGAGTATTTCATTGGTTAAACTGTTATAGTAACGCTCAGCAGATGATGTTTTTAATTCACCAAGTAAAGTTAAAGTTAGTAGATTTAGATACATTCTATATTGCATTATACTTATCTTTAGACTGATTTCTGTTCCAACCTTGGTAATGTACATTTTACTGCGTTGTCCATGTTTACATCCATTAAACAGCATGGGAACAATGCATGGGAAATATCCAAGATGTGGTTTTTGAAGGACATTTTAAGGATCTTTTACAAAGATCCGCTGAAGACAAGTTGGTTGGATCGGTCAAGCTGTTACAACATTTTGACCCTGCATTGAGAGACCAATTAATTAGTTAAGTTTTAGCATCACTTTTGACTTTATATCCATGACTTTTAACCAATTAGTGCCACAGTCTAAATCTGAAATGCCTCTAGTATTTTGCAGTTAATGAGAAAAAATTCCATAATTATCATTCCGTATATTGTAATTCAAGTGGTCTGAGAGGGAACGAGAATTCTTCCTACTTCCGGGGGGTCTGTTTTCATGCTTGACAGTTGTATTTACTCATCACTGATCAGATTCAGTCAAGCATGTTTCTACTGCTGTACTCCATGGCTGTACACAGAGGCTTGGAAAAGGGTTCTCAGCATCAGGTTATCTATATTTATATGTAGTCTTTTGATATGAATTGACAGGTGAGAGCACCAGAGAGAAGTTGTATATTTTCTGATTCTGGCGTTTTTTTTCCCCTCCTGATTATGGCTCTTGCAGCTTTAACTATAGGATGAGCATGAAAAATTGTTGTTTTTCTTCCTCAGCAAATATATAGACCAATGCAATATTGTTTTGATCAGATCAGTAGGTGGGAATCACTGCAACTTAAAACACACTGTGCTATAGTTGCGGAATCACACTTGTTTAACTTTTGCTCGGCTGTCATTGTGTTACCATCACATTAGCCATCAAACTTCATTCTTCTTGGTACTAAACAAACTGTCAAGCCAATGTCCTGTACCCTCAGTTACAGCCCATGTCTGCTGGTTGGACACTGTCTGTTTAGATAGAGCAGCTATACAGTCCAAGTGTGTTGAGCTCTATATACTGAGTTGTGTGTACTGTGCAGTTGTGGTGTTCATACACATTTATCTGCTCATTCCTCTTGTGTAGCTCTATGTGAGTGTATTTACAGCAAGATATTATGAGCTTCAGCTAATGTTCAGTAAAATGCCAAAATGCCTTGGTGAATTCAGCTGAAATGGCACTTTCCAGTGTAAAAAAAAAAAAAAAAAGAAATGAAAAAGAAAATCAACAAAGGAAATAAATCTCTAAATGTCAGACTCTAAGAAACATTTGGTATAAAACCAAAAGAATTCCTGTCTTTCTGGTAGCAATCCAGCCCCTGTGGGTTTTTCCAGCTCAAATCAAATGCGAAGCAAGAGAGAATAGCTCATAGGTATGGGAACACAGAGGAGGTTGTAACTTTTTTAGACAGGTCATTTTCAGGCCTGCTGTTTTCTGTCTACTTTGCTTTGTTTCCAGCACAGTTGAATGCACAAGTGTCACAAAAAAGGATAAAAACCTGTATCCTCTCTGCCCTTAAAGACACAGGATTGCCAAGCCCAGCCATGTAAAAACAAGTTCTGCAATGTTTTCTTTTTTTTCTTTTTTTTTGTCATTTAGTTCACTTTAATGTTGGGTTTGATATGCCCCTTGATTGGATTTCCTGTCCTCATCTTAAATCCAGTTGTTTTTAGCGTAGTTCTATTTCTATTCTCTTCCATATTTCACTCATACTTTCATTACACCAACATTATAATAATGACTGTGTTAAAGTGGATAATTCAGCTTCATAACACTTGTCTTTCCTGCTTCCCACTGATTACCATCCAGACAATCAAGTGCATCCCTATCCAAGCTGCCTGCCACCTGTCTAATTTTCATGCTCTGCACTTGAAGGCATAAATCAAAGTTCACAAAGTCTGCATTTGCATTTTGGCACAATATTTGTTCGAGCTCAGGGAATTTCTGAAAACTGAAATGTGAAGGACAAACAAATCAGAAAGAGACCAGCTAAAGGAGTAAAGCTGTTTTCATTTCTAAGAAGGGCTCAGTGGCAACATTTCTAAAGAAAATTTTCAGACAATGAATTAGTAGTACTGCTGCTCAACTATTTACAACGTTTTTTGTGTGTTGATGCCATGTAAGTCCCAAGTTTGTGATTTTACATGTTTTTGTTTGACCAAGTATTTCAATGCGAACATTCAGTTCAATCTGTATATAACAGCATAAGTGCAACACTAAAAATGAGGAATACAGCATTTGAAAAGGTTTTGTGAATAGTTTTAGCCTTTCCTTTTCAGCTGAATGTGATCAGCATTCTACTTACTTGCAAGGGAGAGTGAGAGGCCCAGGATATGGAGGAGCAGGGTGAGCTGCAGCATGATGTTGAAGTAAAAACCACCTGGTGGGGTTACGGCTAGAAGCTCACCTGATGGAACATTAGCAGGACTGCCTGTTTTTCCTAAAAGAGACAGAGGAAAATGGAGAGATGAA
This sequence comes from Apogon talboti, assembly GCA_037367365.1. Taxonomy (NCBI): domain Eukaryota; kingdom Metazoa; phylum Chordata; class Actinopteri; order Kurtiformes; family Apogonidae; genus Apogon; species Apogon talboti. Next base: position 25,253,545 of record JAPQRQ010000023.1, on the reverse strand, counting down.
TCATTGATGACTGATTATTTTTAATCAACCTATTAAGTGATATGTGAGTTTCTAAATTTATAGTATATTACAATTACATCCAGCCTGCCAGACATCCATGGAGTTTTCAAATACTGATTTTACAATCAACAGACAAATGGAAATTTAACCCATAAAGGCCCAGCACTACTTTTGTGTCAGTTCCCAAATGAAATTTTCTCTATATCTAACCTTTACTAAGTAATCTATCACCGTTTATATCATACAGTCATGGAAAAAATTATTAGACCACCTTTGTTTTCTTCAATTTCTTGTTCATTTTAATGCCTGGTACAACTAAAGGAACATTTGTTTGGACAAATATAATGATAACAAAAATATCTTTTAAGAGTTTAATTTAAGAGCTGATATCTAGCCATTTTCCATGGTTTTCTTGATAATAACCAAAATCACTTAAGTTTGTACATCAATAGCTATGGCACTGTACTACCAAAACAGTGTTTTTAGGCATTCCATGTTTTCTTTTCTGTCTGTTTAAGTCACATGGTACACACAGGAGTTAGTACTTGATGGCATAACCATTGTTTATGATGACTACAGCCATGCGTCTTGGCATGCTCTCCGCCAGGGTGGTCTAATAATTTTTTTCCATGACTGTATATTCATATTATAATATTATCTCCTGTATTTTTCATTTTATCAGTTTAAATCAGGTATTTTCCTGTATTTAATTCACTGATCATGAAGATGTTCATAAAAACTCAGATTAAAGTTGAGGATTATTATATCAGAAAAAGAGAAAACTGCAGAAAAAAGTGACTTTTTCAGTAAATTATATCATTAATTGAACATAAACTAAGCTTCTCCATCCACTGTCATTAATCAAACTCTGGTGAATCAATGCTGTAGAAGATGACGGTGTTTCCACGTTCACTATGGAGCCTCTGAACGTCCAAATGGGTCATATCTGATGACCATGAAAAGATAACAAACTGTATTTTACACCAATTATTTACATGTATTAATGAGATTAGTGGTTCAACAGGTATTAAACAGTTTAGATCAGTTGAGGCTTTTGGTCTGTGATGGATGTTTGGGTCTTTATGGGTTAAAAAAAATGTTGGTTGATTGATTGGTAAATTATTAAATTAAATATTTAATATCACCACCCACAGCATCAACAGCCACTAGAGGATAACATCTCCAGCCACTCATTTTATCCCAGTTTCAGTGAGTTTGTTTATTAACAATAAACTATTATTAATAAACTAACCCTAACCCTAACCCTAACCCTTGATAAACAGCATGATGGACAACAGGCAAATCAATTTTGATTCAAGATTCAAGAAGTTTGTCATATACACAGCAGTACTGAGCATTGAAATTCTTACTTTGCGAGTTCCCTTCACAGGACTAACGTAAGCAATTAAACTAAACTAAAATGAAATAAAGAAAATAAACTGTACAATTAAAACAATTCAAATTAAACTAAAAGGAAATAAAGGAAATAAACTGTATACTAAGTCAGGAAAATAAATAGGTAAAAGCCAGTACTCTGTGCAAAGGGTAAGTGTATCAGGTGCAAAAAAAAGATTGATTGTGCAAGATACAAAATACTGTCACAGTGGTAAGACATTGAGTGCAAATACTGTCATTGTGCAAATATGTGAGGATATGTAAAATGTGAGTTGCAGTCAGTCAGTGATTCAGTAGCCTGATGGCCTGTGGACAAAAACCGTTCCTTAGTTTCGCTGTTAATGGATAATTTAAGATGACACAGGTATTGGAGGAGAAATACTGAATAGTTTTCCAGTTATGCTCCAAAAACAAAATGATGATGGACAGACAGATTGGCAGACAGACTGATTCAACATTCTATGCCAGAGGGATAATTGACTCTATTAATGTTTCATAGTAGACTGGAAGTACTTTGTCTAGACTGTTCAACATATATATCACATCAGTGAGTCCAGCTGTCGTTATCTAACATGTTTCCAAAAGGGACAGATTGTGGTGTGTGTTGTATTGAGTTATGTTGGGTTGAGTTGTGTTGTGGTAAAAGATTGTCATAAGGGAAGTCTTGTTTATTCTCACATATGACTCTTCAGAGATACTTCTCTCCTCATTCCTCAGTTCAATAATAAGAGCACTGAGACACCCTTCAGGATGTCAGACCTGATTGATTGAAGTCACGGACGAGAAAATGATCAAATAAGGAAACTAGGATATATTTGTTGTGCTACTGCTTGTGTACAAACACACTATCTTCGTGACATTTGGTGTTTTTGTTGTAACTATCTCTATGTTTGGCTTCAATCTTATCTTTGAGCTTAACAGAAAACTAGTCTGTTTCTCCAAATCTGTTCACTACCTGAATTCTAGATGAAAAAATTGAGATGTCAATTGTCACAACAGTTTACCAGCAAGAGAAACAGACATGCAGCTGTAAGGCATCTCTACATATCATTTCATCAGCAGGAGTCAGGAAAACAACAAATATTCCAAGCAAACTCTGGCTATATAAATGTAGAAATAGATTGAACAGTAAGTCACAGCTGCATTTCAGAGATGATGTCAGATGCAATATCTCACTGTTTCATCTTAATTCAATCTGGATCAATATTTTTTTTCTCTATCATGCTTGATTTTTTTCCCAACAGTATTTGGTGATGACACTAAATCTTATCTGCTGTATCACACAAAGTGTGATTTAGAGATGAGTCACTGGTATCATATTAATATTGGATTTCACTTCTCAGTGAAGTGGCCATAAACTCCTAAAGGACCTGGAAAATTTACAATAATGTCAAGTTGTTTAATAAAACAATGCTAGAGCTGTACCCCAAAAATGTTTATATTAATAATTAACAGTCCTGGTTTTTTTATTATTATCAAATCATTTATTCCTACACTTACTAGGCAGATAATGTGGAAGAATGCTGGTGATAAATGTCAAATTTGAACAATAAATGAAACAATGAATCAGATGCAATGAACAGATTTCTCGTAGGTTAATTTTTTATCAGTCACCTAATATGTTTAACTGTACACAGTCCCATCTGTCTGCTCTGCATAGTAGTTATATGTACAGACTTCTGGAATTCAGAAATAAGATGCTGCAGCAGTGACAGCGTGCTTCAGCTGCACTTATTCTCCCATCTCCAACTGATTAAATCCAATCCAGCATTAACCCCATCTTGGCTTTCTTTGCAGGATTACTGCTAATCTGTTGGTAATGACTGATTGTGGTGGTGTTGATGACTCAATGTGTGAGCGCTGTGTGAGGAGTGAGGGGGTAGATTTGTGGAGCAACATCTTGCTTGGTGAAGGGAAATTTCTTTCCCACTCAATTATGCAGCCTACATCAGGCCAAGCACAAAAAGGAGTGGTTTCACTCACTTTCACTAAGCCTATAGCGCCCCAAGGGGGTTATGGGGTCATGATATAAAGTACAAATGACAGAGGTGGTCACTGCATGGCACAGCAATGTAATATACATTTTGGAGCAATAGGGCTGAGAATTCTAAGGGGAATATAAGAGATTGAAATTCAGCTAGCAAGGCAAACCTGGGAGAGGAAGGTTTAGAAAAAAACCCCACCAAAATCAGACCACAGGCGGTAATAGGTCTGACGTCCTGTGTGTGATTTATGGGGGAGAAGAAATGGCCCTCTTTGAGGGCTGTCACGTCTGGGCCTTGTGATTTACTGTGATGACTGGAGCACTCTCATCACATGCACACATGGCCTGCAAAGACAGGACAGGAGAGGTAGGAGGCCCCATTAATACTGATTATAAGAGCACACTGCCATTCTGTGTGGTGCTGCTCTGATGGCTTTTATTTAGTGCATCAATTCAGCAACAGTGCTTGATGGGAAAGATGGGATTGGTTCTTTCACTATGTGCTGTGATTCTATAATGGGGCTCCTTGTTGTCTCCCCTAATCTCCCAAATGCATCTATTTAGATCATTTATGATTTATGAGTTACACAAGTGGTCCTTGTAGCAGTATAGCAGCAGAGACAAGCTGAGGGAACGAGTGAGCGTTAATAAACTTATTCAGATGAGCAAGGCACCCCTGGTTTTCACTCTAGACGTATTGTTGTTCCAGATTAAAATGAATGTTTGCATAGTTTCATTGCTGGTCACAAAAGGCCCCCTGCAGCACACAAACTGCTCCTTTTCAAAAGTGTTGCTAGGATACAGGCCGGCGTGAAGATGAAATCCCCTCTGTACTGCCTTCCTGCAGCTGTACAGCCCGGACATTATGTCCAACTTATTGTGCTCCAGTGTTCTATACATGTGCACAGCATTGTGTTCAATCTGAGTGTGTCATGAATGTTTAGTCATAAATGTGATTTTATTTGTGTCATGCAAAGCTGGAGTATTTCATGACCTCTCTCAGAATCAAATTCGTGTAACAGGGTTGCATTTGTCTGTTGAGCGCTGACTTCTCAATCCTGCCATCACACCTCTGAGTTTCTGCCAGCTGACACCTCAGGCTTTGCACAAAGAATCAATACTGTCTGCCTTGTGTTCAGCTACACTCTAATCAACATACACCAGTACAACCTGGGAATGAGTGGACAGGACTGCTAATATTGAACTGATGCCCAATGCTGTGATATCAGGAAATAAATAATAACAAATGAATTTTGACAGTGTTCATTAAAATGCCGTCTGTACATCACTTACAGGTAAATATATAAAGGAGTACATTTTTTAATACATGTATGCTGACACCATTTTTTCCCTGTCATTAATCAATTAATGAAACCAATTGTTTCACAGATCCTAATATGACCACATTAGCTTTTGAGATATGAGTTCTGTGACATTTAATAAAACTGAAAATTCTGAAATTATGAGATATTTTTGGTTTTGGTTTCAAGATAAGATAAGGAAAGTCAATCCTATTAGTCCCATGATGATGCAGTGTTACAGTAGCATTGGGACAGTTATAATAAAAGTGAGGATTAAAGTTATAAATATAGAAAGTATTAAAATATTTACGCAAATTTAAAAATGTATAAAGTAGCATTCAATAAAAAGAGCAATAATAAAGACAGAAAAGAAAAACAGTATGAACAGTAAGCCTTGCACATTGCTGAGGGCCCTATAATAATGCTAATTATGCGAATAAGAATAAGAATAAGAATAAGAATAAAAATAAAAATAGAGTAAGAATAAGAATAAGAATAATTGTGTTATTTGGTCTAATTAAAGTGTACAGTTTCCATTAGAGCTCCCAATGTTCTTACTCATGATGCTTCTCATGTTGTTACTTGTTGTGAGGCTGAGAGCCAGTCCTGCACTGGTGGTTTTCAGTGTGATCTTAATGACTTGGGAGCAGTGAGATGTCTCAGGATTTCCTCTGGCAACTGTCCAAATGTCAATCATCAGGCGTCAACATATCAAGATGCTATAGCCTTGGAGGCTGACAGGAAGCAGAGACATGGTAAAGATGCTGCAGCAATGTCCACTCATGTTCCAGATGGAATCAGGGATTGGCTGGTGTGTGTTTATGTTGTCATGAGCTTACAGACAAATTCAGTCTAATATACTGTATGTTGTAAATCACATACAGTGTGGGCTATATGATGCTATATCTTTTAAGTTAATAATGGCTTACTAGAGCTTTAACTAAACTGGTCACACCAAGGTCTACTTCCTTTTAATATGAACCTGAAATTATTCTACAGACAATAACAATATGCAATTTATGGATTGCATGATTGAAAAAGAAATTATTACAAAATAATGAGTCTTGCTTCCACACTCATGTTATTGTAACTTGTAGTGAATAAGGCCTGAGTTTATTCTGCTGAAATACCCACAGAATCTGTTAACTTTAGACAGAAAATGTCTACCAAATTGCACTGTGGTAGTATGGATGACACCTTTACAAATTGGCATGGTGCCACTTATACAGCCCTAGACTATCACAGATGCTGCTTTATTACATTTTGCTGACAACAGTCTAGGTAGTCTTTTTCATCTCTGACATGTAGAGACTGACACATTTTTTTCCCTAGAAAGCCTATATGTGGTCTCATTTATTGTCTTCTGATCCATCTGAGGTGAGTTCAGGCCCAGACAACTGTGATGTTTCTGAACAGGACTGATATAAGGCTTTCTCTTGTGAAATCCAGTTTCACATTGGATGTCTGGATGCAGCAAGCTGCATTAAGCGAAAACAGTTTTACAAAGCCTCCCTGAACGCCCGTGGCTACATCCATCAATGTAGCATGAAGGTTTCTCATGTACACACTCCTTTACACACTTAGATTTCACCAGAATCCCCAAATCTTTGTAGCATATCATGTACTGTGCCTGGTGCAGGACCTAAATTGTTTTCAATTTTGTGTTCTTGAACCGATACGCAATTTTTTCATGAAGTTTGATGTAAAGTGATGAGCCACAACCCATCCTTAGAAAGACCAGTTGATGCTCCTGTTATGCACCGACAAAATCTACAATGAAAACTTTACAAATCATTTCCATGTGTCAGTTAAATAATTACTTAAACAAATTAAGAGATCACAGGTTTGTATTGTATTGTAGAAAGCATTTCAACTTGTCTGTATTGTAAAACTATAATTTGCAACTAGAAGCTGAAAATAGAAAGTACTGGCACATTCCTTTCCATGTGGCTTCTTCCTGTGTTGGAATTTTGTCTTTTAATACCACAACACACGTTCTTATGTGCACATTACACCCAACAACCTCACTCCTGACAACCTGGATAACTTTTACCTCTATTCCAGGATGATACTGGTTGGTGCCAGACCTACCACCAACATTGGTACAGTGATAATTAAATGTAGGGATGGGAGCTATTTTGTGACTCGTATCTATCTATCAGCCTCTGGCCATCAGGGGCATTGAAGCTGCTCTCTATTTGGTTGCTTCAGATTTTCTACAGCGTAAAAAGTCTCTAACAGCCTCTTTCCTCCAAACTGCCAGTTCTTCTAGACAAAATCTTTCAACATTAAAATACTAAATTTAGTATAGTAATATTTTCTCTGGGAATAGAAATAAAAAGCATTAGATGAATCAACTAACAAGAGTACATCATGTGTTTTTACATAAATTACAAAATGTAGCACAAGCAGTAATAGGTTCATTTTTATGCTGAATAAGTCAGTGGCGATCCATTTGGTCTGCCCTGAACCATGAATAATTTATGACACAATCATTGATTTTGTTTCCAAAATGAGCCAGACAATGTCTGTGTGTCTGCTTAGTCTAAGCTCTGAAAGATGCACTCTTTCTACATGGTATCTAAGTTGGAAAAAGACCACTGAATTTGGCTGCAGACACACAGGTTTATGTCTCCCTGAAGAGAAACAGAATGATTCAATTAAATAACAGATACGGACATAGGATCCAAGCCTATTACACAGCAGACAAAGCAGTAACCCCAAGACACAATCCTGCAAAAGAAAAAAAAAAACAAAAACCACTGCACACTCTTCTGAACTGCACAGGCACCGTGTTGCTAAGCAAAACTGGGTTCAGCACCAGGTAGTAAAAACAGTTTTTCCAGTATGATTTTCTCTTTTTTTACTTTTTACTCCCAGCAGTCATAGTGAGTGAACGGGACCTGGATGTCAACTAATCTTGTCTTGTTCATGTAAATGAGTTCAGTAATAAATCATTTTTAGTAACCAAATTTAGCACAAGTCTAACAAAAAATTGCACATTACAGCATCTAAGGTTAAGAACACTTGTAGCTGTATTATATATAACTGTGTTGGTGAGGGTAGATTCAAGTCTCCCTTAACTGTTAGACTGTCATTGATGTCTTAATGTTTAACCTTGGCAAATATGTTTGTCTGCCTCCTGCAAACACCTCAGTACCTCTCCACCACAGACACCCACCAGACACACTCAGCATGAAGTAGCTTTCATGATGTAATCCAGCTGCAGAGGATCCAGTCATGCCTCATTCACTGTGTCACTCTGTCTGCTTCTCCCATCCCTCCTATTCTCTGCATCTCACCCAATAGGAGCAGCCATGCTAATGCAGGCTATTTATCCCAACCCTGCCGTCAACACAATGGCCCCCAGGGCCACACAAGCAAGGCAACCTCAACTGACCTGAATATCAATGACACCAGTCATTCAGTTCACGAAAGCCGGAGCAGGTTTCCGTATCAATAATTTTAACCTCAAAGCAGGAAGGCTAAATTAATGCAAAAGCACAGCAATGTACATTTAATCCATGAAAAATGATTACAACTTTTCCGAAGCTGATAATTTTTCAATGATGAATGAGAGTTCAGACAGTTCAAGGTGGGACTGTTGCACCTTCATTGTTTCACAGTTCAGTATACATGGCACAAACACAGGATATGGTATTTTTCTTCCACCTTTCAACCACTAGCAGAGATAATCACAAAAGCAAATTGAGATCTGTGTAAATGGAGAGCTGGTGGCGTAGCAAAAACTGATTGTATCTCCAAGTTTACATTTGTCATGGGTTCTTTTATCTGGATCAATATGGAGATTTTTTTGTTTCTTTATCAATCAATCAAAGAGAACAAAAAGGCAAACAAAAATACAGGTTTGAAACAA
>JAPQRQ010000023.1:25230886-25244888 GCA_037367365.1 Apogon talboti | reverse complement strand
ATTTTGAAACCTTAATTTTTGTTTTCAAATCTTGTTTTTTTGTTTCAAACCTGTATTTTTGTTTGCCTTTTTGTTCTTTTTGATTGATTGATAAAGAAACAAAAAAATCTCCATAGATCAAGCTCTTTTAACATGCAAATACTCAGAAATCATTGTCAGTGGTAACAGCAAAGGTATGTATTAACATTTGCTGCAATCAAATAATTCACAATTGAGGCCTAAGATGTTTTTTTCAGTTTATAGTTTCATCAAGCATAGCAGTCATGTGATTTTAGTCAACACAGTACTATTGATCATTATGTTTATGTGTTTTATGTTTCTAATGTCTTTATTTTGGTCTATATTTAGAAATTATACTGTAATTAACATTATTCAGAGAAAGAATGTCTTTGTAACTCTGTTCTTTATCATTACCACTCCGATTTTATCTGTTTAAATATCTGTATGGTAAACAGGAATCAGTTTTTGGTGGATGTTCACAATACACTGAGCAGCTAATATACAAGAACACATACACCACTGTTGAATTGACCTGCTTAAACTGCTTAACCTCTAAGAAGAAAATGAAAACTCCCTGCATTTTTGTTCTGCAAACAACAAATTGAGGTGTATGTTAGATATCAAGCATAACCATACATTAGTGGATAGAAGAACTGTGACCCCACCCATTGGTTTCTGAACTGCTAGTAGTTTGTTTTGGAGCCTGACATGACCATATTTGGACAAAAGGGGTGGGGCTGCAGTACCATGTGAGGTCCAAGCCATTTACAAAGGGTGATGGATGAGCTATTGATAAACATCAGCTAACTAACTCGGTAAACTTCTTGAAGCACTGCGCAACAAAGTCATTTTACAGTCTTGTTAGCTGTAGTCACTCAGTTAAAGCCCAAAATGGGAGACATCAAAGCTTCTGTTTGGCCTGACACCCTATAAACAGAGCAATAATGTAAAGACAGCCTTTCAATGGACTGGTAACATGTCCAAGGTGTACCCCACCTTTGCCTGATGGTAGCTGGGATAGTCTGCAGCATCCCTGTCAACCTCCTGAGGATTAAACGACTTGCAAGAAGAATGAATGAATAATTCCATGATGAAACACCAGATACTTATTAGAGGATCAAAATAAAATGAACAAATCTAAAATTCCACCTGGAAAAAAATGATTAAAATCATATTTCTTAGAGAGAAGTTCAGCACCAGCCTGTGCTATTACAACATTAAGGTATTTCTGCAGGCCACCATCCTTGCCCCTTGCATGTAAAACAATGCTGTTATGTCTCATCTCCGATTTCTGGATGCCAGCATGACGTCTAAAATCACACACTAAAGCTTAATTTTTACAGCTTTGTTTGGTTCAGGGTAAATCCAGCATAATGAGGGGTCTTCTTAAAAGCAACATACAGTAGTAGGATCTCTATTTAAAAAGAGCTTAAGGTTACTCCTTTCCACATAGTCTCTTATGACTTTATCTTCCTAACACTACATTACAGTTTACATCAAACCCTGAAATCTCTGTTCTAAATCAGATTTGTGCTTCTTTTTTATGTTGAAGTAATCCATCACAACACAGAAATACGCTGACCTATCAGTGTAACAGCGACAGATGTGCTCTACGATACTCAAAACAGAGCTTCCAGATTTATAAAGGGTTCCAAGTAAGGAAAGTGTGTCACATCATGTATGATAAATTTTGCCAATGCCACCAAAGGTCAGAGGAGGCTTGCACTCAATAAAAACAGAATACTCAGTTTAATTACCTCTTCCTCGTCTGCGCTATAAAGATATTGGCTGAGAGGTTTCTCTATAATAGCAGTGAAAAGCTTTACACATCTTGGTCCACATTCTCTAATGACTATACTATACAGTATATTATTGTAATTACTTGGTGACAGAGTGGTTCTCACACTTAATAGTAGAACACCCAAGATAAGAGAGAAAAATTCATATCTAGCCATTTAGTGCATCCTGAGAAAAACAGTAAGTGCTTTCATTTTACACAAAGGCATCCCACAAGGTCTGAATTGCCACAATAACTGGGAAACAATAAAAAAGATTAATCTAAGTCTAGTCTTCCACACAACACTTCCCATTCATCCCTTTATTGGATTAGAGGGAGTGAATCCAACATTAGGCCACAGATTAACTTGACACAGAGAATGTTTAAATGTAATCATAAAATAAGCCACAAACCTACTTAATTGCATTGTGGTCAAGGCAAGGAGGTGGTTCCCAATTAGTGGAAAACAATCACCACACAAAGCTACATTAGATACAATAAAACAATCAGGACGCTCAGTGTTTGTATGACTGCTCACTGCTTACCTTGCTGTGGAGAGCTATCATTGCCACTGGCTATGTGACGGGATGAGCTACTTTAGCAGCTCATGTCCCCATCCCCTCCGACATGCCTACCCTGCCAAGTGTCCTAAATATTCTGCTCCATTGTCTGCCTCAGAAACCAGCAATGCTGCTGGTTGCAGCCACTCTCCCTCTCTCTCTTTCTACAAGGTGCAAAGAGGAGGGAGGGAAAAGAAAGAGCTAATTCCCCTAGCAGGACAGGGAGCCATGCAAATGGGATGCCAGAGAAGAAGCCTCCCTGCAGTGAGGGAGCTCCACAGAGGGGTCTTCTCTCCTCGTAGCGGTGAGGCTGTGGTTTAATCTTTTAAGCCTTCCCGTCCCACTCAGACACATGCAAAATCACGCTATCACCAAAAAAATACAGCATGAACACACACACACACACACACACACACACACATATATGCGAGACACGCACAATCTCACCAGTAAACCCCCTCTCCTTCATGACTTCAATCTTAACCCCCCCACTCCCACCCTGCTTCACTCCCTTCATTAGCCTGGTGGTGTGCCAGACACATCATCAGTACTGTCATAATCATCATCCCCACAATTGTCGCAGAGAAAGCACTTTTCTGCTGGAAGAGATGCCTATTGCAGAGAAGCTGAGAACACCAAGAAAACACGCACTTTGCAAAAACTTGTAAATTTCTGAACAAGCAAGGAAGAAATGATAAGACATGAAAGACAACTGCTGTGATATGAACTGTTCACTTAAAAAGCTTGAATGAATTCTCCCAGTTATGAGCATATTTTCATATTTTAGTTCATTCCCTACTTATCTTTTGGTGTCAACAATGACTCAGGGCGTTTGTGAAGTTTCTTTATCGTCTCTCCTTGAATAGATACTTAGAGAAGAAGAATTAAGATCTTAAACTACTTCAGCTTTAATTTCTGTACTTAAATGTGCACTGTGCTGTGATTTAATTACAGAAATTAAATATATGCATGAGTATGTTCTCATTCATGACCATAATTACATGAAAATGTGAATTGTTGTATTTTGTTGCCTTATAATGAGTTCACACTATGTTTCTACTGAAGTTCAGAACAGACCTCTCCTCATTTTATAGCAGGTGGCACTTAGCATTACTGTGCAGTACCATCACCAAAGGTAGGACCAAACGTAATATACTCAAAACTAAAAATCCTAGAACAAACCAAGCACATGCTTTCTTTTGCATTTTTATCAGTAAGAGAAGGGGAAGCTGAGATTAGGGCAGAATGAAGTAATCTACAACTTTATCACTAGATTTCACTGAGGATTACACATCAAACCTTTAAGGAAAAGACTGGCATTTTAAGCCTGGAATTGGACATTTATATTATCACTGTTATCACTTTGAACGGGACTTTCAGCTTGTCCTCAGAGAACGTTCAGTATTGTGATGACAATATGACTTGACTTTCAATCAATAAATGATATAAAGGGGGGAAGTCCTGCCCCTCCAATTGTGCCCCATGAGAAATCATTTCAGAAAAAAACTACATTAGAGCCACTGACGAGAAACAAGTTATTTTTTAAGGGGTATTGTAATCATTTTGTCGTCTGTCCATCTGTCTGTCCATTCTGGCCAAGGGGTATTAGTACGCAGCATGTCATGTTTTATCCTGTCGGAATAATGCCAGTATTTATACATATGATACTTCTCGGTTCAAAACCTGTTTTTATAAATCAAGAAAGTGGCAGTTTGTCGCAAAACTGTTGATGTATCAGACTGAAAATACAAAATACGCAGACTATACTATACTAGACTGAACATCGCAGAGGTGACGTCGTCATACCTCATCATAACAATCTGTTCTGATTCACTGACAATCTGACAACGGGTCTCCACAGCTTCAACATGACCAGACTTGTAGTAATACTTTTTCACCTCGATCTCAAAGAAGGTGAATTATGCTGAGGTGTTGGTGACACCTATCACATGCAACTAGAGATGTAGGCCACTGAGCTGTTTTAACACAAAACTAGATGCTACTTACTATCTTTACCACAAACTGCAACTTTGTCTTTTAAATTGACAAACATCATCTTTGTCAGTTTAAACAGGATTAACAGTTGCTTGTCTCTCACCATTAGACGTTCAGCTCTCTCTTAGCTGTACAGGTAGATATTAACTATCCAGTGCCCAAGTTGAACATGACATGAAATAAATTATCTCAAACATGCTTTTATAAAACAAATCACACATGACCATCGATTAGAAACGTTTTTTTTTTACTTATGATTAATGCAGTCTTTTGCAACTTGTTTCTTGCATGTTCACATCACACTGATAATGAAAATATGCTTTGTTAGCATTAACTGCAACTGTCTTAAATAATAAGTATCTTGATTCTTATCATAAAAATGCATGAAAAGATAATGACAAACAAAACCTGAAAAACAAAAAGTGGGTGTTGTAGTTGTTTTTGTGACCACATGTTCATTACTGCCACTTCTTGGAGGACTATTAACAGTGAAATTCATGATGTGCTTTTAGTTAACCTGAAAACCTAAACTCCTCCACTAAAACTGTTTATGAGCAAATGGCAAACGGATAATATATTATCCAACTGCTTCCTGTTTTCTTAGCCTGTGTGGTGACAGGAGATATAGATGAGGTCCTCACTGCTGTGCAGTGCAGACAGGAGGCTGCCAGCATTATACATATTTCTTAAATGTAGTAGCATTAAGGTTGCATTAAGAGGGAAAATGCTGAGCAGGGGTTGGAGGGATTTGGTAAAAGATACACCACAGCTGATTTAGAAGGGATGAAGTCCTGTCACGCCCAAACATCTGCAACTAAGTTTCAGTAAGCTAGGTATGTATTACAATATACAGCAGCAACTATTCTTGGCAAACTATTCTTAGCAAGGAGGACTTTGTGCTGCAATAAATTGATCTAAGTCACTGGATTCCATGGTGTTCAATGATACAGAATCTTTGTTTTCCTTTACCAACTACGGTACCTTACTCATCAGTTGAGGCTGCAAAAGGCAAAAAGTGTTTGTTGATCTTGATTCACTGCTATGGCTCGAAATTGAGTCGAAGATTTAGAATGATGCAGAAAATCTGTCTGTAAATAACTTTTGAGGTCATTCAACTTACATAAGTGATAACAAAAAAATGAAAGGGATTATAGAGAGTGATGAGTGCAGTGTCTGAGAGCTGAAAGCAGATAAAGTCACTTTTATACTGAAATGTGTCTAATGAAATTTAAATCTACAAATGTCTGCACTTAACCCACATGTCGTCTAAGCTAATGGATCAGACCCACAAACCAAAAGCAATCTAATGGCTTTCATTCCTGTCAGCTTGACAATGCAAGGCGAAATTTGTGAATTGTGCAGTGAAGAAGAAGGTTTAGTGTCTTTCAGTTTAACAGACACACCGCTACTCTTCATAAATAGTGAAGCAGTGTGGTACAAATCTCTCAAAAACATGCGGCATGGAGTAGATCATAGTGGCAGGATGAGTATGAGGCCAGCTTCATAGCACTGGCTTTTTTTTTCCCCCAATGTGATTTACCGAAAACATCTGACTCAGCACAGTCCCACCACTGACAGTAATAAAAGAGGATCATTTCCTCCCTTCTGGCCGTGTTACAGAGGTGCAGTACATTCACAGTGGGCAAATATAGTACCTGCTGTTTCATAATACCAACCGCAGACCAAAATAATACAGCATTTACAGGTAACTGTTAGTGTTTTTGTTTTTTTTTCTGTTAGAAGCTGTTTGGTCTTGGACCCCATCTATGCTGATTTAGTGAAAGGTTGGAAAGGCTACAACCAAGTATATCCAAGTGTCCTTCGAAGTGGACTGTTTAGATTTTCAGAGGCTTAAAATGTGTTTGAATCATTAACTTTGACATTTAGGAATTTTATTATGAAAATGCCCTTTAATGCAAGTGTACAGAAAGTGTAAATTAATCACATTCAATACATATCATCAACTCTACTATCTGTTTAAAGAGTATTTATATTAACAAACAAGGAAAAACAAAAAAAATATCACTAGAGAGAGTCGTGAATCACTCTGCCAGTCTCCCATGGTGTAGAAAACAAACACCACATGGCCTTTAACCAAAACATTAGAAAGTAACCAGATGAGATGTCAACCATTATGAAAAAACTTTAAGAGTCAAAGACAAGTGGAAAGTTACAAAGTGATAAAAGCTAGAAACACTGTTGTTTTCTCCACTGGACACAACTCTAAATGAGAATAATGGAATTTTACACAGAAATGGCGGTGTTTCTTCTACACAGGTGAGTTTGATCATGAGGCTTATGAAAGTATAAAGTTATTATGTGATGTTATTATCTTTGATAAGTTTTGTTTGTTGGTCCACAGTTCAGACTAAACTGAAACAGTTCTGACCTTGTTTGTTCAATTCCAAACAGATCTTTAATGCAGCTACTGACGACAACCGCATAGCAAACAGAGGTGAGTTGTGATTTTCCTGTGGCTGTTTTCTGTCTAAAAACAAAGCTAAGCTAACAGAGCTATAATGTAAACTATCAGCTGACGCAGCACTTGAAGATTATAAGACAGTGTTATTTTGACTGACTGTCAAAACATATGTAGCATTCAGGTAAAAGCAGTGCCATAAACATTAGTTCTGTCTCTATGAAGAAAACATATATCTCTCACTGAAAGAAAAATTAGTCAAGTCAAGATATCAAATATGCTTAGCTTTATGACTATCGATTAACTAATTATCGGTACACATTCGTAATTCCACAGGTAAGTGGCTCTTTTTCATTGTTATTCACCATTAATTAATGAAATTAATTTTCAATAATTTCAGGGTAACAAATATGCACAAAACAATGATAAGACATTAATATAGAGAAGACAGGTAAGGTCACACTCCACTTAACCAGTTTGAAGGTTAAATAACTATTTACTGAAGTTCACATAATGCATAAAAGGATTCATAGGTTAAACTGTTTCTAGCAGTAAAATGAAAAATTAATTCTGTTAACCCATTATGATCAGCAGTTCACTCATTAAGTATCTGCTTCTCAAAGTAAAATGCAAGTAAATTTGTAAAGTAAACGTTTCGACTTGCTAAGGATTTGGTGTCAGTATTGAACAGACAGAATTCAGATTGTGCCAAGTCTCTTAGCTATCTGAAATCTGCCTTTCCCTCATTTCTGCTCCCTGTGGTCACGTTTGATGTGGTGTTGCATGTCAGCAGTATAATGAGGAGACTGAATACATGAAAGGGAGAACAGAAATACATATTCAATGACACTGCTCATGGCTCTTATGAAACATTTCCAATACAGACAGACTCTCTATAGAGATTTGATGGTCGATTTTTTTTTTCTTTTTGCCATTTTGAAACATTGTCAGTCCTTGTAAGATGTTGTTGATCATGTTTTCCCCTGCAGGCACTCTATTGTGACTCTTTAGATATGAACTAAATATACTAGATGTGGATGTGTCTCCGTAGGCTGAATATATGTGTAATCAACTCTGTCCTGCTCAATGCATTGTGAATTTGTCACCTGGAGTGTTACAGTTAAGAACAGGTCAGTGAATCAGATTTTATTCACGTGACACATATGAATAAATTAACTTGTCTTGCCAGAGTTAATAAGGCTTCGCTGCTGTTGTTTATGGATGACTGATAATAGGTCAGCCACGACTACAGCTTGAGTTTAAGTCAAAGTAAATTGCCCCTGATTGCTCAGATCTGTTCTCTCCTTCGGAGCCTTTTATTGTTGCTCAGTGAGTCATTCTAAGAGAACAGAAACCAAACAAGATGGCCAACCTGTGACTTTGGAAAAAGAACCCAATTGGGCCCAACCTGGCTAAAAGAGCTTTTGTTTGGTGTTAATATGAGCAGTGCTGAGAGGTTTGAATGAGTCAGTGAATGACTGAGTGAATAAAGGTACGGTGAAAGGCAGTCAGCTCTCGTTGCATGAGTGCTGTTTTTGTGCATTTTGGAGTATGTCAGCTGGGAAACAGGGCAGGGACTGCAGCACAATTGGATTACTTTGATTACTTGATAGGAGATGGGGAAAAAAATAATGCACTACATCATTTACCAGTGTGGTGAAAAACATACAGGCTGTAATAAATTAAAAGATTGCAATACAAAGTAATTGTAGCCTGGGTTTTTGTCATGAAGTCATTTTTCACTTTGCTCATTTGTTCAAAAATGATCCCTCTAGTGAAGTGAAATCTTGTTTTTCTGCTGTGGATTAAATTATGAAAGCAATGAGAAAATGATTCCGATCAGAGGGTGAAGGACGAGCTGTCATGTGGTTGTTGATGGGATGAATTACTCTTTCTGTATCAATGTTTGTGTATAACTCCTGTTCTCCCATCAAGTAATATCTATACAATAATAACAGAATTAAATCCAGCCAATAGGGGAAACTGATCTAAGGTTCACACCCCTCTTAGATCAAAACTGTCAAGCAACTCGTGGCCCCAGTACACTTAAATTGGAGGCCATATTGCTGAACAAGACGGGGAAAAAAAAAAAAAGTGAAGTGAAATCTTGTTTTTCTGCTGTGGATTAAATTATGAAAGCAATGACAAAGTGCTTCGGATTGGAGGGTGAAGGGCAACCTGTCATGTGGTTGTTGATGGCATGAATTAATACACAGGAAGTCATCACATAAAGGTTAAAGAGATGTCATATGATGGAAAAGCCTTCACCGCAAGCGACATTTCTAACGCTTCATAAATGCAACATACATGGATGAACAATGCATAGGCTATATAGGGCAAACTCTATCAAAGCATATGATAAGAAAATGAAACACTGGACATACAGTATGTGGCAGAGTTGAACCTTGCATGAATGAATCCCACACTCAACATAAGACATGTCACAGTGTAGTAATGCACAAAAAGAAGGAAAGTTAATAATTAATACAGTCCTTCTTTGCCGGATCAAATGCATGTAAGCAATGCCTCGAGTAAGAAAAATATAAACAAGACACAAACACACATACCTGTACTGTGTTTCCATTATTTGCGGGGATGCTACAAAGCCTTACATTCTTTTCCTAGAGACTTTCCTTATCCCTAAATGTAGGGTTACAATGATTTATGTGACAGGATCCAGCGCTCTGGCCCAAATAAGGAAAACACAACCCCATAAACACACACATAAACGCACAGAAGACAACATAGAGATTCTGTGACACCTAAAACTCCCTCCGTTGAACCAACTTACAAACTAAAAGGACATGTACAGTAAGGACACACACATATACACATGCACACATACATATACGCATTCACACACACACAAACTGCATGAATGGCCTCATGCTTTCAGTGTGCGGCACTGCAGAGTCGAGGTAGAATGCTTCATTCTGAGAGGCAGATAATGAGCTATTCCCTCTGCAGAGGACAGAATCCTGAAGCCAGCAGACTTGAACTTGTGCCGGAGAACACACACATTCATACAGTACAAACACACACATACACACAATAGCAGTGTACTAGCAATAAACAAATTCTTAACTTTCGATCTCTGTACTGCACTCTAGTTTCCGCTGCATAGCATACTTTACATTCTAATGCTACGACCACTCTGCCACCCACCTCTGTTCCCAATCAAACAGCCCTGAAAGATGCATCCCAACATGCCTGTAGCGACGGTCCTGTTAGTGCTGGCAGTGCTGGAGCCTGCTGTATATCTCCCCACCACAGTATGCCTTCAGAAAAACTGCTAGTCTGCTGCTACTGGATAGCAACTGCTGTTAGGGCATCTTGCCCCCTTTTACCACAGGCTCTCGGTGGCACAGAAGCTTCCTACATATCACACACTAATGTACCCTCACATAAACATTGAGCTGTCAAATCAGAGGGCTTCCCATCTGTGACCTCACATCACAGCAGCGGAGGAGGAGGAGGAGAGGGCATTAGAGTGATATTAAAGAGAGAGAGGGAAGAGGGGGTTGAAGGTCTATATGCGTCTTTAACAGAGAGTGTGATAACAGGGTATGGCCAGAGAGCCTGGCAGCCACAGTAGGAAGGGAAAATTACTACAGCAAGGAAGGAGAAAGAAGCCTGTGTAGCATGAAAAGGAGGCTGCTGTGAGGAGGAAAAGCAGTGATACCAAAAACGTTGCACAAAAACTGCAGGAGGCTGGAGAGAAGACAATTTAATTTTGATGGCTCTATGGGCTGAATCCACTCCCGCAGTTGGAAATGAACATTACAACCCCAGTGGAAGATCAGCAGGGACCTGCCACACTCAGGCAGCTGAGTTACTACAACAAAAAACAAACAACTACAAGGCTCGCTGCCCTGCTGCAATCTTCACCTTTACTCCTTCATCCTCCGAGCAACCACTCTTGTTCTGTTTTTACTCTTTTGCCTTGTCCTCTCATTCTTCATTCCTGGCTTTCCCCCCTCTGGCCTTTTGCCCTGCTCTTTCTTCTTCTCCACACTCCCTTCATCCATAATGGAAAGTTTGGAGATATCCACTTCCTGTATTGGGCCCTGTGCCCCTGGAGCCAGTCAGCCTGTATTGATTCTTTCACCAGAGGAGTCATCAAGGCAAAGATAATAAGGTTTAGAGTCACACTGAATTTTCTGCATCCTTCCCCTCCCCCCTGGGACTCAGTCCATCTTCTTCTCCCGTTTGCCCTGTCCAATGCAACATGCCTGAAAAATCCTATTAGCAAATGGATTGACGTAGAACATGGAATTTGAAACAGCAAGTCAATGGAAATGGTGAAATGAAATGAACCAAAGGTAGTTTTATGTGAATGTACACATGCAAAAAAATCAGACTGATTAGACAGAAAAAAAACTACACAATCACCATAAAATTCCCATTTGATCTTGAGTAGTCCTGTACAATATGAGGAAAGTCTGCAATGTGTGGCAACTAGAGCTGAAATGAAGTTTTTATTCATCTGTTAATCATCAACTAATAAATCTCCAACAGTTCTGATAATCAACAGTGTAAGAAAAATAGAAAAAAAATACCTTCTGTTTTCACCGTCTTAAGTTAGAATATTTCCTGTTTTTCCTCCACTCTGAAAGTTAACAGAATAACTGAACATGTTTGGCTTATGAACCAAACAAGACATTTGAGGATGTCATCTTGGGGAGGCGCAGATCAACACTTTTCCTCATTTTATAAAATGAACACCTCTTCAGTTAAATTTGAAAATAATTGGTACAATTATCATCAATAAGAATAATCATTACAGACCCTAAGACACTGTTTCTTCTAAATCCAATCACTCCAAATAGCAGAAATACGGATGCATTGTCATCTCAGCTGAACATCAGTATCAGCTACTAACATTTGTGTTTTGGCATATAAGACATCTTTTCACTGACAGCAGTATCCCATATTTACCTGTCACGTTTTATTAAAGGTTTTTACATACATTTTTTATGTTTAACTCTGTGTTCATTCTAAGATAATGACTAAAACACTTATAACAGTAACTATTTTTATATCTACAATGAAGATTTCTTTGTTAATAGGGAGTGAAAAAGAACAAAAGCTAAATAAAAAAAGAGTTAAGAAACATCGGTTTCAGTCAAAATCTTATTTTAAATGTCAGTTTCAGTTTTTTTCAAATCAACCCCTGTCTTCCACACTCTTCTCTTCTTCCTCCGCCATCGTTCATGAGCGCATGGCCTCTGTATTCAGGGCTCCGTCTCACAGGTCACATGTGAATGCATCCCGCATGTTAAACAAAATTATTGTTCATTCTCACTGCATTTCAGGCAGCTTCTTGTGCTTCTTGTGCATATTCATATCCTGTCAGTGTTGATGAAATTAGTATTTAATGGTCAACACTAATCTTGAACATATCTTCTGTTGTTTAGCTCAGTCTGAGGCCTGTCATGCCCCTGCTCAATAATACTCATAGTCAATAGTCATTAAATTAGATACAATCCATGTGCTGTGGACCGCCTGCCCCTCCTTTGACCTAGGTCATCATATTTAGGTCAAAATTGGTATTCGAGTGACTGATATATGTCACAGGCACAATGCTGCTCTTTTTAGGTCTGGACAAACAATCACTTATGCCCTGCAGCATCAGCTCCTAACAATGCCAAGGACTATATGATTCAATCCGAAAACTGTAATGAAATTAGTTGTTCACTTAAAGCAACACTTTCTGTGGAGTTTATAAGGATCCAAGGAAGGGTCAGCGGGCCGTCCTTACTGCCTCTTGAGACATTGCATCTTGGGGAGGGGGTGTCATTAAATAGGGCAATTTTCATGCTTGCTGAGCATAACACATACAATGTAAAGTGGGCAGTTCGATGCAAAGAGACAAGAGGAAAATATGTCAAGAAAACAACTTTTCCAGTCAGTATGACATCGACTATGAAATAACATCACTGATATACTGGCACTGAGGTCAGAATCTAAAATGTTCAAGGACAGTAAATACTATACATACAGTACAACACAGTGTGTGAGGTGAAAAGTGAGATTAAAGCGAGATGTTCACCAACAATTCCATAACATTGCATGTTAAGATTTGTGGAATATAATGACCAGTAATGACATAAGCAGTTTTTGCAATACCTAAACTTGACCTGATGGCTAATTTCAGGCTTCAAAACTGGAATATCTGACTTTGAGGAGAATATAAAAGCTCAAAAAACAGAAACGGCATAAATTTTATGGTTAACTTGATGTTCAGTTGAAGATTTATCAGTGTATATATTTAGGTATTTATTACATAAATGTGGAGTTATGAGCCAGGAATTGCATCACCTTTCTCCTACTACAGTGGTTAGATTAATCTAATATCTATTCTTCATGTTTAAGAATTTCCATTAGCGTATAAAAAAAAAGATGTTTGTCAAACAGCAAATTAGTTTTGCAATGGTAAAAGTCTACATTAAAGACCATAAAAAACATGACATAATAACAAAATCTTACAATACTGAACCTACATAATAATTACAGATAGGCAGAGTAATAGGACAGGATCATTTACAAGCAATTAGTATTGGACTTACTCAGTTTGCAGAAAAAATAACAGCTCACAAACAAAAATCACTCCGACTGATTTTTGTTGCTGGTTAAATGTTCGATTCCAAATTTATTGATTCCTTACATGGTGTTTGACGTTTAGAAGGTTCTAATTAAGTAAAGCTACTTCATTAGGATTGATTGATTGGTCAGTTAGGTGGCTATCAGCTGTTTCTGACTCCAAAGGACACTATTTAGTACTCATTTTGTTTACATTGTTCTGAAAGACAAAATGCTCCAGTGTTTTTTACTCATTATTATTGTTAATATAAATTTTCTAAATATAAATTGTTAATACAAATTTGCTAATTTCCCAGATTTATGAATGTGCTGTCCAGTGGTGGCTGGTGAAATAATTTTTTGGTGGGGTGCAGTATGCTATTCAGTTTTCGGATGCACTATAACCACATATCAGCACTAAAATATGTCAAAGCACATTCACCACTATTTTAAAATGTTAATTTAAATTTAAGTTACCCTATGGGATAAATGAAATGCAAAATTGTCACAGATCCTGCCAGGATTTGATCCAAAGTCTCCCGTAGCACAGTCAGTAATGTTACCTACTGAGCGATGCAGCCACTGGTCTGTTGAAGAGTAGTATTGCCTACTGAGCTATCTACTGATGTATATATTAATATTTAGTGGATGTACATCATTTTGTCTTGG
>JAPQRQ010000023.1:25206503-25228779 GCA_037367365.1 Apogon talboti | reverse complement strand
CAACTGGTGTTGGGATCGAACCCAGGACCTTCTTGCTGTGAGGCACGAGTGCTACCCACTGCACCACCGTGCCGCCCAGTAAGTGAAGGTATTATACTGAACTCATTAAAGTCCACTGGGGTGACCAAAAGAAATCCTGGCTGGTACTCAATGAAATTCTTTGTCCAATGTGTAAAAATACTGTGTTTCCTCGTAGTAATAACACAGAAAACTCCAAAATTGCATATAATGCCACTGAAAATGACAATCTCACCAATAAATTCAATGATTATTTTATTTCTGTTGGAAAAAATCTCTCTGTAAACATTAGTCAACCACACAATATCACTTTTAGACAATACCTACAAGGAAATTACCTAAACTGACTTTTTCTAAAGCCAGCCAATAGAGATGAAGTGTATAAACTGCCTATGAAAATGAAAGCTTCACACACTGTTGGTGTTGGTGACAATATCTCAAGCTACATTTTTAAAGCTATTATAAATGAAATTCTGGAGCCACTTGTCTACTTTATCAACCTCTCCCTATTCAGTGGGGTTGTACCTGACATAACCAAATTGCTAGAATTGTACCAGTGTTTAAGTCGAGAGACAAATATGATTTCCATAACTATTGACCTATATCTATATTGCCTGTTCTATCCAAGGTTTTGGAGAGAGCTGTATACAGTAGACTAAGTAACTTCTTAGAAAAATTTTAAATTCTGACTCCATCACAGTATGGCTTTAGAAAAAAAGAGTACCACTTCTATGGCGATCCTGGATCTCTTAGAAAAAGTTAATGAAGCAATTGAAAAAGGCGAGTGTGGAATTGGAGTCTCCTTGACTTCTTGAAGGCGTTCGACTCGACTGATTTTGAAATTCTATTAAACAAATTGCAATATTACATTATTAGAGGTACTGCACTGAACTGGTTGAGAAGTTATATGTATGAGAGGAAACAATATGTCGTTATAAACAATCACAAGTCTGAATACCGAACAATGGAATATGGTGTCCCCGGGGATCTATACTGGGACCACTGATTTTATACTCACCTCTAATATTCTACACAAAGTACTGTTCGCAGACGATACAAATTTATTTTTATCTCACAACAATATAAATGACTTGGAAAAGATCCTAAATGACGAATTAATCAAAGCATTATGCAGTATTTATGAAACAGGCCCACCCATTCCGTTCCACCTCAAACAACTTCTGACTTGACACACCCACACACAAAGACTGAAACCCAGAGAAACTAGTCAACAGGAGTAAAATCCATCTGACTGTCACCTTCTACCAACTCCAGTTCCTAATATATGGGCTTTTTTCATAGAGTGAAAAAATAGGTCTGACGCTTAATTAGCAAACAAGGTCAGAGCACAGAGTCCAGGTCCCATGTTTGTTCTGGAAATTTGACACTCCCTCTCTCCCTGTCTCATTTGTGCTGTACTCAAATGTAGACATGCCAGAATACAAATCAACATGATGTACTCCTACTAATGACAATATAGGAGGAAACTGAATACTGAACATAAGGGTGGCTGATAATTATCACTGTTACATCAAAGCCATACATCTAATATTGTTCCATAAACACTCACTCTCTTTTAGCTCTTAGCAAGCGAAGCAGCATCTCATCTCTGAGCTACTCTGTCTCCTTTATCCAAGTCTGCTTTGAAGAACTAACTGCAGGTGAAAGGATTTGAGGGGAGTCTTACAGAGTGGAGTATTAGCAGACATACAGTTACTATGGCATGGATGTGTTTTGGCTGTAATCTTCACACAAAGTCAGTGCAAACACATCTCCACTCCACTCCACCGCTTAATTCCAACATTTTTCTATCAGCCTTTACAGAAAATCCAGCAATTCTAAAGTAATTGTGTGCGGGTGTGTGTTCAGTGTTTTCTCATTGTGATATTGTGAAAAAAAGAAAGAAAAAAACAAACTGTAAGACAGTGATGGTCTGAGGTCAACCAAGATGCTTTCACTGCCACACAACAATATCTTTGGGGATGTGGGTGTAACACCAGCCAATCACAGACAGTTTTTTATACTTTTATCCTGAGATGAAACCCAACAAATCAATCTTTGAAAGTAGAGCTCAGATGCTGGTTTGGTGCAGTTTGCAGAGTTCGGATCAATTTTGCAAGGCATGTAGGTATTTATTTACTTCCAAAATGTCCTCTTTCCAGATTCCTCTCTTCGGTAGATGTGAATGGAAATCACATTCAACCATGAAATAAGATGGAAAGAAACAACTCCCATGGCCCTCTATCTCTGAACAACATTGGTGTCTCTAGGACTGGGCGATATAATGATCATATGGTGTAATTTGATATCATGTTGCATGAAATTTAATATTATATCATGATAGTTTTCCCTTGAGATCACTGGCTGTGATTTAAAGGATACACTGCCGTAATGTCTTTAGGGTTTATAGTGTTTAAATTGAAAATATATTAGATACTTTTTTGCTGTTTTTCTTCATTTTCCTCCAAACATGTTCAGATGCTGAACACCCATTCTATCATTTTAAGTGTTGTTAAGTTTAATCCACCTCCACATTCCTAGATTCCTAGATAAAGAAGAGACTGAAACCACAAATAACCATCTGGTTACTTCAACTTCACTCTGAACCAATAATCAGCTGTTAAACTAATGATCTGACTGATAAGAACAGTTTTATCATGACAACATTTTTGGATATTTGGCAGAGGTGAGAAGTAAGTAAGCACAAATACTTAAGTAGATGGAATTCTGTATCTGTGCATTTCTTGAGTAACACACTTTTTTTAACATCAATATAAATATGTGTACCTTCTCTTTCTAACACGATTTGTGACTTTAGTTTTAATGCATGATAATGGGTCAAATAAGTTCTTTAACCTTAACTGATGCTGTGAGTAGCTTTTCATTTCTTAAACATCCATTAGCTGGATATAGAGCATAAAAATTGGACTGTGTTTCATTGTAAAAAGTCCATGTGGTCTGATGAGTCCAGAATGATCCTGTTCCAGAGTGATGAGAAGGGAGGCAGAGGAAGTGATTACCCATCATGCCTAGTGCCTACAGTACAAGCCTCTGGGAGCAGTGTTATGATCTGAGGTTGTTTCGGTTGGTCAGGTCTAGGATCAGCAACATTAAGTATCCATAAAAGTAGGTCAGCTGAACCTGAATATACTGAAAGACCAGGTCTGAACATCAGCTCAGACCTGAACCCCAATGAGAATCTTTAGGATATAATGGAGAAGACTTTTCTGATATATGTTTTATCAGTCTTTTTTATACAAGTATCTGAACTGAGGACAAAATGTCTGTCCCTCTGTGTCAAACAGACATCAAGAACAGTTTTGGGACAAACACTTGGCAGTATTTGGAAATACTTCTAGTGTCACATGCTGAGAACTTAGGGCTTCATTAAAGCTTAATCTCAAACTCATCAAATCCCAAATAAACCATCTTAATGTCAACTTGGCTATTAATGTAAAGACCCAGCTGATTGTAGAGACAAGTAATGAAGCAAAAGGTTCCATCTGCATGTATGATTTATAGATTTGTCTCAGCGTGATTAGACATTTCACTTTAAAGGATTTCTGTGGTGGGATGAAACAGTTTAAACAAGAGGCTTAGACACCTCCTCCAGAGTTGAAAGTCCACAAGACAAAGCCCACTCTGTGAATCCACTGACTGCCATACTGTATGAGACTCCAGTGCTTTTAAGCAGTCCCATGCATATTCATGCCACCCCATCAGGAAGTCGTCTTGCACTCCTTGTGCCACTGCAGGCTCTAAAGGCTTTCTCAATGGGTGCATTTGTGTGTAAAATAATATTCCCTTGTTATTTGGCACTCAAGAACTCCTTCCTTGAAAGGCGGCCTGTTGAAAGCCAGAAATGTGAGTATGGCAACAGGGGCAAGCTAATATTTACTGATAAATTAAAGCATGTAAACATTATCCAATTCGGTGTTTCTCTGTTATTCTCCAATTCAAAATATGCAGTTAATTTGCACATGAAGGGATATGTGCAAAAGGATAAATACTTGATCTGCGTGAAGCTGTCACACATAATATATGTTCAAGTCCAGAAGACACTGTGCATGTAAACAGACCTAGTTACTGGTGTTTACTGAGGACCACATGGCCGCAGTCAGACAGTCTGTTGGGAAGCAGTGTGCATACAAACTGACAATGAGCACAGCCTGGGCAAAGACCTGAGTCATCTGGTGCCTCTACGCCAAGTCACACCATGTGATCGTGGCTCATAACACAAGACAGGTGTCCACTCAAACAGTGGAACACAGAGAAATGCTTTTATAGATGTTATTGGATCACAACGCCAGCCCAAGACAAACCAGTGCTGATATTTCAATACAATTTGGCTCATGTGCTGTGGTTTAACACATAAAATACCTCATGTTAGACCCTTCACAGCTATTACATAATCACCATATCACAGTTTTTTAAAATAATCCTCTCCATTCGCCTGTATTAAAACAGCTGAGTCAAATGAGCAGAAATATCACATTTTATAATTATTTGGAAATGAGTTTCCCCCATTTAGGTGGTGTTATTTTATTCAAATCATCTCATCGTAGCTCATTCTTCTCCCATGAGTTAAAAGGAAAATCTTGTTTTGTTCCAGTATGGCTGTCTTTCCCAAACTTAAGGTCAGGATCCAAAAGAGGTCATGAAGCTTTTTTATTGGCAAAGTACAATACGAGAAAATATTATGATATGTGAATTAAAATTCCTCATTAAGATACAAGAGGATAAGCTATTTTCATTTTTTAAATATTAATGTGAATGCAGATGTAAAAGACATGGGAAGACAAAAATGACATAAAAAAACCACAACTGGGTGAAAAGGATGTAAAAGAAGTAACCAGATAAATAGAATGAAAAAGGAGTAAAAGACACTATAACACAAAGAGGATGAAAATAAATCATCAGGGCCAAAAGACGTAAAACAATCAATAAGATGAAATGGACATAAAAGTTGTAACAAGACAAAAATGAAAGTAAACGTTCAAAAAAAGTCAACCAGTTACATGTTTGTGTACATTTGCATTTGAAGTGTTTGTTTTATGTGTTATGCATTATCTGTGCATCCATAGCTGACGTTCTGACATCTAATGATATCTCATCAGTGTACTGAATTCAGCCTTGTTTTAAAAACTGCACAAATCAGTAAATATGTAGACATTATGGCAATTCATGATGTATTTATGTAAATTTAGGTCCCATGAGACTGAATGAAAGACTAGTAACCCCTGAAATATGGAATAATCTGGGCTTTTTACATTTATGTCATACTCTATCCTGCCTGCCTCATTAATTTTTTAATTACAACCTTTGTTCTCATTTTGTACCTTGATCCAACATTTCAGTAAAGGGTTTTATATATTCAAGTCAAGCCACATCTGCCATTTTTTATGTGTATTAAAAGGAAAACAGAAAAACAATTCAGGTGCACGGTTATACTATTATAAGATTTATGCTACTTAACATAATAGACAATAATATCATTATGTGTAAGTGACAGCCTTACATTATGTAGTAGCGTAGTCTTTAGGAGGCAGATTTGCCGTAGCTTTCTAGAAATTAAGTAAAGCCTGCTTTTGCTTCACTGCCTTGAAATACTGACAGCAGCCTTTCACCTACATTCTGCTGGTTTTTACTCAACCACAGTACTGAGCAAGAGTTTTATAACTTTTAAAACATTTAACCTTAAGCTCTATTCTTTGACTCGTGCTGACTCATTTAACAACAACACAATTTACCTTAATAGCTTGGAATGTTTCATTTAGAAGATTGCATGTTGCAAGATTTGTGGTAAAAAAAACTATGAAAACACAATATATTTAATTAATAGTTTTGATATTAGCTTTGACATTTTGTGTACAAGTATTTACCTGACAGAGGACATTCATAACATCAGGCAGTCTCTGATGGATGCGCATTAGCAGGTTCACTATTTATTGATCACATGAATAATACCAGTGTGTCAACCCCTCTGGGCCTTCATTAAGAGCATATGAGAAGAGTCCTGAAGAACGCCCAGCGGGATCGAAACACAGGTACTGTCAAATAATTATGTCAAGGCACAACAGCAGTGAGCACAGGTTTCATGATTGAATACTACAATAATTGATTATCATAATTTACTTTCTACAGGCATTCATTTTTGCAACTTACCAGATTTATTGTGGAGTTTATATGGTTGTCAGTGTGTGAATAGCATGATGAATGTACTGGATCCATCCTCTTTTATTCATGTGGAAGACCAGTGACATATGCCCTGTTCACACAAATGCCGATACGGATATGAATCTCAACATCTTGGCCTCTTGTCCATATGTAAACACACTGTACGTCACAAAAACAGAGATCTTCTAACATGTTTTTCAAAACTCTGGTGTGTGTATCTGTGTGTTCATGGAAAACAGAGAGATATAGGAAAACAATGGTGTAGCGCCTCATTTTGCTCATGTCTGTTATACATATGCTGCTACTGTTACTTTGTGTAATGCACCACACCTGAAACATCAAATCCAAGTGTATAAATCAGTGTATGACCTGCAGTAGATCGAGGTTTGCACTGATACCTTTGGGAGACGAACCGCTGTTATGGACAATTCCACATCATGTAAAGAATACACTTTACACGATAACACTTTACCACTAACTTAAGGTAACTTAAGTTTATAGCCAAACTTGTTGCTCCTTCACCTTCATGACAGATTAAAGCCTCTGTGTCTCCTCTGTCCAGTATTATCCACGGTGCTCACAGGTTGAACAACACTACCTACAGTTTATCTGAGTATTTGGACCAGTTTGGAGTTGGTTTTGTTTTTTTTGTGCGGACAGCAATACTTTGTAAAACGAAGGTCATGTGGACAGAATTTGTTTAAAAAAGGGAGGAAGAAAATACCTGTTTAGAAAAACATTCATGTTAGTGTGGACAGGACATTAGTTTACATGTACACTGCAGCTGCAAAGGTTCATTGATGAGCCCATGAATTAAATTTGTCAACAACTATTTTCATAATCAATGGGATTTTTTTAAGAAATCAAAGTAAAATTCTAATGAATAAAAAAACAATAGTAAATACAATTTTAATGATTTTCTGTTTTCTTTCCTGCTCATTGACAGTAAAGTGAATGTCGCTGTGTGACAAACAAAGTAAGACATTTGCGGACACCATCTTCAGGTTAGGGAAACACATTTTTACCATTTTATACACCAGGCAGTTGATCGATCAATCAATCGAAGACAAAACAGGCACATTAATCAACAATGAAAACAATAGTTAGTTTCAGATCTATGTACACAAATATTCTGAATATTAGGCCTTAGTATATTATACAGCACATTCAGAATGTGCATTTGAACTGGATCTTTTCTGCAGTTTGTTAACAGTCACCTCTGGGGTGTAACCTACATTTTTCAAGGCTGACATAGAGATGCATGGCCAGAAGAAAAGACTATACATTTCCTTCTGTGGAGGAGAAGCTCAGCTACTTTTAACATAATGAAAGAGTTGGACAAAAACAGGATTTTGCTAACACTGCATCACCAGCATTTTCAAGAAGGTCAAACTCTGATTCTTTAAAGGATTTAGCTATAGGATGCATTTTATATTAATCACACTATGTGCAGCACTATGTAAACAGTATAAGAGTCAACAAATGCTTTTTTCAATGCCAACACAGATGGCTTATTAACTAAGCAGACAATTAAATGATGTTTGGAACAAATAAATATTTGCAGTAAAAATGAAAACCTTAAAAAC
Organism: Apogon talboti; assembly: GCA_037367365.1. Lineage (NCBI taxonomy): Eukaryota > Metazoa > Chordata > Actinopteri > Kurtiformes > Apogonidae > Apogon > Apogon talboti. Next base: position 25,220,998 of record JAPQRQ010000023.1, on the reverse strand, counting down.
TTTTGGAATGACTCACACAACTAATGTGATATGCCTTTAAGCCGAATGTCAAATCAAATCAACTCCAGTTCAGTTTTCACAGTCAACTGGAGGCACTGTGAATACTAAGTACCAGCAAATAAACCTGTTTCTTATGTCAGTGTCGATAGGCTATTACTCGATTGTGTGTGTGTGGGCGGGACATAGAGACACAGTAAGAGTATTGCAGTTATTTATTTTATCAGATATTACATAAAAAAAATAACAAAACCGACTGTATAATTGTAAAAAATATCATCCAGACTAATAACTGAGTACTGCTTTTTACGAGCCATGCAAACAGCTCAACTGGAGTGTTGTCTTTTTCAGCATGAGGTCAAAACCATGGAATATTTTGTGCACGTAAACACAGTCATTGTTTTGTTTTGTCCTCTGTTCCAGGGGGAATTAAGAGAAGTACAACCCCTCCTCTCATGCTTACAGTGTGTGTTGTTAGCGTGAGGAGGGGGTGCATGTGTGCTTGTCTGACTGTGATGCTGTGCCCTTCACTCTGCCTGTCCTCCCTGATACTACGGCCCTGTGTGTGCAGCATGAGTGGAGCTGTGTGTTGCAGATAAGAGTCCAAGTATTGAAAAAAAAAAGAAAAAAAAGGGGTGGGGGGGTGAGGGGGGCAGTATGTGTGAAAGAGCACAGGAAAGAGGGAATCAGTGCCCTTTCTCCCAGTCAGACTCACCTCTGGATGCCCTTTCCTCTACTCACTGCCATTATACCTTTCTCATGAATAATCCACCGATGACACTAGCCACTTTACTACTGACACATATTGCAGTATGGCATCCACCCAGTGCAGTGCCTTATTGAACTCTGTGCGAATACTCTATTAATATGCATGCATGGCTTATTTTTCTCCATGGAATAATGTGACTGATATTTTCAGTCAGGCAGGGAATTGATCTTGCGATTGGTGCCATCTTTTCCAGTCTAGACGTCCTTTAATGAGACTGAAAAGGGTGGTGTCTTCACTCACATCTTCATTATCTGCTTGTTTACTGTTGATATAAAGCCCTCTGCTGTGGTTTACTATGCTAGGAGAAAAAAGATCAGTAATTAGAAAGCTGGCCTCGTTCATTCTTGCTCTTGGTCTGTCTCTCACCCAGCCTCTCTCTCCTCTGTCTCTTTTGGCATCAGGATGACTTGCTCAAGCAAAAGGTCTGACTCATAACAATTAAAACACACAAATCGTGAGCAGTAATAGTCCATGTGTTTTTTTTTTCTACGGGGTAATATGAGCTGCTTCTTCCCCCAGCAATTTGCTGTTGCTAAGTAAAATTGTGAGACTAATGTCAGCAGTCTGAATTAGCAGATTGCAACAGAAGCTCCTGCAGCTACAAAACCAGCCTTGGAAAATAAAAATCTGGAGCGTAATTAGTCCACAAGTCTCATGCATAAGTCAGCCAGATTCTCCCAGAATGCTGGGTTCAGATCTGAATAATGATATGCCAACCAAAAGGAACAACTTTTGTTCAGAGACGTTTTAGGATAGTTTGTCGGAAGCTATTAGTGCTGGTGTATTGTCCCACTTGCTTTTCGAGAAAACATGACGCAGGTGGTTACATCACCTACTGAGTTTGTTGGCCTGACGTGTCAGTGTCATGCCAAGCTAAAAAGTCTTTCCCTGACCTGTCAGCTGGCACGGCAAGGCCTGGCGCAAAGAGATCACCGCTCAGACCGAGGAGAGCTACATAAGCATTCTTTGACCTCTTTTATAAACACTCATCAGCGATGCAAATGGGGGGGTGATTTGAGACCCTTTAAGAGGATCCAGGGAGAACAGGTTTGTTAGTGTGAAACGGAAAACCAACCTGTTTGTCGTGCCCGCTTCCACTGAATGCTAATGCGGCCCACATCAATGGGCTCTTCAAGCAGAGATGCAGCCAAATGCCCAGGAGCTCGGAGGCTGACCAGTGAAATACAAATACACCAGCGGCACAGCAAGACAGCCAGGAGAGGACAGCGGCGGCCCAGAGCCCAGAGCTTGCTTCAGCCACCGCTATTATTTCTGGTTACACTGATCTAAGGAATGAAGAGGGAGCTCCAAATGTTTTGTCCTTCTCTGATTCTCATTACACCCCACGACTGGCCCCACTATTCTCTCCCTACCCCTTTTCTCTCTCTGCCTTTTACCTTTTACACTGCCAAGGAGCTAGACTGAAAAACAACAAGCGTTTTAAATAAGTGTTGGATCAATACAGACAGGCTGCAGCTCGGCTCCGGTCATAATAAGCAGCATTATGCAATCAGACGGTCTATAGGGGAGAACAACAAAGCCCTATAACATTCAATCATCCTGCTGGTGAATACCACCCAATAATGGACAAGGTGCCCGGAAATGACAGCAACCAATGAATAATTTAAAAATACAAGCCTTACTTCTGTATTTTTGGAAAGTATAGTGAGATATTTATGGATGAAACTGAAACCATGAATATGGAAATCGAAAGCAATGTGATAATCTGAGCTTAAAATGAATATGGGTGGCCTCAGCAGTAGTGCAGCAGGTAAACAAACAGGAAGATTGAATAATGGGCTGAGCAATAGCACTTGCTGAGGCCCCTAGTGCTATGCTTCCCATCTCTGCCAAGCATAATGGGATTTCTTGGGTTTAAATGCACTTCACTCACTCTGTGGAGCCAATAGGAAGCTAAACTATTGATCCTCAAACAATTTAGCTGTCCAGCTGTCCAGAGAGAGGGAAAAAGGGACGGCCTTAAATGTATAATGAGTCTTTCCAAGAGCTCGTCTTCCTCAGTATTCGCTCCACGTGCCAGGAGGCCTTTGCCTCTGGGCTCCCTACACGATAAACCTTCTATCCACCCACTGAGCTGGCTCACAGGTCAGCCAGCTAAGAACTAGTATACTTTCCACTGAGGACATTTCTGATTAGTGTAAGAATCCCCTTGACCCCTTCAGACATTAATTATTTAACAGCTGGTGGGCAGTCTGGACTTGAGTACACTGCTACTGTTACACTGCTGATCCGTCAAACATGTACAGCAGGCATCACCACTTTGACACTGGGTTAGCATGATAAACAACACAGACATGTAAAACAAAGGTTTAAATGCAGTGGAGACTACATGTAGCATGTAGACAAACTTCTTGTAGATAAGCTCACAGCGCCATGGCAACAGGGCTGCACTCAAACAGCCCCAAGAGTGGCTTGGCCCCATTGAGGAAATCTCTGCCCCTAATTGGACAGTTGCCTCCTCTGTCGGGCTTGTGAAAGAGGAAGCAGCTGAACATCAAGCAAGCTCTCACAATCCCTCGATAAACACATTAAATAGGATTTAATTGAAAACAATGCAGCCATTACTGACTGTATCAAAGATGAAAGATAAGAAAGGTAATCTAATCTTCAAAGTGATTCAAAGTGCAGCGTTCTTTGGTTATGGTGTAATTACTATATGTCAGTGGGGATATACATTAAATGCTGTAAACATGCTTTGCCAGGGAGGAAGGGGATTACTTCAGTTACACTTTACCATCCAAAACATCTGCTTTAGTCAACACAAAGTCTTCAGAATTTCTGCCATGCAATTTAAGTTCATATTAGAGATGCACTGATATACTGACTAATTATTTATTTATCAGGGAAGGTCTGATTGAGATAAAAGATCTAACTCTTCCAGGGAGTCCTGCAAAATGGCCAAAAACAATTTCACATATATTACACAGAGAAAAGAGAAAAAAGAAGAAAATAGGCAAATAGGCCATACCAAAGATATCCATAACTCGCACCATCCAGATTATGTAAAGCAGCAAAGGGATTCTTTCAAAACAGCCTGTAAAATTCCTTTAAAAGTATTGAAAGAAGGAAGTGTTTCAAATGGGATGATGTTTAACTAACAATAATTTAGGAGAAAAATGGCAACAATTTGAATTGTTCTCTTCTGATTTTAGAGAGGACCAGCCTATAGATTTATATAAAATACAGTGGGGTGTGCAAATCAGAATTAGGATCTGTCAGTATTTGTTGATACTGGTCAATATCGATATAAGATGGTCAATATTTACCTGTTATGCTATAGTAATGGTTTATTCTCAAACTTGTCGGACTGAAAATAAATCTATTTTAACATATATCATAAAGATAGAGCCTGCTCACACTAGAAAAAGTGGTGATAAATGGCAACAAAAACATAATAAACCCACAGAAAATTACATTGTACAACATCAGTTATAGTCTATATTGTCATTTTAAAGGTTTATTATTTCTACTTTTGAATATTTTTTTAAATGACCTAAATTTTTTATACAACTGTTTAGAATAAATAGCTCTTAAGTTTGGCCAAAGATGACAGTTTATTAGATTGTAGAGGTATGAACTGAAATTATTTCCAGCAACTGGGCATGGCATTTATCTGACCACTAGAGGGAGTAGTGAGTCACTCTGCTGGTCTCCCATGGTGATGAAAACTAATGTCAGGGGACCTTTGACTACAGCATGTGTAGCAGATAAGATGGCATCCCAGATGGGATGAGAACCATTACGAAATAAGTTTTAGAGTCAAAGAAAGTGACAAAGTGATAAAAGCTAAAAGCAATGTTGTTTTTTGATCCCAAACAAATCTTTATGCAGCTATTGACAATGCAAATGGTAGAGAAAACTGAGGTCATGTATGGTTTTATTGTTGCTGTTTTCTGTCTAAAAACAGAGCTTAGCTAACAGAGCAGCTATCAGCTAAACTATCAGCTGATGCAGCATGTGAAGATTATAAGACACAGTGTTATTTTGACCGTCTGTGAAAATAAGTGGCTATGAGTTTTAGTTTGAAGAAGAAAACTTGATACCATAATACAGATGTGTGCAAACAGTGAGCTTTATACTTTATTCAGTCAGTGATACAGTCTGTGGATACATAGCGTAAATTTGGTGGAGGTTTTTGTAGTCATAAGTGTGTTCTGCTATGTGACTTCCCCTGCTGGTGAGAGTTTGACATATCTACACAACATAGAACCACTTTAAATATCAGTATCAGTGTAAAAATTAGATTAGTACATCCCTTTTGCAAAGCCTTTTTTCAGCCCAGTGAAAGAATACCAAGTCCCTCTACAGATAAAACTCTACAATTTGGACAATTCGTATGCTGAAGTGAAGACAAAATCCAAGGGAATAGATCAGGTATGCTCCATTGATTATTAAAATTGCATGAAATTGAAAGGTATCTCTATCTGGACCAAAAAAGCATGTTATGTTGTTTGTCTGTAGAGTTTCTCCACGGCAATGTAAACACCGTATCTGACTACACCTACGAAGGTACACAAACAGATGGCTGAAGACTCCCATGTGAGAATAGACTCCACTGTGTGCAGCATTGTATTTCTGCTCAGTGAAATGTTAAACCAATTCACAAGAGGTAATCCGGCACTTTGAGGGGTATAGTTTAATTAAAACCCATTCACATTATAACGATAAAACTGACTACTTAATTAGGGGGAAACTATCTGAACTTAACCTTTCAGTGTCACAGACTTTTGGCTTTTGTCATCATTAAATGCAAACCTATTTAATACTGCCTAACAACAACCGAAGTGCAATTAGCTATTTGATGAGCATATAATTCTAGATACAGTTACAGAAATGAAAAGAATCCAAGTGAAGCTAGATAAGGTTTGCCCTGCTAATAAGCCCACAAACAATTGCCTGTTCCGACACTGTGATAAAGCAAGCGCACAAAGTCAAATATTATCAGAAAAATCAAAAAGGCTGATCATACTGTTAAGTGAAATTAGCAAGCAAAGGGCAAACATTTGTAATCTCCTTTTAAATGAGTCCATAAATCCCAAAAGATTTACTTTGATTGTGGTCTAAAAATATCTCAGGAAAAAAAAAAGGAAAGAAATCTGAGAAAGATTTGAAAGCTTATCGTACAACCTAGTTAGATTATGACCTTAAGGCTCATAGTATGTCTTAAAACATCCTTTGAAAGAATCAAGAAAGCAAATCTAATCTAAATCCAGTCAATCAGTTACTTTGAAATTAATGTATTGTCACCCAAAAAGAACTTTTTCACATAAATCATCAAATATTCAGTTCCGGGGTTTGTTTGTTTTTTTTGGGTGTGTGTTTCCTAAAAAATCTGGAAAAAAATTATATAGGCAATTATCTTAGGGATGTGATGATATGTAAAAACAACTAAAAAAGGAGAATTAGAATTTTTCATTTTTATTGTATTTAACCCATAAATACCTAAAACTACATTTGTGATGACTTACAAGGGCATTTTTCTCTATGTCTAACCTTTCCTAAGTATTTATTGTTCAATTATCGCCTGCGTTGTTCAAAGAAATTCTGATATTTTTCTATATTTCATTTAATGATCATCTAGATCTTCACAATAGCTCAGGGTAAAGTCAAAGATTATTATATCATAACTGAGAAAAGTGAAGCAACAACAAAATATATCATTAACTGAATGTAAAATCAAGCATCTACAACCACTGTCATTTGTCACAGTACATGAGTTTTAATGGTGAATTAATGTTGTAGAAGATGACAGTGTTTCCATGTACACTACAGAGCCACTGCACGTCCAAATGGGCCATATCTGATGATGATGAAAAGCTAAGAAACTGTATTTTACCTGAATTATTTATATGTATTAATAAGATGAGTGGTTCAAAATTATTAAACATTTTGTTTGCCAGCAGCCATTTAGATCTTTAAGGATTAAGTTATAGTTTGAGGACCTTAAATCTGTCATTGTCCAAACAGGTTACTGCCAGTTTCTTGTCAATGAACGTGAAACTTCATCCGGGAGCAAGATAGCACCTTGATGACATTGATCAATGTCATCCTATTTCCCCCATGAGTGGCCGGGTAAGATGCTGGCTGATTTCCGAACACTCCCCGCTTGTCTGGTGCACATTACCTTAATGGAAACACAGTAATCTGTGTTTAAAAGAAACACCACTTTGGCAGATGTACAAAAAGTGATTCCCTTTATCATAAATGAAATCACACTGATAAAAACAAGAAGAAAGGATTAAATGTTTCTCGATAAAAACAGTGTTGTATCTCAAGGAGAAGTTGATTTTTCATGTTTTTACAACCAACCAAGGTACTTCAAAAATGTTTTAACACATCAGTGAATGAAAAGCATCTCTATTCAGCTGCTTTAAAGCTATAAATAGAGGCAAAGGCAACAGATACCATCAAGTGGATCTATTTTCATCTTCAGCATTGCATGTTCTGCATGAGCGTTACACTTTATATTGTTATATTCTTGACCTCAACAGAAGATGACAAACCCACATGCAACTGTGGACACACATACAGTACTTCACATACAATGGAACCTGAATCTAGAAAGGTTGAATAATTATTCATAGGGGATACAGCAGAGAAAAGTATTGTAAGGGCCAGAAGGAAATATTTAAAATCATTAGATCCATGTATGCAAGAGGGGCCCTAGAAATAAAACCATATTCAGTTAAATAAAGTGAATTTAAGGAAGCTGTCAAATAATATAAATGTAATTTTCTTCTACAGAGCTAAAGTCCCATCCACTCTAGTGTGCTCCGTAGGAAACTGAATTTTTAAAATTCTATTAGAATTGTGCCACCAATTTACAGATAGATTAAACACAGAAGATAAAATATTATCAATGATAAAAAAGATCATTTTACAAGTAACAAAAGTCATGGTTTGTAAATAGATAGTTAGAAACATGTAGATTTGTGTTAAATAACTCAATGGACTGCGTCTCAGTAGATATGATACGTGTCAACAACACCAAAGAAGCTACTGCCATTTAACATTTTACATTGGAAAAGTGTTAAAAGAGGTGAAAATCACTACAGTTAGATCATGTTAAAGCTGCAGAGACATCTTCAGACTCTGACGAGGTTATGGACAGAGACACTTTCCATGATGTCACCTCTGCAACTCCCAGGTGTTTAGCCTTTATAATTATGTCTGATACTTCCACGGTTTTCCACAAACTGTGACTCTTCCCTCTTCTTGTAAAATTATCTTTTAAACCTACAAACATCATATGTGTAAATCATTACATAATTCAGACACTATAAAAAAATAACCCGACTCTTGCTATTGACTGTGATGCAATATCTTCAGGAATAATGTCCTATTGAGCACAACCAACAAGGGTCAGGGCTTCAACTTTATAGAAGAAGCAACTAGAAGCTGAAGTCATCTACTAATGTCTGTGTAGGTTCAAGTACTAATGCTTTCTTCTAAGCACTGGCGTCAAGTATCACCCATTTACAACCGCATAATGTAAGTTAGCTTTATAGTTCTGTCTACAGTCGCACACTTTAAACAGAGATCAACAAGTGAGATACAAATGAGCACAGTGCCAACGAGATTTTACCTCTTAGCTGTGTCTCTCTCCATAAGATCTATTGGGTCACATGCATGCAGAGAGTAGAGAGCATTCCACAGTGGGAGAATCAATGGCAGGCCTAGTGCAAACTGTACCCAGACAGCCAGAGATGGCAGATGGGGACTGAGGCCCTTTCTCTTCCTCAAGCATGAACAGTAGAGAGGTCTGTCTCCAGGCAAACACAGAAAACGTCATGTCTCTGCCTCACTGCCGTACCATTAGTGGATTTCACTATTGATCCCCGGTGTGTAAGTTGCTGAGCAATCTAAAGGAAGCATCAAGACAAGAGCGCTGCATGTTTTGTTAGCAGCAGAGAAAGAAGCATTTATACAGGCACTAAGGACAACACTTAAGGCTAGTGTTTGTGTGTGTGTGTGCGTGTATGTGTTTCTCTTTACTATATCCATTCCTCATGCGTTCAGTTTAACAACGAAGGAAGACTAACAGACGTATTCCCTCCAGCGTGACTGACACTTTATTCAGTGTGACAGAACAAACATCGCCTTAACAAACTAGCCTCACTGCTGCCAAATGCCAACGCTGCCAATCAGTTTAAGGTCTTTTTGAAATCACACACAGAATCTATCTTCCACTAATGTTTTGACTCTTTGTCCAAGACTGTGTTACCAAGGGCTTAGAAGGACATCTGGAAACAAATGTGATTTCCTAAAGGGAATCTAAAAATACCTTAATCTTAATCTTATATGGCAAACGTCCAAAGGTTTGCTCTGAGGACCACTGTCCAGCCGCTTCTATATGTTAAGACGTGGTGTTTAAAGAAGTGGACAAAAGTTATCTTTATGGTGCCTACCACGAAGTGAGGAAAGTGAGGCAAAAGACAGCTCTATTTTCTGCTTCAGGTAAGCGTGGCCTGTCTACCTTAATATATGACAGAAGTGTGTGACTGAAGCCTTATACCAAAGAAGAAGTAAATGCACGGGTATGTTGAGACGCTTGACTGTGATGCTAATGGAGACTGAGACCGAAGCCGTGAAGCCTTGAAATGAATCTCAGAACATCCAAATCATCATCCAGTCATCATCAGCTCTGTGTTATGCAAAAAGTTCGGTGGTCTTACAATGTGCTCTTAGGAAACAAATTATTGTAACATATGGCCTGAATTTTGTATTGCACAAAACCATAGAACAAGGGGATGAAAATATGTGTTGCTTTGCTGTCAGATTACCCTACTTCCAAGCAGAGAGGAGCTCGGTCACCTGAAGGAGGATCTGTCCTCGGGGTGGGTACAAGACAGCGAGGATGCATTAGCAGCAGTCAACCTTACACGATTCATAAAGTGCTCCCTCTGACAGGCAGCCAGGGAATCCCGTGGCATTTTACAGCGCATTTATAGCCCTGATTGGGTCTGAACAAAAGACACAGCAAGAACCTGACACATGGCAGTGAGTGGAAACATAAAGCACAAAAAGTAAGATGATGAACATGCAGCATGAAGTCGAGTTAGTCTTAAAATGAACAGTTATAATGATATTTTAATATAAAAAAAAAACTATTTTAACTATCTGTTTCAGTCTATTCCGTCCTTCACACAACTAAATTTTAAGTAACAAATAAAAAGGCTGGTAGATATCATATTTGGGGCCATCTTTTTACCTGTTCTTATTCTTATTTTCTTTGCCACTGGTGCAGTATTTAAATGACACTATTCAGACACAGCAACTCAAGACATCTTAAGAAGGCACAGAAATACCTCCAAATTAGGACATCTGACATAAAAATACATTCTGAAATGACATAAACAAGAAAAGTTTAAAGCAGCATCAAGTAAATAAACACAAATTATGATGGCATTATCCATCAGGTCCCAGTTTTACTAGAATGCGTCAGTAAACAACAATGTTTTTAGCCTTATTTAAAAGTACTAACAAATTAATTAAACTTGGTATATGGAGCATGGAGAACTTCCTGAGGGAGGTGACACAATAAGCAAAAACAGCTTCTTGCTTCTTCTGCATTGATGTGTTTCCCCTTGACAAAAGTGATTCTTTGGTAAAAGGGGGATACTTCAGAACAACTCAAACAGGAAACAGAAAATTATGATTACTTGAAACATCTGGCTTATCACTATCACAGGCCATAAATGTTGTCTGACCTTCATCAAACTTGGCTCAGTTGATCTTCTATCCAGGGCCCTCAGAGAACGTTCTTGGATGTGATTCTGATTTCCTCAATTTCCTCTCATTACAGCCAAACCAGCCGACTCAAACAAGACATGGATGGGTGCATTCCTAAGTCACACCAAACCTTTCGTCAGTTGAAATAAAACTTGCTTACAGTAGTGCTTACAGGCACTTTTTTTCACATGATCGGATAAATTTGTCATGTGACTCTATCCTGCAGAACTTCCTGGTTTCTTCTAACGTCTATAATTCCATTTTTGATCTGATACTACAATATTAATTCATTAGACCATAATAAAAACTTAGTCCATGATGCCCTCTAATCATGTAGTCATTATTATCAAAGACATCTTCCTTATTTAGAATGGTATCATGTAAAATCACTGAATGAAATGAAATGGGGATGGAATCCATCATTTTCCTACAACCCTGGAAACCTCCTCTGGAAGTCCTTACACCTCACTTTTTCTCTGGAGCCTGGTGTGATGAGTCAGGACGCGCCCATGACACCTTCCCCATACCTGAGATAAGGAATAACCCTCCGATGAGCCTTTACAAAGCACTACAGCCCAAGATGAACCATATGCGTTCATCAGCCCCTGGACTGACACCAGGACGTGCGTTTTAGTTCCACCCCAGATGAAAGTGTTTACAGTGTCGGGTGCTAATCTCTTGGATATGAGGCAGGCGGCAGTTTCAATCATCGGTATGTGCGGCGCTACAGACGATGGCCTCTGGCGTGGTCTGATTACCGCCGAATGTAAAAAATCACACTTTAGACTTCCAGCCTGGGGTGCTATCTGAGGCTGAAACACATCACACCATCGATAGCCCCCCATCTGCTCCTTGCATCGACTGTTTTTGCAAGAGAAGTGCATGTCAGGATGTGCAGCAGATCATGTAACAGCACCACGATAAGTCAGATCCTGCACACGCATCTCTACGCCTGCATCTGTCACAACGCTGCAAAATGCATTTTCTTCGCATCCCCAAAAAATCATCTCCAATTCTGCATTGCGGAGAGCTGCATATACCCTCCATCCCATCCGCACATCCCACTCAACCGTCGTTGTAAACAACAGTGATTTCCCAGCTGTCAAAACGCACCGCCCGGCTTCTCTGGGAATAAAACGGAAAACAAACTATTTCTCCTAAAAATCTGGTCGAGGTCTCCCCGTGAGCTTACCTTCAGGAGCGGGTAAATGTGTCCGTCCGTCCGTCCGTGTGTCCTTCACGATGCTCACACCTGCTCAGCACCGCATCGCCGGGCGCTCGAGAGCGGGGAAAGAAACTGACGGAGCGTCGGTCTTGTCCCCGTGGACTGGATGGAGGCTTATGACTGTCAACTTGGGGGGGCGCTACACCGTCTTGCTCTGTGGGCTTTCAGCCAAAGTGGTGTCCAGGTTCCTCCAGATTCTCATCACACATATTATGGACCACTAAGACAAGATAAGGTTTATAAAAGCTTGTGCCACATCCCTATTTTTTCCTGAATAACCGGATAAAACAACACGCCTCCTTCCATTTCTATTCAAGCCTGTGCCATATCTTATGGTAACCTGGCATCTTTGTTATAATGTGCCATATCATATAATACAAGGTATATATGATATTAAGTCTTTCGTGTGGAGCCAGTGAAGCTGTGATGTTCATTTTGATCAGAACTGACTCATCTCCATCTGCCACATCTGCTCACCACGGCCTGTGTCCACGGTTTTATTCCACTCCTGTCCACACCATTCTCATCATTACAATGGAGGCACATGCACCAATCCTAAATGTAATGATAAAGCATCACAAAAAATAATTATACATCCAGCACTGTGGAAAAACCTTTAATTTTGTTATTTTTGAGGGGTTGAAATGATCAGACATCTCCATTTCACAGTCTCTCCTCTTCAGATACAACACAAAAAAAATACAGGAAATATGTGCACAGTATGAAAAACACACTCAAAGAAAATCAGAACTCAGTGTCTTCCACAGGTTTAAGTCAGTACTGAGTGCATCTTCTATTCCCATGACAAAAAGTAACCCAAACAGAAACTTAGAACAACAACTTACAACACAAGAAAATGAAAGCAATACATGTTATTTTATCTTAAAAAAGAGTTAAAGACTTGTTAAGTGCAAAGGGAGGTCATGTGAAGTACTGGACACTGGTTTGTTGTTGTTTTTACAGTGAGATTTGTTTTTTAATGCTATATTTTCCATATATCCTGGTTGTATCTGAATAGGTGGACTGAGAATTGCATATGTGTGGCCATTGTACCTTTTCTAAAACAACAGCTCTAATGTTCTTCTGAGGCTTTTCTGAGGCACAGTCAGTTGTTGCTCCTTCTGATAAGCAATGAAACATGAGTCATTCAGTCCCTGAGTCATCAGTTCTGATGAAGTCTCTTGGATGAGAGGTAAAATGTTTCCAAGAACAAAAACAAGTCCAGCTGAACACGTTTATAAAATAAAGATTAATGATAAGGTGGACAAATGAAAATTTACGCAGACAAAAACAAAGATTACTTACCACTTGGCTATCATCCATCAGCAGCATGTCATCTATAACTAACATATTGTAACATTATTGCTGTTAGTGTAGTCATGCATCATATCTATTTTAGCTAATTTCAATTTCTATTATGACCAAATGTCCTCCTGTGATGTAACACATGAATAAATCATACTAAAAAAATTTAAAGCAATAAATAACCTCATTTCTGCTGAGATTTTGCATCTTTAGCTTCTGACAACACTATGATTGACTGTTTCCTGCACAACTGCAATTGAAATCAGCCTGGGTTCCATACAGTCTTTATTTAAGGCTCTACTATTTATGTGAAATTCTTAACAGGATATTCACAAGGTAGAGCTTACATACACATATAAAACTGTAAAATTCCCAAGGGTTCATTCTATTTGCTCACTTTTTATTTGATGATGCATAACCCAAGGGTCTGTGCACACTTTGCATTTATTGACTGAAGAGGGAAAAAAATTCCCACTAAAACTGCTTACTGAGGTATATAGCTTTTCTTGAGTGACTGTGACCTTTTTTTCAGGGAGGTGTACTTTTTCTAAATGCTTGGAGCACCATAAAGTCCATTTCACAGTTTGGGAGTTTCAGAGGGAAATCAAAACATCAGTAGACAAAGCTGTGTGAACTGCCAATAGACAGAACTGAGGGTAAATAAGAAATAAGGGTAACTAGTCCCGTATGTTAACTGCTAGTCTGTTTTTTATCTGGGAGATATCAAAAGGGCACCTCCACTAATTGCAATGCCTGTGCCATGTGTCAGACCAAACATGAGACTATCTCATCCCATGGGATTAAATTTAAATCTTGGATGTAAACACCACACAGCAAATAATAATCTGCTGTGGCGCAGTCTATAAATAATGCAGGAATATTTGAGAAAGAGCAGGGTGGAATTAATTGAAGGACTTAACCCGGTTGGATGAATTTTTGGGTGAACATATCAAAGAACTTCTCAAAAATATGACCAGAAATGAACTTTACATGAAAGTTACAGCTCTATAGATGAATGGCTGCTACTTGATGCCTGTAGGCTTATATTATTCAGAGTTTTCATCAAAACAGTATTGTTTCCTTTGAGTTTGCAACTGTTCATACACAAGAAAGAAAGATATTATCCTTACTCCACAGGGATGTATTAAAACCTCAGAGATTCTTTGCTGAAGGGATTGAGTAACACTGAGGAAATTCATAACATCCACATAGCACAGTATAATACAGGGCCTGAGATGATATTATTTTGCTTGTGGGTTATCCAAGATCTGGGTGTATTCACTCCTCAGACAAACACTTTTGTTCCTCTTACAGCATGGCAGCGCAAATAGCAAATAGAGGTGGATCCTGCTGGTGAATAACACTGTTACAAGGCAAGACTCTGAGATGGATAAGAGGAAGAGCAAACACCCTGCTGTCTGGAGGGAAGAATAGGTGGCTGTCAAC
>JAPQRQ010000023.1:25180226-25205188 GCA_037367365.1 Apogon talboti | reverse complement strand
GCCATTCACCCCCGCCACCCCCCCAATAGGAAAAACTAGAGCTACAAAAAGTGGTGAAATGTACAATACTTCTCCACCAATGGTGGAGATCATCTTGTTATTGTGGATGTGTTAAATATAAAGCACAAAGAATGTGTCACTCATGGTTGTAGCAGCTGGATCTATACAGACGTATATGTAAGAAAGTGTGTGTGTGTTGGTAAACCACTCCTTGGCCATATGGAAATGTCACAGAGTAATCATAAACAATTATCCTCCCCGGCTTTCACAGCATCAGAGAAGGGCACATTAACATAAAGGCACAAAGGGCCCTCCACTTACATCTATGGAACAGACCTCCAAAAGCTTAACACACTGAAAAATACCAGAAACTAAATGATGCTGTTTCTGATATCCGCCTTTGATATCATTTGTTTTGCATAATGCCTTATGGAGAGCTTGTACATTCTGAAGATCACGTCCTTCACTTGAGCATCTGAGATGCAAATGATTTGCTTTAAGGTTGTTTGAAAGCAGGACTTCAAAATACAACCATATAATGATCTTTCTTCCCCTGGTTGAATGCAGACTGAAGGTAGACAAATACTACCTGCTATAGATCAGGTTAAACCAGGCTTTTCTGTCGGCAGTAAATCAAGGAGCTGGACTGAGAGGAGGTGGATAATGGATGTTATGGCAGACATACCGCCGACACAGAATGACTCCACCGAGAATTGAATGAGGGATGAGAAGATGGTAGGAGGGGGGTGGGTGAGGAGCAACCGCCCGGGGGAGGGGTGGGGTTCAGAAGGGTAAAAGGCCAGCTGGTTGTTTGATGGCAATGATTACCAATAAACAGACGAATACTGTGTTTCTTTTTGGATTTAATAGGTACCTAAACCTGAGGAAGTCTCTGTGAATGTGAACAGTTTAATTAAGAGGGGCACAAAAAACAGGCATTATCAAACTTTGTAGGACAAACCTGGAAATTATCAGTCAACATTTAATCCATAATTTCACATCATATGAATTACATTTACTCTCCTGTATTCTCTATAAAAAAAGCCTGTTGCTCATACAGACATCAGCTCTGTTTTATTCATCATCACTAGGTGGCAGTAAAGGCAAGAAGAAAAAATCTGGGAAACCCTGGCAAATTGATGTATCTTCATCCAGTAGCTGAAGGTCTTTAGGATCACTGCTGCTGCGGTGGGAGTCATTTATTCAGGTGCAGAAAAGAAAAACTTTGTTCCAACCAGCTGCACTTCATACTGATCCCCTCATCTGTCATTAAATTCTCTATGGGAACAGGTTCAGTTTGCAAGGAAAAATTATCCATCCTAATTCATCAATATCTGCACCAGCAATCCTCTGTTAATCACTGCCATTATTATCCCTAAACAACTTTACCCAGGAAAAGGAATTAGTGGACCTGAATGAGCAGAAGGCAAAGAGTCCTTGCCAGGGGGGAAAAGTATTTTCAAGACACAACTAGACTCTACTTCTTGACACCATTGCTGTGTGATAATGCACCAGATGGCAAGCCGCTCTCTCGCTATTACCCTGACGATATGACTGTAATGGAAATGGAGGTGCCACAAGTGAGCGCCAAAAGATGGAGCCCAACTGTCGTGTTCCATAAGGCCTTTCTATTGCTGCTAAGGAGACTGAGGCAGGTGTAGGCATCCATATTTACACAGCCTACAGTTTCTGCTCCCTGTACATAGTGCTGCTGCTTAATTTAAGCAGGTGGAAATGTTTCTGCAACGTGTATGTGTATGTTTGCACATTGCTTTCATACCATAAAGTTTGGCGTTTTCTTGGCATCAGTTCCTTCAGATGAGTATTAGTTGTTTGTATATCGTCAGTGCAGTCTATTGCCAACAACACACCAACACACATGAATAGAACTACATAGGAACACACACGTGGTATCTCTGAATTCTTCTTGTCACTGTCACACTTAAAAATTCTAACCACTTCTCAAAATAGTTTCAGAAATGTAGCACAATGCAATGGACATCACCTTTCTAATGCAACATCATTTTGTTATATTGTAAAGAATTTATGATTGTGTGTTTTCTGAGCAAGTATAGACTCAATAATAGAGTTTTATGTTGAAAATGACAACACTGACAGCGACACTCAGTTCAAGATAAAACAAACAATGCTATTTGGAATGAAGAGTCTGAAACGTGAAATTAAAGCAGATAATTGTTTATTCATTCATCGTATTTCCAGTAGCTTGAATTTCATACTTGCACTAAAGGGAGAAACTTAAATAGAGACTAAAAAAGTATTTGTTAGTACAAATCTGTTTCATAAATACAAAACCATTTTCAATACTGTCAGAAAAAAGAATCATTTTGGCAGTACACTGGGACTGCTTTTAAAACCAATTCAAACCAGGATAGTATAATTCTGTGCATCACCTAATATTTTCATGTATGTTTGTCTAGTCATATCAACATATGGAACACCAGAAACAAACCTGTTGACAAGCAACTCAGAATATGATCAAAATTCAGTTTTCTGTTCAGTAAGTTACAGAACAATGTACACTGTGCACAGCAAAAAAATGAATATATATTTTCTAAAAGTAGTCTATATTTAATACAGTCCTATCAACAAGTTAAACCATGTCATGCAGAATATTGTCTCTTAGGCTGCCTTATAAGCTGCTCGTCCCTGTACAATCAATTAAGGTATTTACACATATTCTACACGTCTTTAAAAAAAAAAAAAAACTTGATGCAAGTTAAGAGAAAAGAAATCTTGATCCCATCCAAAGGCCCTCAAGCAGTTAGTACAAGTGAACAGTTTCTATCTAAAAGGAATAATATATTGTATCAGCAGCACACACAATACACGCACACACACACATATACACACTCACAATACTGTATTCATACATTCAGACACTGCATTACAATCGGACACTCTACATCATAACTGCAGACTGAAAACCTAGCAGACATGGTTTTGCCAACATTTTAGTCTGATCCAATGTGGGTGCGTTTAGCATTTTGGAGGAATCAAAGCCAGTTCTGTGTTTGAAGGCATTGGGAGATATAAAAAAAAAAAAAGATGACAAGGATATATAAATTATTCCTCCCTCTTCAGAGTCGTCTTCTCAAGCTTATTTTATCCATCCTTGGGTGTGACTTCTGCATTCCTACCACTGTTCCTGTTCCAGTCACTGAGCTCTGGAAAGAGACTTCAGAATTGAATCAGTGTTTTGAGGAAAAGGCACTACCTGCTGAAGGCAGCTCAGCAGCGCTGCCCTACCCTCAGCGCTCCCCACTGGTCTTAGATCGAGCCTGATATGTGGAGGTCACATGCAGGGCAAAGGTTATGAGGTCATATTACATGCCATGCTACACCGCAGCTTCCTCCATCACAAATGCAGTTGGAGCATTCATCAGAGTGGTGACAGATGGAGATGTGTCAATGCACTTGATGCAATCTCAAGCATGCTCTGAGCACTGCTCCTAACAGTCAGTTTACACATAGTTCACTTTATATATATATATATATATATATATGTATATATGTATATATTTACACTGTACACGATCTGCCTTGCGCTCTATAAATGCAGGATGTAGTTACATTATGGAAATACATTATTAAATACAGATTCCTGTACAATTTTCTGTCTTGGGAAAATACATGGAGTTATAGTTCATACATTGATTACAAATTGAACATAGGATACTGTAATATGTAATAACCAATAACAAAAACAAATATAGTGCAGCTGAGCACTGCATAGTCTATAGTAGACTTCTGGTAAGAATGCAATACTTGTTAATCTCAAACTGTTAATAAATGGATTTAAGTCATTTCAGGTATTTCATGCAATGCTAAACTGTTGCACAGATGTCTGGCTGAACTACTTCCAACTATGTTTTTAAATGCTGCTTTGGCTACTTTGAGCCATGGATTCTCGAAAAAAAATCCTAAATGTTGGTGAGTTTTGCATTTCTTATTTCAAGCGTGTCACTGGAGATGCACATAAAGCCATGCGGCGTCGGGGACAGCCCTGGATCAGAGGTACGGGGATTGAGCAGTCAGTGCAGAACCTCACAGTGGTTTGTGAGACCAATTGGTTAAACAAATGAGTTCAAGGAGTTCATGGCGTTAATAGGGGATGGGGCCTCTGAGCTCTCATGGCCCTCAGCAGTGTCTCTGCTGGCGCTCTTTCCACTATACTGGCCGATAAATGAGCCATCCTCGTTGAACTGTCCATCTCCTCCTTCACCGTAGTCTACTAAACTGTCGTCACTGTCGTCTCTCTTAACTGTCCCATTAGACGGCGTGCGGCTCCCTTTTAATGGTTTATGGTCCTCATTGTCACTGAAGGAGAAAATAACATGCAGGTGTTACAGGTGAGATGATGTGACAGATGCAACAAGGAGACTGGTGATTACTTTTTTAGATGGAGCACTGAAATGCTGGTGATTATTTTACCACAGCCCACTTAAATTTGTAGGTAATGGTAAAATATGTTTCTTGATTAAACAAATTTCATAACATACTAAAAGTATAAACTCATCAATTGAACTTTAAAATTAAACAGTGAACACTCCACTGCACAAGACAAATCAAATTTAGTTTGCTCCACGTCTAAAAAACGGTAGCTATGAATGGTTAGTTGGTTTCCATCAGGCAACAGGGGAATAAAGCTCAAGCAGTCATACACTGATAACAATTCCCCCTGGAACCAAACATGAGGTGGTAAAAATGTAGTTTGACATCAACCCTGCGTTGTCCCTCCCCTCCCAAGACAGAGGTTGTAATGAAAAAACTGAAAATAAAGCCATGATAGGAATAAAACTCCAACAGCAAGGTTTCAGCCAAACATTCAAAGCAAGCATGATAATAATTCCAAATAGGCAAACTGCATGGACAGATCTGCAAAGAAAGTTTTCTTTGGATATCAGAGTTGAAAACATTCAACATACATGAGCTGAACATTGATGAGAACACTGAAGATCACAAAGCCATCATAATGCAACATGTGTTTTCAATTAAAATATAAGATTTGATATAGAAAAAAAACCCAGAACTGAACAAATAATTGCACAGAAAATATCTGTTTTCCACGCACCGTGCATGATGAAGGCTTTATGATCAGTGATGACAGCAGTGAATGCATTTACCGCTAGCATTTTCTCCACAGTGACTTGGCTTCCCCCTCACATCATGACCCTTACCTTTCCTGAGACCTGCACCTTTGAGATCAGATCAGGAAATCCACCTGAGATCCCACACAACACAAAATTCACTGCAGCGGTGCTATGCACACACTTCTGTACGAGATTTGATGTTAGTGTGGCACTTTGACAGGCACATACTGTATGCCATGTATACAGTCTGAACTTATGCTCTCCAGCAGTCACACAAGAACAGCTGAGTGGAGTAAAGTTATGCCTTTATTGACATATAAGGGTCCAGCTGAGCTTCATGAAACAGCATGGATATAGAGTATACTGTCACAAAGGCACTAGAATATTTGTACACTTTGCCATGTGATTTAGTCTACTTTGTTCTCTGAATTGATTTCCACTGGAGAGGTGCATTTCATTTTCTCTCAAAACTACAAGTTTTAGAGTTTTACTGGAAAAACAATGGCTACTAAGCCAGTTCGTATACACTCATTATTATTACCTCCCTCACACATGCTGATAATTTATTTTTAGATATGCATCTACATTATTCTTTATATATATGTATACGTGTGTAACAATAATTTGATTCAGCATATTGTTGCCTAGAGCAAATTCTGATAGATCTTCACACCATGCATATCACATTTATTATATATCAATATCTATTTCTCACAGCATATACTTCATAGAACAGTTTATGTATACATAATACAAAAAGGAATATAAAATATAAAAGCAAGACCATCTTATAAATTGACTTGTAAAAACAATATTAAAAAATGCTAGTTATACAGAAGTAAAGTGCTTAATTCTTCTTATTCTGCGTGCGATTGGAGAAGCAACCCAGAAAGAGGATGCTAATAAGCATAGCTGGATAAATGCTTTAACATAGTAGGAATGATTCAGTATATTTCTCTTATAACCAAGTCATGTATGTAAGTAGCAATACACGAGGCAAAGTGTTAATACTATATGTACTGTACAGAGTGTATATGAATAGCTCAGTATGAATGGGATTCGATGCAGTTTAGGATGTGTTGCAAATGAATCTAGCTTATATTTTTTTTCCTGATAGTTTTATCTGGAGATTTTAAAGGCCCACACCTGCAAAGCCCAAAAACCTGAAGAATCTTGCTTCTCAAATGACACTACAATGCCATATCAAGCAAATACACAATGTAGAGTTCCACACATGTAGCATGTCATCCAGGACGTCCCAGAACCCAGAAAAAAATCTTGTGCTTCACGATGTTAGGAGTTAAGATGTGCACACTTCTTGTTGTTGTTTTGATTTCCTGTGATGATGACCCTGGGTCACTTCTTGGTCAGCTGTAAGGATTGAGAGGAGGGTGGGAAAGCACAGCTCCAGTCCTGCCAAAGACAGCAGACCAGGGCAGAAGACAGGGACGGGGCAGCGGTTCATGGGTGACATGGGCTCTGGGGGCTCCAGAGGCTACAGCGCTTTCTCTCACCTGTATTCCCCAAAGGTACAGTCCTCTTCTTTCATGGGCTGAAACTCTGGGTCTGTGTGTGCGTCCTCCTTTTCTTTGACTGAGGATTAAAGTTGAATCAAAGTCAGACAAAATAAGAGGGAATAACCAGCCGTCCACCTCAACGTGTCACAAATATTTGAGCAAAATCACCAAATGGAAATTAAACATCACGTGTTACCTTCTACTACTATTAATGTGAATATTAATAGTTGGTGTACTATCATTACCACGGCTGACTGAGGAGTTGATAGACGTTACCAGAGGTCTTTTGTCAAAAACCTGACGCATGCTTTAGCTTCACTCCGGTTGACATGTGACACTTCTTACTCATATATAATTTGTTCTTTCACATACTTCTGTTGTAACAGTGTCAATGCGTGTAATATTTGTTTCTGAACCTCGCAGTACATGGTGGAGTTTTGTTCCTGTGTCTAGTATAAAACTCCTGTTTATTTCTTTTTTCCTGTTCCAAAATCCCAGGGAAAAATGCCAGAACATATCCACGCATTTCCCCTGCGGTTCTCTCTTCTTGGTACAAATCAAAAGACTATTTGTTATGGTAAAGTGATGCCACTCATCAAAGAGTTGAGACACTGAGTAAAGTAGTAGAATTGTGTCCAGGGTGCATCTAACATAACATAACATAACATAACACAAAGTATCATGGATTCAAGTCTAAAATGCCTGTAATTAGCTAGAAACCTAGGTCAAAATGTACATTTCCTGTGTAAAATTGAAAATACAGGGAAGTTGTAGATGTAGAAGTCTTGTGTCCTCTCAGACCCATGAATCACAGGTTTTTTTCTGTCTTCTGACATAAAAAACCTACAACCTCAATCACAGTTTCTTATTTATAATGTCTTGTATTAATTTTCAGCACAATATAGTGTCTTGTATGGTCTACACATGCAGACACACATCATTTTCACAAAATCTGATCCATCCAGTGCATTTTCTTTTTACACAGGGTTCCTACAGGTTGCCTCAAGTTGCATTTAAGACTTTTTAAGATCTTTTTGAGACTACTTGGAACATAATTTAATGCCCATTTCAAAAACATTCCCAAAGTCAGCTTCTTTGGTGACGTGTGCATGACTAATGGCTGCATTAGTGTTGGGCTGATTGTTCTGTAATCATTTCTCACCGGGGGCTGCAAAGTTAGCGATACCTGGTTCCTAATGTCAGTGCAAATTGTTGGGTTGGAATGGGTGGAAGTGAGTAAACTAACATTACTTTCTTTGCAGCTTGGACATTTCCCATACACATTTAAACACAGTACAGCAAACAAGTTTATGGCACCATAACTTAAGACCTACCATATCAAATTTAATACCTTTTAAAGACTTTTTAAGGTATTAAATGCAGATTTTTAAATTCAAGACTTTTAAGACTTTTTAAGACCTCGTGGGAACCGTGTTTACACCACATACACAGGTTTTTCCACCTATCTTCACACTTATTAGCATACCAGAACTGACAAAAGATGTGGCACCATCCACTATCTTTTTTCTTGTCTGGTTTGTATGTCAAATCACACTGATCTCAGTGCAGGATGGAGCTCAGTGCCTTTACAACATAGTGGAACATTTGCATATGACAAACTGTGGTTCAGTTAGACCTTGTTGTATAATCAGGTGCATAAGTATTTTGGACAGGAACATTAATTTTGCCTCCACAGATTTAATGAATTACTTTTGAGCCTCTAAAAATGGAGGGGTTGTAATTCCTTAACGGTTAATGCAATATTTTTGTTAAACATTGAATTAAAGTCCACACTTTAATCACATCTTGACTCTTTCATTTCAGATCCACTGTGGTAGTGCACAGAGGCAATGTTTTAAAATTTGTGTTGCCGTCCAAATACTTATGGACCTGATTGTATTTCTGTTGATTAATAAGCACTGACCCTGTCAAACAATGCAATAAATGAAATGAAATGAAAAGATGAATAAAATCCGGCAAAAGAAAACACTGCATAAAAGACGTCTTTGCAAAAGCTTCTCATTTTCAGCTGACTTAAGTAGTCACCCAATGGCAGGATTATTCCACTAGAGTACATCCTGTAAGCCCGACTACTTTACCTCAGATTCACTCGCCATTCTTGAGTGAAATCACCCAAATCCTTGGCTAACAGGGGTCCTTTTACAGTGAAACCCACCTACATGCCTAAACCATGTTAAACAATAATCCTGTTTAATGTAATTATATCTCTGTGGGTTCAGTATTAATGGTGTAAATCTCTAAATGTTTGCAGGCTTTGCGTACTACTCACCGGGGTACTTCCCCCCCTTATTCCTCTGGATGAAGCAGATAATGAGGAGGATCAGGATGAGAAGAGCGATGGCACACATGAGGCCAATGAACCATCCCTGAGTGGCGATATCCACCTGTCTGCTCGCCACCGCTAACCAGAGGGAGAGAAGAAGACTTAACATTTGCAGCCAGATGAGCTATTCCCAGTGGGTGGAAAAGAAATGGTTATTATACACGACTGGGTTATGAGCTAAAACAAACATGTTATGAGTGCAAATCAGAATTATTATTTTACAACTGTCTTAATGTCTACGGTTAGAGATTTCATTTCATGAGTGGATCAAGTTTGCACAGTTACAGAAGAAGACAACATACATGTTAGATTTAGACATCTCATGGTTACATTCATTCATTAAACCACCAGGGAATCAGTTGTTCTCCCACAAATGTGCAAGGACGATAAAATAAGACACACAGACAAACACAATTACTCACACAGATCAGTGACATTAGTGTGGTTATTATACACAGAATGTATATTAAAGCTCTATATGAGCACAATGTCTGTTTTCCAATTACCGAGCTGAGAGAATGGGCTTTAATTATGTTCAGATTCAACCACATAATCATGCACGTTGCTACAAACAGTCTTTATGTCACTACAGTGCATGCGTACGCATATAGACTGACCACAACACATCTGTTACACCCATGCTTGACTGGGTTAAGATACTCAACAGCACAAACTATGACACAACCTACACACGGCACAGCGTGAGGTTTGACCACGCTGAGCCGGAGCCGGAACCGGAACTGGAACCGGAACCACCCAGGAACTGCCTCACCTGGGACAGACACGGATATCTCCTCGGAGTGGTGGAGCGGCTGGTCGACGTGACCTTTGGCCACCACACGCACCTTATAGGAGAGGCCCGCCTTTAAACACTTCATCAGATAGTTCTGAGAGCCATTCACATGCTCTTTCTGCCACTCTTCACCTTCATCTGCAGAAGGGATGTTCATGAAGAGAGGGACATTCAGGCGAGCAAACAACTTTAATCAGGCCATGGATGATGACATAATGGGAACTCAGTGGATTACAAATTCACACTGTCACAGTCCGTAAAAGCTTTAGTCAATGAATATTCTCTTCAAAACTGATGTTACAACACAAAAGCTTATTTGATTTTTATTCCAAAACAGCTCAAATAAAAATTGAAATATGAGGCTATTTCTTTTTCATGGTGTAAAAGGAATTTATTTTCTAGTCCCTAGAAAAAAAAATATTTGGATGTGGTCATTTATAATACAACAGCAGTGAGGACGGTGCTGCGTCGAGAAAAAGAGACATTAGATTACTTGAAAAATACACATTAAACATCTTTTTATGGAAGTCTGTGAGGACTAATTCCAGAGGGTTCAAGAATCAAATTAAGGAGGAAAGTCTGCTTATGTTGACTATAACAGGCAAACAACACCCAAATAATGTCTATGCAAATAATGGAAAAGAGAACGATTTACTTTGGAATCTGCAGGTATTAATTTGGTGATTTGGAGTAACTTTTAAAGCTGACTGTATAATACAAACATCAGATCAACTGCACACTCAAATTTCATGGGCAGCTGGTTTGATTATAATAATAATGTCTTCTACCTCAAAGACACATTCTTATTGTCCCTGAAAATGATATCCTCTATACGTACCATAGTCAATTACAAAAAGCAGAGCCTACTGTTTCTCCATAAAGCACCGTCCATATTGGTGCTCTTTCCTTATAAATGACCAGGCCCAAGTTCTGAATATTAAAAATATTATAAAACTATGAATGTCTACAATCAAATTTCCCTGATCTTTATTTGACCTTCAAAAAGAAAAAAGCCTTGAATTTCAATTGAACCTTTCCCACTTCTGAAAAGAATATCCAGTGATTGCACCATACATGGACTGTGTTTGTAAAACTAGACTATATCTACTTGAGTGGATTAATGTGTACAGCTATAGACTTCTTCAAAATGGCCTGTGAACATGACATGGTGATGAACAAAATATGAAAGGTGGCTGATTGATGATTGCCACTTTGAAAATTAAATTACTGGAGTCTCTGTTGAAATTCCATAAATGAATCCATTAAACAGTAGGTGTGAGAGAGCCATACTACAACAACACAGTATTTTTCATCCTCGCTGCAGGTGGATAAAAACAATAGAGGGCACTTCAGTCAAAATTAATTGGCATAATGAGAATGCCTGTGCCGCTTTTTGTGATGTTTATCTACATAGGTTCCAGCAAGATTGTCACGGGAAACTAGTAATTCTATTCAGTAACAGAAGCTAGTAATTAGGAACCAAATCACAGACCGCCATGTTTATTACATCTGGGTCCGTGCTGGCAGACTTGTGGCTGCCAGTATTTCCGTTCACCTGCACAGGCCAATTATGAAGTAGGAGTCTCTTGCCACCTATGTGGAACTGTCAGAAATGAGGGGATGTCTCTTACTGTCATCTATTTTGTACTCTATATAAATGCTTTTCTCCGGGCCCCAGTAGTCCCAACTGATCAGGACCCCATCGTCTTCAAGTGACCAGCTAACATTCCCAAAATCTCCACTCACTGGCAGCGCTGAGCACACAAGAGAAAAGACAGCCAAAGTGATTGGTCTGTTGGTAAAAGGGCGGGAAATGTTTGATTTAATTATGATCAGTAACACTAGACCTCTACGTTAACACGATCTCAAAACCAACACACGTAAGAACACACTAAACTGATCATATAATTGTATTCAGGTACAAACACAGACATCACAGCGGTATCAGTACCCTTGTGGGTCGGATGGTGTGGAAAGGGCCGTGCAATGGGATGAGAGGTTTGGGTGTTTCCTGTAAACAACATGAAGAAGGGTAAAGACTGCACCACACAAGACACACAAAGAGACGCAAACATTTTCCACAAGCACAAACACCACAGACACTGACGTCGTTATGCACAGTGCACACAGTTCATTGGAATGCCATGCAAAGCCTCGCCAGCAGCCGCCATGGAAAAAAGTGAGCGAGCGGGTCGAAATCGCCAAAGGCACAGCAAAAGAAAACGAAAACTGCAGCTGAGGACTTTGAAAAGACTCATCTAGTCTTATCACGCAACATTAAAAGGCACATGTCACATGGCGTCTTTATCTGTGTGGCTTTGAACTTTCCCAGCTTTGAACTCAGCGGAAGGCCGCGGAGTATGATAGAGGCAAAGGGGAAATTGTTTAAAGATGAAAAATGCATGCTCGCAGTGGGTTTTTGAAGCTATGGCTATATCTGTTAAACATGCAGCACTCTCAACATCACTGGTACCTGCGCCCACATTTACGTCAAACTGTGATATTAGAGCTTGTAAAGAGAAAGAGGGCACAGAGAAACAACAAGACGGGTCACTTTGGCACATCCCCCCCCCCATGGCACTGGGTGCATCAAAACGACACAGCTCGTCATGTATCAGTGCAAATGGATCACACTCATGTTCCACTACACATGTATACAAATGTAATGTATACAGTATGTACTGCACAGTGTTCTATGAAAGACTGATGAGACACAATTTGCAAACACACGGTAAGATAACAGCAGGACTGCAACAAATATTCACAGGATAGATTAAGTTCTTGGTTAAATTTTTAATAATCAGTTACATGTTGAGTTAGCAAAAACCCATTCTTTGTTCTAGAAATAGAGGAAAAACCCTGAAGCAGTTCAGTCAAACTTAGCAAAAATGTTATTAAAAACTATTCGTTCTCACATTCAAAGATCTGGAACTAGTTAATGAAGTAAGTGCAACAAAAATATTAAGATCCCTCAAGACAATATCTTAATAGTCGACATTCGTACAGTTATTGCATCCATTGAAATGGACAAAATCCAGCTTTGGAAATAATTATTAGACAACTGTGATGTGGTCTTCAAATAATTTTGCGCCTCTCTCTTTTTTTCTTTACTGATTTTTGTTCTTTGTTTTGTTCCTCTGCAGTTTGTGATAAACAGTTGTTTTGATGATTCTCTTTGCAGTGACTCTCCCTGAAGACCCAAAATATGCATCATTTCATAATCATCATGCATTTCTCTTCTCTTAGTTGAGTTATAAATTAATTTGAGCCTTCTTAACCCTGAAAGGTCCAGAGCAGTTTTGGACATCTGCCTCTCATGTATTTATTCTGTTGTTTTTTATTTAGAGTCATGTTTTCAGCTCCAAAATGATTTTTTTTGTCCCCATAAGCAATTTAAATCCTTATATTTAAATATTATTGTGGGGTTTTTCAGGGTATTTTTTCATATCCATTAACTGATCGTGTACATGTGCCCAAAAAGAGCTACAGTATCAACTGAACAAATGTCAACAGTGACACAAATCTTTTTCCATAATTATACACATTTGCTATGCCATTGCTGTGAGCTTCTAAAGATCCAAATGACACTAAAAGCAGCTCCACTTTACCTGACTTTACAAGGCACATTGATATGATCAGAGAT
The DNA here is from genome assembly GCA_037367365.1 of Apogon talboti. Lineage (NCBI taxonomy): Eukaryota > Metazoa > Chordata > Actinopteri > Kurtiformes > Apogonidae > Apogon > Apogon talboti. Next base: position 25,191,780 of record JAPQRQ010000023.1, on the reverse strand, counting down.
TCAGCAGTTATTTTACTGTTTGATTCTGGCCTTTGAGGATTATGCACATAATAATGCACATGATGATGGTGTTACAAAACTGTTTTTGGTCATTTAGTATAAAATTTAGAAACTTTGCTATTCTATATGTAGTGTTTTTATATATAACTTACTCTATATACACAGCCTGGCCACAAAAGCCCCACTTTAGATTTAATTAGGGAATTCACTGTATTTTGTTTTAATAAGATGATGCAATGTCAACATTTTTTTTCATCATTTTTCACATAACATTGCTGATCATAACGCCGCCCCCACAGGCTTGTATTGTAAGCACTAGGCATGATGAGTAAATACTTCATCCACTTCTATTCTCACCCTGGTGCGTCCATCACCCTAGAACAGGGTCAATCTGGACTCATCAGACCACATGACCTTTTCCCATTGAAACACAATCTTTCTGCTCCCCTGTCAAAGCATCAAGTTATTTAAAGGTTGTTTAACACAAAAATTCAAGGTGGTCTAATAATTATTCCCAAAGCTCAATATCTTTAAAAAAAAAAACAAAACAAAAAAACATGAAAAAAGTTTCTGGGGGTCTAAAGTTTCCAAAAATGCATCATTATTTTGAAATAATGTCAAATAATCCACTAGTTAATCCTGAATTAATTTACAGAAGGAACACACGATCGCCCATGCTTTAGAATAAAGATTTTTGTCTTAAGGGGGCTCTATGTAGTACTAATACTCCAAATTCTCAACAGCAGGTGGAAGTCCTGCACCAGAAGACACTTAAGACCCAACCCACTGATGAATCAACACTATGTATCCACAGCCTTTATCACTCATTGAATTAAGTATAAAGCTTGTTATTTACACACATCTTTGTTATGGTATCATCAGGTTTTCTTCTTCAAATCAAAACTCAGAGATGCTTATTTTCAGTCAGTCAAACTAACAGTGTCTTACAATCTTCACGTGCTGTATCAGCTGATAGTGTACATTATACATTATATACTGTTTTTAGGCAGAAAACAGCCAAAGTAAAACCACAAATCACCACCATTGTCTGTGTGGTTTGTGTTGTCAATAGCTGCACTAAAGATCTGTTTGGAATCATCCAAACAAGGTCAGAACTGTCACAGTTTAATCTCCTATAAATCCCCCAGCCTGTTGGTGAACTCTTTGTTCTAAACGCTGACGATAATTTTAGGTCTTGCCTTAAATATGTTACAGTGGAAATACTACATACAGCCCCTTTAAGAGGAATGTTCCTCATTGTAAAGAGTAATTTTGAGAATACTAATGTAATATAGATAGAAAAAAACATTTGATTAAAAACAGCATGGCGGAATGGTATTTTGGACTTAAAAATAAAATAAATACATGATCTCAGGTATGATTGATTAAAAGTGGAATTCCTGATACTCATTTATCAAACAGAAGGAGCATGCATGCTGTGCAGGTCATGTTCTGCATTCAATGACTTACCTTCATCCATGATGGTGACAGCTTCCTGTGAAATGGCTGGGCCTGCTCCCCTGACTGTTTTGGCATTCAAATAAAACTTGTAGCGTGTGCTGTACTTGAGGTTGAGCAAAGTGACTGAGGTCTCGTTGGCGGGCAAGGCCAACTCCTCCATTGGGCCCAGCTCATTGGAGTTATTGACTATAATGATGGAGGATGGATGACACGGAAATGGAGCGACAGAAATGATGGGATGGGGTTGAAGTTGGGAAGCAGTGAGGTAAGTTGAGTAGAGATATGAGAACAGAAGTGATGTAGATGGAGTTTAAGTGTCAATAATGAGAAAGGTGGAAGTGAAAGTGTTTAGAGCACAGAGATGGTGGGTTCAGGAGCAGAAAGCAGGAGTGACAAAAGTTTATTTGTTAATTTGTTTTTTAATTGAATATAGTCTGTTTTAAATGCACTTGGACTAACTATTAACTATATTTTATGTCTTTTGTCTAAAAAACTGAACAGGATGAAATATGAAAACTACAAACTACGTGAAGAAAGGTGACACTAAACTCTAGGCAACAGTAAAAAAGCTCAGTGAAGCCCAGTATTACAACGTATTTGATGACTTATTGTTTAAGAAAAAGCCTCACCTGGCTGATATTTGAGGGTGTAGCCTGTGAGACGTCCGTTCCGGTCATGAGGAGGATTCCAGTCGAGTGTTAAGGAGTCCAGGTTGGAGTTGGTGATAACAAGGGAGGAAGGAGCACTGGGCACTGCACAGAAGAGAGGATATTATTTATAGTAGTAAGGTGACATTGAAGATTTAAGATACTTTGTCTCATTAAGATCCTTTTTTTAGAAGGTCTAAATGTACCTTATTTATTGATTTATTTATCCTACTACTACCTACTGTATCTATCTAAAAAAAAAAAAAAGAGAGAGAAAAGCAAGAAAAATATAGACCGCAATGCAATAAAGTATGCAGGAGAAGACAAATTACAACCAGAGGTTTATAAAATTATCTAACAAAGGAAGATATGATTGCTGTTTATCTTAGCATTATGAAACTCATTTTACAATTGAGACATAGTTAAAGCTGATGATTCACTGCAAATTAAATTGAGGGTGTTTCCACAGCAAGATGACTTGTGTTTGTGTTTATTTGCAACTATTTTGATTTTGTCAGTGTTTGCTCTTTAAGTAGCTTTATTATGTTCTAATTAGGGCTGAGCAATACATTGAATACCCTCTGTATATATGAGGGATGTACTAAAACTCTCACGCTGACATGAACACCTGCTTGTTTCGGTTTCCCTGTCTTCTACTCTGGCTCCGTCCCTCTTACACACTAACATGTTCTAAATTTAGCAGAAAGCATTGCATTCGTAGGTTGTTTTTTGCATAATAAACATTGCTAGGTTATAGTGTTTCTGTTTATAGTGACTCTTTGCTGTGGGTATGCATTAGAAGTGTCTAGTTTTTCCTATTTAACCAGGTTTGTGTAACATATTTGACTCTTGTCGAGTCTGTGTTTCTGCGTTCATCATGGCTTGGACTTGAAACTGAGAACTTTGCACACTTCAGAAAAACAAAATGACCATTCAGGAAAAATACATCAAGATATGATTTTTTTGTCAATATCACCCAGCTCCTGCAACTAAAAACAATTTTCCACATACTTTTGCTGTCTAATCTGTCAATTCCTTTCTCACTGAATCAATTCATTGTTTGGAGAAAAATGATTCTATGGGTTCAACATGATGTACTCAAATGTCTTGTTCTTGGATCAAACATTATTAGCTATTAGAAATTTTGCTGCTACAGAGGAGTGAAGAAAACAAGAAGATATTCACAATTTAGAAGCTGGAATCAGAAAAAATGTGACATTTTCCTTCAATAAAAAGAGTTGAAGATTCATTTTAAGCTATAATGTGTGATTTTTGGTGTTGCAAAAATTAAATAATTACCTTCAGGTTATAATAAAAATAACAATTTGTAGAGCACCTTTCAAAGAAACTGTTTACACAAAAATGCTAAAATATAAAATTATGTTTTTTAGAAAGTGAAATATGTGACTGAGAGCTGTAATTCCTGATTGCTGTTACAGTTGAATTGCATTTGTTTCTACTACTCTGCGATACAAATAAGATGGATGCCATCATAACTGATATTTTGCCTTCACTTTTACTTAGAGAAGCATGAAACAGCAATAGGTATATTTAATCTTTTGATTTGGACATATAAGACAGAGCTACGGGAAGAAGATGTGTATTTACAAATCCTGATGCTTCTTTTTCAACTTATTGGTTAATCAGTCAATTGGTGAAGTTCTACTCCCATATTTTATTTTAGAAAGAAAGGACAAAACCATGAATAGAGAGTTCCTTCTCCTACCTCCCTCTGGCGTCTCAAACTTCTGGGTTGGGCTGGCGGGGCCCTCTCCTTTGCCGTTATAGACTCTGACATTGAATGAGTAGAGACTGAAGGCATGCAGACCAGGTAACATGCCCCGGGTGTGGTTCCCGCTGAAGGTCAGGATCTGCTTCTCTACGTGATGGGGGTTGTGTTTGTGGAGGCTGCGCTCTCTCCAGTAGTACACCTAAAGGACATAATTAGCGTGTAGTAAATATTACGGTGTTGTGTGTGTGTGTTGCTGCTGGAATTGTGTTTTTTTTGTACTTACCTTATATCCTTTGAGATGTCCTCTTATTAATTTAGCAGGAACCGGGTCCCAGTGCACCTCTGCCAGAGTGCTGTTCAGAATCATGGCCTGCACATTTTCTGGAGCTGCTACTGGCACTGCACAATACAGAGGGAGCACAACACAACATGAGTAAATGTTATTGAGACTCAGCCAAATGCTTCACCCCAGGCTCTTTTCACAATGTACTCTGTAAAGGTCTCAGGAGTCAGTGGAACTCACAGTCTTCTCCCGAGTATCCGTGGGCAATAACAGGCTCAGGTCCTGCTCCGTAGTCGTTCACTGCCTGAACTTTTAGCTCATACGGAACAAACGTGGGCGTTCCAGACACCACGAACTTGGAGTTGTTAGCCACAGTCACTGTGGTCCACTCAGTGTCCAGTAACTTCTGCCTCCACATCACTCTGTAGTGCAGTCCTGGACCATTGGACTGGAGGCCTGATAGTGGCTGCAGGGGAGAACATTTGACATCAAACTAATGTTGTATTTCTGCAGAAAATAACTGAGAATGGTTTAAGTGACTGAATTTAAGTGAACTGCAGTAAATATAACAAGAGTTTAAAATGGACACTTGTGAGGTTAATTAATAACAGAACAGCTCTTCATAATACATTGACAGTTTATATTCCAAAGCTCTCCCTTGACAGTAAATGCTGCAGGATTTTAGCAAATTTTGCTTTATTACCTTCCATGAGATTACAAGATTGTCATGTTCTGTTCCAAATCCCTGTACACTTGTTGGGTTCTCATCAGGAGCTGAAGAATAAATTTGTAAAGACAAAGTGAAGCATAATTACAATGAAAATGTTGTTCTCAGCTTAATGTCTTCCATGTAACATGCGGCGGTTACCTATACACTGCTCCAACAAGAACAACACATATGATTTCTGACTGATTTGGTGATAGCTTTTGCATTTATTAAAGTCAGTATCGGGTAGACGATCAGCTCAGTCCCATACCTGCAGGATCTGTCTTGTACACTCTGGAGGGGAAGCTGGGGCGGCTGTAACCCACAGCATTAAGGGCCATGACTCTGAAGGTGTACTGGGCGTAGGGCGACAGTTTGAGGTGAGCTGTAGTTTTGGATCCGGGGACTTCAGTGAGATTATGCCAGTGACCTCTGTGGTGAAGTGAGTCCTCATACTGAATGAGAAATTCTGTGAAACATAATACACATTTAATATCTGAACACTTTAACCTCCTAAGACTGTCTGTCCACGTATGAGGACAAGAAATTCACAGCTTTATACGAAAAAAACCCCAACTGTCCACCGCAAATGCAGCTGAAAAAACTGTTGCATCATGATGTTTCCAATATAGGCAAATTATCTAATTAAAAAAAGCCAAAAAAACCTGTGGTTTTCCTGGGTCTTGGGAGGTTAAATACAATCTGATGGGATGTTTAGGAGGCTGCAACAAATGTTTTTGATGCTTTGGGATGTAGTGTTGATCTGCACGGCAAAGTTTTACCAAAATATCTTTAAATTTCAAAGTGAATGTTTTCCTTCAGGCAGTGCCTTGAGGCTTCAAAGAAAATTCTAAGAAGGAAAGTTTTGATGAAATGAGTCTGGGGAATCTTGTGGCTCATGGGATTCCTCACAAGTCAATCTCACGATTCATCACATGCTTAGGATGGTGACAGGTAAAAAAAAAAAAAAAGGCTAGGGGAGGGGGAATAACAATGGGTTGCATTGCATATATAAATATGCATTTCTAATATTAATAATGAAATGAAGTGCAGCTGAGAAATGCGTCTTTTATGAAATGCAAGGTGTCAAATGTTCCTCAAAATCACCGCATTACAAACACAACACCAGAGCAGAATGGGACAGGAATTCTCAGATTGGTAATGGGCAGGAATGCATTTTTCATTTTGGAGGACTAGGCTGCATGAGTTGTGAGTGCCTACCTCAAATCAAATATTTCAAAAATGAAAAAAGGTAGAAAAATTTCCATGTCAAACACACTGAGAAAATGGAAATGGAATTGCTCTGACCTTGATGACTTTCAGTCTAAAAAAAGACATTACAACAAACCAACTCTATTCAGAAAGCCATACAACATGCTGAGTCTATTCGTTGCCTTCACCTTCTAGCATTCATACATCTAACAAAAAAATCCTCACTTAAAATGTTTCTTCATTAAATATATCCATTGTGTTTCATAAATGAAGGGAATAACTAAAAGACGCTGTCACATGTTCCAAACAGAACAATCTCTAAAGTACTTCTGCAAATCCCCGCCTCTATTTTCATTCAAGAGATCACTTACAACTAAAAACCTTGCCATATACAAATCTATGAGTGAAAAAAGGATCGCCTGCTGACTATAACTGGAATGTATAGATGTAGTAACTCTCCTTTCATAAGAACAGCATGAACAGAAACACTTTCAATCACCCTGGGAAAAATCTACATCAAGAGAGTCCCTGTGGTCTGGCATATACTGACTAAATTAACCCTTCAGGGTCTATGAACATGCTGTCATGATCAGTTATGTATCAATATGTTAATAAAGTAGGTTAAGGTGAAAAAGGCAATTGTGAAATACCAAACATGGGTATGGTTAAGAATGTTTTTATGTTGTATATGCAGTAAGGGCAAAATCAAAAGGATTCAAAAATGGCCAAAATAGGCTTCGATCCCTGACCCCGAAAAACAGCATACTGTTATTTGGATTAGCATGGCTCACCCTCATCTGAGAGATTGAGAAGATCAGATACCCACTAAGGGAGGAGATGTGTCCCAGGAGAAACTGTCCCAGAGCCAAGTGTCTTAAATATTTACACTCAACACACTGACTCTGAATGTATTTAAAATAGTTTCTAAGTTAAAACTGTTTGAAACCCATTGATTTTTAAGGTGAAGCTCAGTCAGTATCAGGACTGTTCTATGATCACAGAGAAAATGGATCATCTTTACCTAAACCTCTCTGCTGCCATGGAGTGTATCATTGTAATAGACAACCAAGGGTCAGAACCATTATCATACATTTATGACTGGGTTTTATATGAACTATGAAAAATGACTGGAATAACTGGGTCCAACCCTCACCTTTGTAAACTTCTTTACTTTGTCTATATCTCTTGAACTGGTCTTGTATTTCCAATGTTTATTTTTTTATTTTTGTACTTTTTATTTTGCCATGGGATTGGAACATTCTGCAGCTGTATTGGTCTACAAGTAAAAAGCCTCCAGAATAAAAATAGTGAAAATATACCAAGCTTGAGTCAGTAATAAATAAAAATTAAGTCACAAAGGCTGGTTGGTTTTCCAATATTCAGTCTTGTGTCAAAATGTGAAATTCTGAGAATTAATGAGAGCATAGGTTTTACACAAAAGGAAGGTTTTTCTCAGAGCTACTGGATCTGCTTCAAAACAACGTCTGCGCATTACATTTACTTCACATGTTCTTAATAGTGGAAGATTTACACATCACATTTATTGTAGAAATATATATATATATTTATTTATTTATTTATTTATTTATTTATTTATTTATTTTTTTTTTTTTTTTTAACACTTTATCACATACATTGTAACCATCAGCTAACCAGCACTTTTGTCATTTGTTTTTCAATTCATCTTATTAAAGTATGAAAACTTTAGCACATTTAATCTGACGTAGATAAAAAAATATAGACCAGTGTGTTTGTTTCTGGAGATTTAATCAACTTATGCTGTTAAAAACCTGTCACTGTTAGAGAATATGCTTTCCAACTTATATTCTATCTGTTGGTGGAGGAAGTAGAAACTTTCACGGCCATCACTCATTCAAAAACTTGTCATGTCTACTTTCCCTGGACACGTCAATGCACCAAGAGCTAGAGTGAGGGTGAAAAGATCCATAAATCCGATAAAGACAGACAGCTAGGACACATGCACCCACACAGACACTTGCGCCTAAGACGTACTCTGAATAGGACTGTTATGTTCATCGCCAGGGGTCCAAGTGATCTGAACACTCCTCTTTTTCTGGTCTGTCAGCTCTAGGTCAGTCGGAGGGTCGGGTCGCTCTGGGGGAGATACAGCAAAACAACACACCCGTCTGAGAATGACATTTTCTGATTTCATATTACAGATACAGAACATGAAGGGCTCATGTGATTGGACGATGATGCAAAAACAAATGAAGATATTCACTTACATCGTTTTGTTTTGAGCAACAACAAATATCCAGTAGCACCTTCTCAGTTACGCCTCTATTTTTTATCATTTGACTGTATTATTTGCCTTAAAATATACATGCAGGCACTGTATCATGCATATGAAACAAGTGATGCTTTACTCAAGCATCCACCATAATCAGTCTGCATGAAATTGAGTCTCAAGCTCACTAGAGAGGGTAAATTGATGTTCATGTTTTAGAATTGTAATGATAAAGTGGAACCCATGCTTTGAATAAATGAGTGATGAGGAAATCGTGCATCAGAAAAGACCCCAAGTGGTTTAATTGTGAGATGGCTGCTTTGCAAATCATTTTTGTATTCAAGTGTGAGTGCATATTGGTTCACCCTGCCAAAATGTTAACATCAATGGTTTAATGTATCCAGAGCATATACACTTAAACAAACATGGGAATAAAATGAAGAGACAAAAAAAAAATGTTGGCGATTGCCAAAAACAAAAAGCATCCTCTGACCACAGCATGCTTCATTTGACACAGAGGACACAGAACAACACAAGCCCATGTCAACAAGACACATCTGGATGCTCATGTGTGCTTCAGGTTTACCGTAGAGAACAGCTGGTGTTGGCGTAGCCTCTGCCAGGTAGGTGGGCAGGAGTAAGATAGGGAGTTTAGTGGTCATTCAGCCATAAGTATACATGGAAGATCATCTGCCTCGCTAAGAAGGAAACAATCAAATATTCATGCTGCTGACACACTAGCTGACTAAATCTGCTCCAGCCCACTTTAAGTAAACCCTCAGGCAATTAACCTTGAGGGACTCAAAGGCAATTTGTTGTGTCAGTATTTGACTAACTTGCTTTTCTGGGAAGAGGTAGGGAGAGGTTACGCTTTAATAATTTGTGAGTCAGTGAAATGGAGCTTACGTACCGACAACAGTGAGCTCAGCGCTGGCTGAATCGTGGTCCAGAGTGGTGTTCATGATGCAGGTGTACACTCCGGCATCGTTGTCTGTCACATCAGTGATTGTGAGGCTGTCAGAGTCTACAATTAATCTGTAAATAAAGCACGCATACAGATCAGAAGTACTGCATTGTGACAGATTTTAAAGTTATTAGCTTAATCCAGTTGAAATGAGATTAAACATCCTGACTGGGTGGAGAGCCACATCAATGACAAACATGATTATAGTCTGATTACAGAGACGATCCACAGGTCTATGAAGAGAAAATTCATCAATCACTGCAGTGCCCACCTCTCATCATCTGGCAGCTCTCCGTCATCTTTAAGCCACGTCATGGTGGGGATGAGGGATGGGTCGTGTTTCACTTTACACTCGAACACCACAGACCTGCCCCTTTGGACTATTTTGTACTCTGGCTGCTTCAGGATTCGGGTGGGCTCTGACGGGGAGACAGAGAAGATCAGGAACAAGGTACATATAATCTAAAGAAGCCTCATTCATAAGAAATAGTAATCGATGTTAGCTTGTAGTGACTATACTGTTGAGGGGTACCTGATTAAAAAAGACACCAAATGTACTCACCTTTGACCTCCAGGTAGACATGATTCTCATAGATACCAAGGGTGTTTCTGGCCACGCAAGTGTATTTGCCGCTATTGTGCATCTGAGCAATGTGTATCTCTAATGTGCCGTTGTCATGCACGATGTAAGGGTCTCCATCCAGGGTGCTGGCGCGACTGTCTTTGAACCTGACACAAACACACAACAGCCCAGTGTGAGGTTTTGAGGAAACTAAACACATCACTTTCCCTCTATTAAAAGTTCATTTACTCACCATGTAATTTTAGGGATGGGTGACCCAAAGGAAGTGCAGTCTATCAAGGCCTGATGATTCCGAATGACCTGATATACTTTATGGGCTGGTGTCAGCACTCTCGGTGGCTCCGCTGCAGTGAGACAGCAATTATTGCGATGTTATAACACAGGAATCAATGTAAATGGAAACAGTGTTTTAATATAGATGGATTCAGTGTGTTGAACTCACAAAGCACATTGACAAACGCGTTGGACAGGAGGTAACCATAATCATTGGACACGTTACACTGGTAGACAGCGCTGGATCCGACCTGCACATCAGTGAATATGACGGTGTCGTCCTCTACTTTCCTGCTAAAATCCTTAGGGGAATCTGTGCATGACAAACAGGGTGTAAAGGATGTATAAGTAGCTGTGTACACTCTCACTTATTCTAAAGGTAAACACATTATATTTATGGGTAAGTTGTTGTTGGGCAAGTGTTGATATGATACTGGATTGAGTATCAAGTAGATAGTCCATTGAAGTTAGTTTACTTATTGATAGATAGTGTCAACAATGAATTGTTTGACCGTCTTGTGTTTGTGATATTAACTGATGTATCAACTAAATATTGCATTTATTGTTCTTTTTCACATATTCTTGGTTGTTGTTAGTAATGTTTTAAAATCTTTCTTCTTGTTGTGTGGACCCCTGGAAAAATACATTATTACAGAAGGAATCCTTCAGAAATAACTACATAAATACTAACATTATTGATACTACATTCTTGTTTATACTGAGTTTATTTTCTTTTATTGTGTATCAGGAGCGTTGTGCTGTACAGCAAAAGCTACAGACAAATGAATTTCCCTGAGGGGGTAAATAAAGTGTTTCTATCTATCCATTGCATTTATTTTTATAGCTTCTGGTTTATATGAAAGGTTAGGCATATTTTAAAATGAAATAGAAAAAAATAATTGGTAGAGAAGCATTTGATATAAGTATATCAAACAGCACTATAAATAATATAAGTTAGCACAGAATTTAAAAAACACAAAGCAAAGTCACACAGTGTCAAGTCACAGCTGAAATCTGTGAATCTTACATAACATTTAATGAAAAGGAATAAGAAATCGCTAAGCCTATAATGAATATAAAAACGTCAATAAGACTGGAAACTGAGTTTTAGATTCAAGCCCCACTCACTCTCTATGGGGATGCCGTTCATAGCCCAGGTGACGGAAGGTTTGGGCGTGCCACTGGCCCTGCAGGTCAACACACCGTTCTCTCCTGGAGCTAAAACAAGGTTTTTGGGAGCACCACTGATCCAATATGGAGAAGCTGAAAATAGAACAGAGCACAGCAGAAGGCTGGAGAATTAATCACTGAACATGCTGCCCTGTTGGCATCTGTGCATAAATCAATTATGAGATAGAGGGAGAGTGAAAAGAAAGAAAGAAAGAAAGAAAGAAAGAAAGAAAGAAAGAAAGAAAGAAAGAAAGAAAGAAAGAAAGAAAGAGTGT
>JAPQRQ010000023.1:25161094-25179270 GCA_037367365.1 Apogon talboti | reverse complement strand
AAAAGCTGCAGTACAGACATGATGAAGATTTGGTCTCTGCTAAGAAATTTGTTAAAAATAATACTCTGAACTAATATTGAAATAATCTGGGGAAATATTTATGGTGATTTTCATCTTAACACCTTGCACCCTGCAATTAATTTGTATGACTCTGCTGTTTCATTCTGGTGTATATTTAATCATTTACATATACAGTAGATCCAAACTGAGGATTTTCTGAACAATAAGACAATACATGACAAGGAAATGATTGTGACAAAGATCTGCAAGTATGTGTGTGAGCAGCAGGATTCTGGAAATGAAAATGTGAAAGATGAAAGATGAAAAAGGAAGGTGTGCCTATATCTTAAAGTCATGTTATATATATTTTGTTCACTGCTAACTAGAATTTAATATTAATTTGCTTTCTGATCGTTGTTTTGTTGTATTAATACTAAAATGTCGCACATCCAAGGTACAGTCAGTTCAGCTCATAGTAGAAGAATCATGCAAGAGAACCGTGGAAGGAAGGATCTGGAGTTGACAAAGGTTTTTGATTGGATAGAGCAGGAGGGACAAAAGGGAAAAGTGAAATAGTGTTTTTGGGTTTGAAGGTTAGTGTTGGAGGGTAATCGCTAGTGTTGAGTTCTACAACTGGGGTAAACACTAGAGGGCGCCCCATCTCACCAGTACATAAATCTGTGCCACCAGCCAGAGATTGTTGGGTTGAAGAGGTTAGTGTTAGTGGGTAAGAGCTGGAGTTTAGAGCTCTAGGTTGAGGGTAAACACTAGGGGGTGCCAAAACTCACCACTAAATAAATCAGTGTCATTGTAAAAAGCTGCCATTGTGTCATTGATTGCATCCACTGTAAACACAACAGAAAATCAAACACGCCACAAGTTGAAATCATCAAGCAAAACAGCACAATAAAAACATCACGTAAAGGCATGCTTTAGCAACTTAACATGAATGTTCAACGTAAAACTGTCAGTGAGGAATGATTGTCGTATAATTCTGGCAGGCTAATGGAAGAACAGAATTTAAATGGATGACTGAATGAGAGCAGTCTTTGTTGTTGAGAAGATTGCACAGAAGTAATAAAATGAACGCCTGCCTGGCAGATAATGCAGAGGGCGAGGCAAGATCTGACAACATGTCTTTTCAGTGGTATGACGACCACTGGCGTGTTTGGGGACGGAATCAGAAATAGGAAACGCTGTTTTCCTCCTACGCAGTCACACTAATACATACTACTGTTAATGAAGTGCCTCTCATGCAAACACATTACACATAAACAAAGTCACGCTCTGTGCATCTCAGCCGTGCTGGCTCATTCTGTACGTGGTCCGTTTGGTCGCTTTTCTCGCCTCGCGCGCAGTCAGACTTACGGTTGAGGACCTTGACGGTAATGGGTTGTTTCTGCTGGATGGTCTGTGTGTGTGGGAAGCGTGCGTAGCAGATGTAGTCATTTCTGGAGTCCTCCCGGAGCACATTAGAGAAGTAAAGGTCTCCATTCAGGGACTGAGACACCCTGCTGCTCTGAGGCAGCCTCTGGAAATCTGAAATGTATAGCAATTTCATTATTCGTTTAAATTTACAACACTGCAATACAAGTGAACCACAGACGCTTTCTTTCAGCTACTAGTTCCTACATAGACAAAAAAAAATATGCTCAAAATCTGTTGTGATGATAGCAACTATAACTATGTTTATATGAACATTAATATCTCAGTTTTTGCGCTAATTCCTAATAAGCTGCTTAATGAAAATGAACATGCAGCTGTGCATTTCTGTAAAAATGTCCACTGGTAGCAGTTAATCCACTGAGCGAACACAGCCTCCCTCTTTCATTCCCTCAAACACCATCTTGAAAGGTCAGCTTTGCAATATTTGTGCATAGGTATGTTCATTCTTCTGACCAGAAAAGTGAACTTTTCTTTTGGGGATCCATTTTCCCTGGGTGGATCTGTGTCTTTACTCCAACTGAGTGTAAAGAGTCGGTCACAAAAATTCAATTTAACATGAGAAACAGAGGGAAAATTGACCACCAATGCACTTATGAGAGGTTCCAAATAAAGCAGATAAGACCAAAATGAGTCCTAGAAAAAGAAAAACCTGACAGTATTTTTAGAAAGAACTTCACTGTAAGTCTAAGGGAGCCAGGGCTTTTGTGGAGCCATCCCTCATGGCCATCGGTGGGTCCACAACTCCTGCATTTGGCTTTTGGCATTTTAGAGCTCCTGTGATAGAATCCACAGATGAGATTCATATTCTAAATGCCCTGTAAACATGTCCAAAGAGTCCTCATAAACCAGAATCATTTCAGCATATCCAACTTAACACAATCAGAAAATGCACCATCCTGAAAAAGATCCAAACCCAATGTGCTGATTAAAAGAGACAAATTCAGAACACTATGCAGAGTACCAATGGAATATGTGCAAATAAACATACTGAGCAACATTGCTGCTTTATCGTTTAAATTCATTTAAACAAAAAATGACTCAAATCTATGAGTATTTAACACAAAACCCTGACAAATTAAACAAAGTCAAACTATCTGTCGTGAAACCATAAAAGGCCAAGTGTGAAAATATGTATTCTTATCTTTTAGAGGGTGGACTGACATGATGCTTCACCTGGATCAAAATTTTATCACCCATTTACATGTGATAATGTCCTTACATTACATTTGCCTGACCAAATTTGAGACCTTTGTTAGCTTCTGACTTCACAACAACAGAGTGTTTTTTTTCCCACTCCATGGCTCTTAATTAGACTAAAATCTTAAAACATTATGTGAATACACTCTAACACATTAAATTGCCTCATGCAGGGCTTTAACTGTAAGAAACTAATAAGCATATTTTGACAGCAGAAACTGAATATACAAACAAGAAAACACTTCTGGTTGTAAAAGTGTGTTATTAAGTGTGTGTAGTCCTTACTGTTGTCCATCCAGAATATAATGGGAGGAGGTAGACCAGCAGGAGGTCGACATGGCAACACCAAGGACACACCCTCCTGGACGACAATTGGCTTAATTCTCTCCTTTGACCACAAGGGAGACCCTGCATCGGTTATAGAAATGAAAGCACATCAGTGGTTGAAGAGTCTTCTAATTTGACATGAAATATGGGGGCTAATGGAGGGTCGCTGACATGATGACAGGGGCAATAAGGCAAGATGGAAGGGGTAAGGAGCTGAATCACAATATGCTAGAGGAGAAATACAAGTGGATCGTTAGCTCTAGTTATTATTTAGACCAAAACTGAAACATGCCGCTTTCTCTGTGCAACTTTTACCTTCCAGAAGCAGCGCCCTTAAGATGGAAAATGCAACTTAAGTGTTAGAAAATGAGAAATGAAACACATTTATTTATGATGTGAGATATGGAAGGAATTCAGAAAATACAACAAAGTGGAAATGCTTAAAAAAAAAAGAAAAAAATGATTATAAACTGCATTGGATTTCTTACGGGATTGTCGTACGACGATGTTGTTGGAAACAGCGGTTCCATGTTTGTTCCGAGCCGTGCACTGGTACACCCCCTCGTAATGTTCCACCTTCTCTCGGCTGATGTCCACCACCAGGGTACCGGAGTGGGGCCTCATGTTCACATTAGCGTCCTGGTCGATGTCAAAATGGGTACCATTTCTCGTCCAGGAGAAGCTAAAGAAGCAGATGGAGGAGTTATAATAGTGGAGCCATTTACACTGCCATGCAATACAGGGCTAGGCTTAACAAAGGTACAAAAAGGTAAGAAAAATGCTTATTGATTACGTTACAGTGTACATCTCTGTATGATGTGCCCATGTTTTTGCATTTTTGTCATTTAACACAATTTAGTTTATTTTGTTTCCAGGTAAAATGGAAAAAAATATCTTGAAATCACCAACACATGGCATTTTTCTCAAATCCCCTGACACTAACAGTGAGTTAATTTTGCTAGAAAAAACCCCCAAAAAACATCTGTACATTTTTGCTGCTTAATAAAAAATACAGAAATACAATAGAAGTGGCAGAAATAAACAAGAGTTCTTACATTATGTGCCTTAATGTCCAGTATAGTGCACACTATAATATGAGAAGTCAATATAAGTGTTTATTGTGTATGCGTTATGCCTCCTGTGGGTATGCATAGGAGGCATAGGAGGAAATGAATGACAAGCAGTTTTAGTAATGCAACATTTTCATAGGGGAAGTTATATCTGTTGACAAATATGCATTAATAAACACACACAGGCAAGGGTAGCATGCAGGAATAGAATGCTGTCTCTATTTATGAAGTTTGAGTGAACCAGACGGGAAACAGTCTGTTTTTTTCAGCAGGATTTCAGCAGACTTGCCGTCTAATGAGGCTCTTTTTGTAACTGAAGTTTGACATTTAGAGGCTGAATCTACATCTGGAGTATTTTTTTAAGTAACATCATTATAAATGAAAAAAAACCACATATCTGTACCTGGGGTGAGGCTTTCCTTTCGCCTCACAGTGGATTATAATATTCTCCCGTGGGTCGATGATGTAATCCTTCGGGGACTGGTGAGTTATGGTCGGCGGCTGCGGCACTAAAGACGATCGGAAAGAAGGTGATATTCAATCATGACCTTTAATGCATAACTAAGCCTTTTTGTTTTGCTTGTATTGACCGCACGAGCAGTCATTACCAATCACATGCAGACTTACCACACTGAATCAAACCAGAGGGCAATTTGCTGACAGACACATGAAAGCTCTCATAACATGTATAATAGCATGCAGCACACTCAGGTAAATTTCACTTCACTGTAATGATCTGAAGCCTAATGTATTCCTTTCAGTGCTGAGGAGATAACTAATGGACTATGGAAAAATAAATGATATCAGAACTCATGCTGTTTGCGTTATTGCTCCACGGAAAACGTTCTACCACTGCAGAAAGACATACAAAAAAATAGAAAACAAAAAAAAGCATTGCATGCAAGATGCTAAAGTCCACTTCAAATCACACTCAACATCCTAAAAAATATAAAAACACAACAAAATATATGAACACAAAGCGCTAGCACAACCTGCTCTGTAGTTTTACACTCTTTTTGACTTACATCCTTGCTGAACTTTAGTGTTTCCCCCAAGAATCAGCAAACAAGAAAAATCAAATTGTGACAACAAAGAAAACCAGACGTTAGAGGTGAAAACATGTGGTGGACAAGGCCGGAGGCATCCGCTTTCATTTCCCAATGAAGTCAATCAATACACAGTTTAAGAGTGCACATGTGTCAAATAATAATAGGGTGTCTTTTCTGAACTACTTACAAAAAAGAATAAAAAGGGGAACATTTTATGTGAAAAGGTAAGAATAAAAATGTCAACTAATTGGAGTATTATGGGTGGGAAAATGCAAACTATAACCACTAGACCTCTGGGTTAGATATGAAATGTGCTGCTTTTTCCAATTAATGATCCAAAGGATACAGGTTAATTTTACTGTCATGTAAGAAATTGGAAAATAAAAATAGCAGATCATCATTTTTCAGACAGCAGATGTTACATATTCAGCATTTTTTTCCTGGCAAATGGTTGAAATGACTAACTGATTAGATTACTGGATGGAGTAATTGTCTCAGATGAAAAAAAATGACTTCAGTCGATTCAATTTCCCCCAGACTTGAAAGTGTTTCTGTGGCGTGTGATGTGTTGCCTTACGGTCTAGTGGGACCTCCAGCGCCGCAGTTAGATGTCCCAGGAAAAGCAGGAGCAGTGCTGCATCCATCCCCCTCCTCTCCATCGTCAGTGTGTGACGCGAAGGTCTGCCCCCAAATACAACGAATCCCCGCCTCGCTCCTCAGTCACACGGTCTGAGGACACGTGCACATTCACGACTACAGGAAGAGAAAGACGGAGAAGCATGAGCAGAGATCCCCTGGTTATGTGGCATATCCAGTTACTGCAATAATCAATCATAATACCGGGTTTGTTCTATTTTGTCTTCATCAGCTGGTGAAAGACACACAGAGGGAGTGAGACAGGCGTGCATAGATCCAGCTCTGGCCACAGATCGATGTTTGTTGCCATGCAGTGCAGTTTGCTGGAAGCTATCTTTTAGATCTAGTGCACTCCAATAGGGACCGATGCTGCACACATGGGCTCATTTTGTTTGGCTAATCACTGCCGTAGCCATGACGCCATCTCTGCCATATCGATCACATCAGCGGGCAGATGATACGCCGAGGGACAAGACACGGGGAAACTTTTACTTTCCATTTTAGTCTCAGCTTTATCACTTTGATGGACCGGGTCTCTAAGCCAGCTGATACACAATCAGGTCGCATTTCAGACACTGAATCATCATTCTTTCATTCAGACTTGTTGTGGGAAAGATAGTGTGTAATTGAACATTTTAGAGACACTTAGATCTTTGTCGCTCAGTAGCTCAATGGCGACAGATGGCACCAGTGCACTGGGGCGTTAGGTTCAAGTGAGGTGACTTGTTTGCAAGTTTGAACTGACTAGCGAAAGGCTAATTGGCCATTGATTAGCTGTTAATTGAGCGAGGATTTTCTTTTGTTACATGGTGTAATCTCATTAAGCTTCCATCACAATATTAGAAGGCACCGCAGGATTTCTGTGAATAGACTGGGAAATAAAACTGAAATATAGTGAAAATGTTCTAAATTCCTCCCTCAGTGCCAGACAGCTCAGTGTTTCAGTGTTGCCACATCACATCTCAACCCAAACAGTGGCAATTATTTTCTACGACAAAGCTGGAAAAGAATTAAATAAAGAAAAACACCATGTTACCAGATAAAAGTAATATTAATTGTATATAGCTGCATTACTGAATGCAGTCACTAAAAAATTATGAGTCTAATTCAGAATTTGCATAAATGTGAGCAATGCTGTCAAAAATAATGAAGAAATAAAACTTTGTCGTCTGCTGTCTTTTTAACAATTGCACAATAGTCTGTTTGTATGCAGCTCTTCTGCCTGTCTCACCCAAGACATCCACAGGCGCAGCATTAAAATGTCACAGCTTAATTTAGAGCTCAGGCAGACTAATTTGCTGCCTTATCTCAAAAGCACAGTATCAAATTTGTGATATTAATGCTGGTTACTGCATGAAAGAATCGTACTGAGCCCATTAAATGTGCTCCAGTGTTGCTCCACCCTGCCTTCGGGAGTTTGGAGCAGGTCAGTTCCGCAGTTGAAGCTGATGGAAAGTGTGTCTAGAACCAGAGGCTAAACAGAAATGCAGTCAGACCTGGGTCGTCCTCTGGGAGCTCGTGTATTTGTTAGTGCTGCCCTACAGTCATGAGTCAGTACCGGCCCCAGAGCCAGTGTCTGGCAGCAGGGGAAGAAGCCGAGGCTAACGTCTGCTGCTCCGGGCTTCAACTACACCTCTCTGGGGAGTGCCGGTATTATTCGCCTAGGGCGGCCAATCACACTGCTGTGTATACCATCAGGCAGCCCTGGCTTGGGATCTGACATAAAAAGATCCATGGGGGCAATTTGATCAAGCTCATTTGCAGGCTGCGGGCAGGGTTGTTGAACCCATACTGAGCACCAAACCTGCAACAGACTCAAGCCATCAATGTTTATTTCCAAGCTGCTAGATGTCAAGGAAATATCATTCGTCATATTAAATTCATGATGATTGACAGCATTTAATACCAGAATAATTTCTCTCTGTCAATCCAATTTTCTTAATGTAAAATCTCATTAATATCAAGATGCTCAGATCATAATTTTTATAAATTCATACACAAATATTAAGATACAGACTAAACTTGCCACTGCACAGCATCAAGTAAAAAAAAATTAAACGCACCCTGTGACAGCAAGAGAATAAATGTGTTAATTATACGTTTTATGGAGACTCCCAGAAAGCCTGGTGATTCTTATCTGGATAGGAGCCAGGGCTTCATCCAGGATTCATTTCCCAGTTTAATGAGGTGTAGCAGCTCAGCTCTACTCGGTCAGTTTGTGTGTCTTTATGTGCGTACTGTGTGTGTGTCTGCATGTATGTGTGCTATAATTATCCCTGTGAGCTGCAATGATACCGGGCCAACCCCTCCCATTCTTCTGACAGGGGGACCACAGTGGAAACCCTTAAGACAAGGACCGGAAAATACCAACACCCTGCTAAAGAAAGAACAAACACAGTACTAATATACAGATTTCATGTTATTCTTGGAGGAGCAGAACTCAGCTCTGATTTGAAGGTACAGTTCATTGAAAAGGACACATAATCAGAAAATATCCATCACTATTGTAAAACCCTCCAGTGCATCTTGTGCTGACAGAACAGGAAAAGCCAAAGTCAATAAAGCTTGCTTCAGTGCAGACTGCTGAGGCTGAGATAAAAACAGGGTACTGTTTGGAGCGCTGTGCCAAAAGTTGTCAGACGGTTGATAAAATCGAACAGGAAATGGTCTCTTAGAAAACTCCACACAGGTTGGTGCGGAGGTTGAGACCCGAGAGGATGTCTTCCTTTCTTTAATATATGATGTCTAAAGGATGATAAGCGACCTAACTGGCTCACTTTGGGACGCATCTTCCATTAAAGGAACTACTTCACAATCTCGACTCCCAGACTGTTCGATCAATATGTGTTTTTAGGTTTAACCTTGTGGTTTTGGGATTGTTTCCAAAGGTTTTCAAATGTTCAATACATTTAAGGGAGACACTTTTTATCATTTCTGTGCAATACTTAAAAATTTATATACAATACATTCAAACTGTTCAAGTAAAGAAAGTTTTCTACGGCTCCAGCTCTGGACGGTGCCAAAATTATCACATTTCTATTTACCATAGAGAACTATTACTGTCTTAAATATTCCATGTGTAGACGGTGCTTTTTGAACATTGTTGTAGGGTGCCAAAACAGTGTAAAAAAAACTTTCTTTGTAGCATTCCTTAAATTATATAGCAATGATCTTTTTTGGAAAGCTGGTTAACACATCTATTTTAAATAAGTATATTCATATGATGGGTACAATGTTTACAGGACTGAGCACCTCAGAAAGGATGGTGGGATTGAAATCTTTCTGTAAAGGTTTTAGTGAGCAGGCATTTTGAGTTTCTTGTATTGGATCTTGAGGTTTCCAAACCCTTACATATAACTGAAAATGGTGCTCTATCCTCTTTAATTCAACTCATAACTGATCTTAACTATACAGAGATAATAGTCTTGGATGACTTAAATTGTAACTGGTTGCCTCCTGTACCAGATGATGGCAAATCACACACACTGATGCTTTAAATCTGTTTCAGATTGAGGACGGTCCTAATGGACTGAGCACGAAAGCTCCTCAAAAGTCTTCTTTAATTGATTTAATTGTAATTAACATGCCTTATAAATACTCAACACCTTTCATATTTGCAAATTAAACTTTCTATAACTTCTATAATGTCTGTAACTTCTTGGGTGGACACAGTGGTGCAGTGGATACCACTGTCGCCTCACTGCTGCTGCTGTGTTGGCCAGGACAACAGATTTATTTAAGAGAGTTATTTTTTTCCTGCTTAAATATTGGTTAATAATTTTGTAAAAAAAAAAAAAAAAAAAAAAAAGGAAAAACTGCAATGGTAATTACAGTCTACAACTATGCAAGACCACCTTCAGTCAGAACTTTTCTCTCTGTTTATTTTGTCCGTGGAGAAAACACTCAGCTCTTGTGTAAAAGCTGCATTGAGCCGTCTGGCCTCTCATTCAGTCAGCCTCTTCAATTACTCCATTGTCATTTTCCCATGGCCAGCTACTTCACCATCCCAAAACTAATTGGTTTTGTGCACATGTCAGAGAAGTAGCACATATACAGCGCTACACACACACACACACATACACATAAGCAAATACACGTTGACACACATTCACACACTGGCTGCAGAACATGAGGGTCAAGACACGTCTGAGCACCCAGATGGAGCTGACAGGGCCACGAGGACTGAGAATTGCAGAACACCGTGGCACAAATGAATAGTAGTCAGTAGGGAAAAAGGCCCAATTCTGTTTTCCTCAGAGTAGCACAAAATACTGCACCCTACTAGTGAAGTTACTGGCATTGTTGGTGGCAAACAATAGTGATGCAATAATGCAACACTGACAGAATCACTGCTGTTGCATCAGTACTGTGCAGGTTTAACTTCTACCATAAAAGTCAAATTTCATCTCTTACTAAGCGCCATAATTAACTCTTATAATCAATGCTATTGATGGCTCATGCAATCAGAGGTTTGTGAGCCCCGGGTCGGTCTTAATGGAGCAGCAGGGATCCCCTACAGATGGGTAAAAGTGGGGGTATAATGATGAGAACGGCACAGCGCTCAGGAAGGTGGTGATGAGAATACGGATACGGTTGGAGGGGTTTATTTTTCTGAGCCTGCCGGGCGCTCCCACTGCAACTCAGGATGTCGCTGTATGGGTATTCAGGCTTAGGGCTGCATGCCCACTTCTCTCTGCCATTCAGTATTGATGGGGGAGTGGCTGGATGTCTGAATGGTCAAACTACAGACGGCAGGGACACAGTCTTTCATGTGGTTACCAGATTTTGGAAATACACAGTCATACAGGGTTTAAAAAAAAACCAGTTGATCATTTTTTGAAATTTATAATAAACTTACTTAACTTACTTAACTCGTATGTTACATAAATAATTAAATAGCTTTCTTGACATTTAGAACTAGAGCTACAGTAGATCCAGTGTTTTTCACACCACCTGAGCTGGTGTGAAAAACACTGGAGATATCTCACTGTCACTTAGTAATGTGACATTTTAGATTTGCTTCCAGTGAGATATTATGTACATATAGTTTCTTTGTTGCTGCAAACTTTAGTGGTTCAAGGATCACTTTATCGTCATTTGCATTCTCATGTCGGCTCATTAAACAATGACATCTGTGACACCAGGTCAGGGAGCATAACATTAAAAAAACAAAGGGAATAATACTTGTAATGATGTAGTAGTCAGAAATAGCATAAAACCTGTGATTTACATCTTATATTCTAAAACATACTTAGAATCTAATACTTTAGATCTTAAAATCTAAAAATAGGTAGAACAAGCACATATAAATAAAGGAGGCACCTAATAAATAAGGATAGGCAAAGAGCAGTAGTTAAAAACAAAACAGAACTATTTAATACAATATTTAGCTTTGTATAAAATAGTCAAGTTGTCAAAAAGAATATTCACACAATTACTTAAGTGCATACCTTAATAGTAAGTAAAATTTTACTTAATAATAACAAATCTACCAATGAAAAAACATAGTCGAGTCATTATAAAAATACCTATTAAAAATAGACAACTTTTAAAAATCTAAACTGATTATGAAACCATGATTTCTCAGGGGAACAAGTTCCAAAGCTCCACGAACTGAGTCATATGCACAGTCTACACTGATCCAGATATTTCTCTAAATCTGGGCATCTTGTCCAGACCGGAAAACGATGGCACTATTTGTGTAATGCCTCTACACCTTGAACATCAAATCCAATCTTTTTTCTGTCAGGTTTTGCTGGTCATTATCAATTACAAAACAGTGATTAGTGAGCATGTTTCACTTCTTTTCTTGCTTATGAGAGTAATGTGAAAATATACAATCCGTGCTTCAGCAAAATAAGTCAAACATGGACCCTGAAGACCCACGACCACCCACCTTAACCGCAGCACCTATTTACAAACATTCAGCCATTTGTTTCTGTGACTCTGACACTAGAATCGTACTAGACAGGCACTGGCAGCAAATAAATCACAGCCATCATGTGTTTGTGTAAGGCTGAATGTTCAGTGGCTTTGACTAATACCTCTCACAGGCCTCTTAACCGTGGCTACTGGATCACAATGGAAAGTCCGCGGCCAGTTTCAGCGCGCGTTTCCCATAATCTTCTCATTAGCTTTTATAATTGGGGGACCGTATGCAAATAATTGGTGTGGTTAACATATGAATTGGGGTCCTGTTGTTCAGGGAGACCCTGCGGCTCAAAAACACGCCACTGCTTTTCATCTGCACTGTATAAAGATAGACAATAAAGTGTGATCTTTCATCCATCTGCTGCACTGTAAAAGTGATGTTTATGTCCTCCGTGTTTCTCCTGATGGTTAAAAAACTGCAGATAGAAACAGCAGCTATACATGGACTTCTGATCAATGTTATTCATTAATCTGAGCTTCATAAAACATTTAGGTTCCTGTGTTTTTAGTGCTTGATTTACAGAAGAGCCAGACCTCACTTCAGTATAATGTGCCTATTCTAAGCTACAAAGACTTAATGTTAAAGACCTATGTGGACATTATAAGAATTTATAGATTGCAATTTTATTACATGAGAATATTAGAGCTATTAAGAAAGAATGGCTGTTCCTGTTGTACTTAAATGCCTTACATTGTACCGTATAAGGTCCATACTGAGCAAAGCACATTAAGATTGCACCCATGTAAAACATCTTCTTCATTTACAACATGCTAAGAAGCAGCATTTAGGAATGCACAAAAGGAAAAACCCTTAGCTGATGACTTATAATTGTAGAATATAGTCATGGAGATTAAGTGTTTTGTAATTATTAATAAAGAGCCAAGAGTAGTGATGGGAATTGATAAGAATTTAACAATTCCAATTCCATTATTGATTTTACTTATCAATCCGATTCCTTATCGATTCTCTTATCGATTCTCATTGGATGAGGGAATAAAAGAGTACAAAAGGGTTTGTTTGCATTAACTGTCTTATATTTTCATCTCTGCACAAAAAATAATAACAGATGACTCTGGGCCCAGTTCCAGATAGTCATATATGAGGTGGCAATCAGGAATGTTAAGGGGGCACATGCCGGTGACAGAAGCAGTGACGGGGGGTGTTACACCATACAACTGTACAAAGTGAAAGTGAAACTTAAGACGTTTTACTAATTCTTCTATGTCTCCCGCTGTTGTGCACTTCATTTTCCTTTTTCCTACCTTCAGAAATTTGAGGGAGCAGGACGTTTGTTACCCCCCCCAGAACCAGGCCCAGATGACGCCCTGGTGTTTGCTCTGCTGCTAGATTCACAAGCATCGCTAAGTAGCGTATCAAACATGTGACATTCCTGCAAATGAACTGCATGCTGTGTGGACAAATGTTTTACCATATTGGAGGTATTTCCCCCCTTTGAAGAAATGGAAGCTTTGCAAGTGTTCCAAGTGGTCCTGGTGTCATCTTTACCCATGAAATATAGCCAGACTTTGGAGCGTTTCTGCCTCAACGCCATGTTGGCTATGTTCTAAAATAAAACAATGCAGCATATATGTGACATCATCACGCATGTGCAACGAAGGTGGAACTGATGAGCAGAATAGTTAAGCAGGAAGGCAAACGATTTCAAGGAACCAAGCTTCCAGGAACCGGTTCTCAAAAAGAACCAGTTCTCGATTCACATCCCTAGCCAAGAGAGAGTGGAAGTCCTGCCCTTACAAACAAAAAATTTATTGAAGTCAATAATGAGAGGAAAGTAATTATGCATAATTTACACATATGGTGTTTATCAAGTTAAAAGATAATTGTACAAGTCAATAAAGTCTCAGTTTGTTGTAAAACTGTTGAAGTATCAGACTGTGAAAATATGCAAATAGAAAGACTACACACCTGAAAGTCATGAAGCGGACGTCATCACAACTGCCTCCATGATCTGTTCAGAGTCTAAAGATGTCTCTGTAGCTCCATCATGACTGGGCTGGATGGATATTCACCTCTTTAATACTTTTTCACCTCGTTCTTGAAGGTTAAGGTAAAATGTGCAAAGGCAGCAGCCGTTTGGTGTTGGTGATGTGTATCATGCCCATGCGGTCCATTAAGCTTAGCACTAAACTAGAGCTTTCTTTACTATCTCTGCTGCCAACGATGACTTTCTTGGCACATAGAGTTCTATTTTAAATTGACAAACATCATATGCGATAGCAGTGACACAATTCAAACAAGATAAAAACTGATTCGTCTCTTGGCATTGACCACCATTCATATTTCTTCTTCAGAGATAAAGCCCATGGGGCCCAGCAGATGTTACTACCACACATGTAACTAAGCGACCAGATAATGGTGAATATGTTTACCTAAACTCAAATTGGATCTGATGTTCAAATCTTTTGCTAGATTTGAACTATATACCAGTAACACAACTCATAATAATTTACAGGCATTTTTGATACGATATTAAAGTTTGTACTTTGCTGGAAAAACTAGTTGAAAATATCTGATGAGTTGTCCTACTGTGGGGCATGTACTCATGTTGGGCTTTCTGGAACATTCATGTCCCCTGCAGAGGACTGATAGCTAACAGATATGGGTCACTGCTCCACAGGTGGAGTTGACCAATCAGAGGACTCTGGGCTTTTCAGGAGGGGTCCAGCCACCTCTTTTTACGGGAAAAGTGAAAATATGCAAAAAAAAGCTTTGCAGGCTGTTTCACAGACTTAGGCAACATCGTGAATTTAAGGGAAATCAGTATTACATACCTGAAGTAAACCTACTCCATTTTATTATTCTATGCAGACAGATTCCTCCCAAACTATCTGTCTATCACAGCTCCTAATTCTTATGGGCAACTGCTACTAACGCAACGTGTCCGGAAATTTGTTTGGTCGTCCTCCTTTGACTGTACATTCGCTGTACATTGGCATTTGATGAGCTTCCTCCAAATACATGCCAAAATAATCTGAGATTTTCATTCAGTCCCTTCTGCTCAAATGCTAATCACTACCGGCGCCAGCACTTCTGAAGGGGACTTCTCTTTAGCATGCAGATGGAAGCAACACCACTAGATGGGATGGGGTGGTGTTAAGGAGGAAATCCCTGTCTGTTCAACCTGAATGAAAGTGAAAGGCGATTTGCTTTCATCTTATCACGGCAGATCTAAATATGACTTATAGTCAGTGAGTTACATTTTCACATCACACTGCAGCACCGTTCTCAAATACTTCTCAGGATGGAGATGGCTTTATTAAGTCCTCTATTTCTCCTTCGGATCATTTCTGGTTGCAAATCGCTTCACTGCGTCACAGTGTAAGAAAAGCTATAAATCATTAGTTAATAAAGTAGTAATGGTACTGACAAGGTAAAGGTTCGACCTCCAGAGTAAATTTGTGTACTTGTCTGGCACCTGACATGTACAGTTGCTCATTACTGGAGAATTAAGCGAGCAGAGGCACTTTTTAAAAGCATTCATTAAAATGAGATGAAGAGGAGAATCAGCACAAGGCTCAATGAGCAACTGTGGAGCTGAACTTGACCTTTATTTGGTAGCTGATTCCCTCACTGTAATTACTGCTTAAAAGAGGATGTTTCTGTATCTACAAGCAGGCCTCTGTGCACATGTATAGTCATATTCTCCTACACTGATTTGCATATCCATTCTCCTTGTTTATGTGTGTTCAGAGTCAACGAGTCAGTGTATGATGTCTGACATTAAGGATAGTGCTTGAGAGCCTGCCATGCCACATGAGTGTGGTACTGGCGAGGCTATTGATATGCTGAGCAGAGGTTCATTATCATGAGCAAATACATGAGAGTGGGGGGAATGCATGCCTACTGGTTTCCTGAATGGCTATGAGGACTCTCCAAATCCTCAGCAGACAGCAGGAAAATGACAACTTTGAACACATTTTCAATCCGTTGTGGGAAGAACAACAAATCCTGCAAACAGAAGCATTTACACATACATTAAAGTAGAAGCAAATACTATATTATTGCATGGTGATGATGTTAATGACCCCAACAGAGTGTGATGAAAATACAACAATACACACAAGTTGAATGACTTTAATTGGGGTATTCAATGAGAAACAACAGTCCTCATACTATGCTGGTATTCCAGTATAGATGGTAGTGCTTTAAGTACTGTTTTAACTGTGCACCTGCATTGTATTTCTATTTTTTTTTCATTTTTCTTGTATAACTTAGAAAATGGACAGTTGTTGTACATTAGCATTTTTATTGAAACACTTAACACAGTGCATCTAGTGCTTGGTTTACACATACACAAATGCAGCAAAAAGGACACACAAAGCACTGATTAAACACCTTTACCCAGAGTACTTCTCCAAAATGCTCTGAGACTAAATATAAAAGGTTTTCCTACCAGCTGTTTCTGTGCAAAACAAACTGTATCTCACATCATCCATGTCGGTATTAGTTCTCCTGCTCTCAGACATCTTGTCTCATCATTAAATAAGACAACACTTTTTCTCTATAGTGAAGTTTCTCCTCTCTTGTCTGATTTGTCTTGTTATATTGCAACATCTGTCAAGCTCTGTGCACCAAGGGGATCATTTTTTTTGTGTGTTATTGTTCCAATCATGTTGGTCAAAGTTGTAATGAAGATACGCTATGAGTGCAAAATAGAACTAATCCACAATTAACCTCAAATGCATTAAAAATGAACAATTCTGTTAACACTGAATAAATATACTGTGTACTGCAGACAAATCTCCTTGAATACAGTCAATATATTATGCACATTACTTACTTCTGCATGTGCACATCGTATGTTACAGTTCCAACACTATTGTTCCAATGAAATAATACAAAATTCTTGAATCTAATGTTGTACAACATAAGCATTATGCTAAGTTGATAAGCATATGTATACAGTTTCTTTCATTAGCATTGTAATCTAAATATAGGAACACTCAATAGACTTTCAGCAGAGCAGAGCCACTCAAAATTGCACTCCAAAAGGGCACTCTGTATCCATGGCAATCCCCTGGAGTACTCGCATCTCCATGCTGACAAAAAGACGTCAACCCTCTCATCAAACACAGACATATGAAAAAAGGGCAAAGAGGCCCAGACCCATTTGTCATCTCATAAGTAACCTTGGGGAGAAACTGTACGCTTGACATCTGCTCTGAACTAAAAAACATCTCAACCTCCTCTGAGCTCAACAAAAGAGGTATGATTAGAATCTCAGTTTGCCACCGTGTCCTCACCGGACGGCTTATTCCACATGTGAAAGATCTCTCAAGATGGGGACAATATGTAGAGTTTACTTTAAGCTTATGGTTGCAACAATGAGAGTCTGTGTGAAACCGACCAGAGTAGGAGGAGGAGGAAATGTTCAAACTAGTAACTGTGTTGTTCTGTAGTAAACTATTTCCTTTGTCTGTTGTGTTGCTTCTATATGCGGCTGCTCAGAGTCAACAGCAATTGCAACCAGGCCTTTCTAGAAAAAGCCCCGCTGTATTTCAATAAACCCTCTTTTGGTGGAATCTGAATTGTGCTGATACAGTAGGCAGGCATGCAGGCAGTGATGGGTCATTTAGAGCTATCTGTTCTTTGTGTGCTACCATTCAGTCTAGCAAAATCTGCCGACAACATCAGATAACAAAGCATGAACAGTGACTGCGCACTGGAACAATCTGTTACCACTGTGTGTTACCAGAACATGTAATTTGAAAGTAGCGGTGAGAAAATCCCCAGCAGGTGGATAGAGGCAGCGAGGTCTAGTGTTATTGAGTTCCACCTCTATATTCAGTCACAATAGGACTCTCCTGCCGCCCCCACCGCCTCCAGCAGCCCCTTCCACTCCACCCCACCTGTGTCTGTGAAAGGTCAGCGCAGAGGAGGGTCCTCACCCCCTCCCTGAACCCACAGCTCCCACTCTACAATCAGCCCCAACATTGGAACCCAGTGCCAGAAAACTCAATCAAAGAAGGGCTTCAGAGGGCTCCAGACCTCTCAAAACCCTCCATTGTCTCCAGAAGGCTTCCCCACACCGCAGCCGGTCTATATGTAACACTGTAAGAGGAGTTGCTCATTACTGCCCGTCCCCGGTTCTACTTTGTCTCTTTTGTACAGCTGACAGAAGAGTCCGGTTGCCCAGCGAGCCAATAAAAGAGAGTGCAGTAAACAAAGGAAAGAAAAAAGGGAGAAAGAAAATGAGAAAAGGAATTCATTTAAGGAGCGGATGACATAACACATATGTTTCATGTGTCAGTGAAGTTTTGTATTCAACTTGGTAGTTTCATTAATTCAGATCTGACACATGCAATACATATCTGTGTCACGGCAAGACAGTTCCCTAATGGCGTCTGTTTAAAATTTGCCATTCATCCTAAGAGGTAGAAAGTATTGAAGTATTGACTGATAGACACACCACACCACAATGTGTGTGAATGTCAGAGTAATCCATTATCACATAAAGGAAGCACTATGTAAGTTGCCCCTCTCTCTCTCTCTCGCTCT
>JAPQRQ010000023.1:25146014-25156878 GCA_037367365.1 Apogon talboti | reverse complement strand
ACAAATGACAACAGGTGCAAAGTCTTGGAGACCTCCCTATAAGGAGCTTGCGTGTGCTACTGGTTGTCATCATAGAGTCAGTACACTGGAAAAACCGCTCTGGGATACGCCAGCACTAATGGCGTACACGGAAATGTACTGTAATGTTAGAGTAGTTTTGTCGTTGAAGGTATTGCACGACTCCTTATTGTGACTGGCCGCAAATCATCCCGTAGTTCATCTAGGAGTTCTAAAAGGGCATTGCTGGGTAGGCGATCCATCTAAATTATTTTGTCTTCCGTCATTCCAAAAATGTTGACACGAGCAGAACAGATTGGTTCTCTGTGTTGCCTTTGGTTGTGCCTATGCCGCCTCCTCACCACAACAACTGCAGCCAGTTTTGCGCGAAGCTGTGGCAGTTAAAACCTGCCTTTCAGACGTGCCAAATACAGACGCAAAATCAGCAATTGCGATCACTTTCAGGTTTGGTAAATCACATTGTGTGCGCTAAATAAACATTTGTATCTACTCCCAATAATTTGCACATTCTGGCAGAAATGCCCATATTGCATATTCATCAAACACGCTAAATGGGTTGCATGAGCTACTTTGCCTATTTAAGGTTCAACATGTTTTTGTGTGCGCAGTCAAGTTTGCGCACCTTTTTTACATGTGCAAACCTTTAGTAAATCAGGTCCTCAGGGTATTGCAATGAGAAGTGAGAGGAGCAGAATGAATCTGAAGCTGCGCACTACCTGGAGGTACAAACTGGCCACAAGTTGACACCCAGAAACACTCTCAAACACAGCAACAGTTGACAAAAATAGAAACTAGAGATAGAGGGCAAGCAAAAACGTTTCACATTTCATTTATTCTGACTGATTAGATCACTGCTTGTGCTTAAAGCTTAATAACTTCAATTGATACTAACAGATTTCAGAGGGCGAGTGATCATAAAAAGTGTTGCATAACTGTGAAAGTGAAATAATCAAAGTTGATAATAAAACCTTGACTTCGGGGCACTAGCTGGGTGGATGGCTCCAGCAGATACCAGGAACATCTGAGATCTCTGTCCAAAAGAGTGCATTCCTGGGAACAGCAAGGATCCTGTGCAGAACCCTCAGGCCCGGAGGACCGGAGCCTGAAGGACGCACAGTACTGCCCAGGTGGGTGAGAACACAGTTTGGTCTTTTATGTGCTTACTTAATTTAATGTGAATCATATTATTATTGTATTATATTTTGATGTGAAAATATTTTGAGGTTTGCACACCTGGATGTGCATAATGAAACCACATGAGCTAACAGACCTTTTTCACAGTGATTTTTTGACACATCAAAGTAAAATAAGCTTGTGTCTTACAACAACAATACTGATAATATATTCCTTTGAAGCATCCTGTTTGGTCTTAGTAGTAAATGGGGATTGATGTCAGGCATGGGTAATAAAATCAACTATTATTAATATTATTCACTGCACCTGTGCTTTTCTTGTTATAGCATGTCACAGTATGGAGAGTGATAAAAGTCAAGTGTATAATCTTAGAAAGGACGAAGTTGTTCCAACAGGTGCAACAGCAACAATACTTGTGAAACAAGCAGGATATGGTCACACCCATCCATTACAAAGAACAGGCCTATACAGGTCAAATGAAAAAAACACCTGTCGACGTACATCACAGGTGTGTAGCGACTCTAAGTTTAAGTAGTATTCTTAAAACTGAAAACTAAACTGAAATTTTCAATGAGGAAAAGCACAAAAATGCACCATTTTGGTGTGTTCAAAACCATGTAAAAGATCAAAATGATATCTAAAACCCCAAAACCTCCTTTTATGCTTACTTACATATTTACACTTGGCTTTAGTTTTCCTCATCTCAGCAGGCAGAGTGAGAGATTTCTCATTAGAATTGGCTGAGTTGCAGGTGAGCGAGGGGTTACATCTAAATTCAGCCATTTGTATTCCACCACAACACCCAGTGAGCAGGCTGTTTATATTGATGAGAAGATAGACTTGGCCTTGGACCAAGACCCACACCTAACAGCCCCATAAATCATGTGGTTTCTTAGAGCCCCCTCCAAACAGTTAGATCCCACAAGCTTATGATGGTGTGAGAACAATCTGCACTGTCCTAAAGCCATGTAAGCACACAGAATCAGACTAAACACCACACTGACATCCATCCACAGTGTAAAGAAAGAACGCAGAGGTATTTCAGTGACATACAGGAAAATGATTTTAAATAAGGAAATGTATAGATATCTATAGTATGAGATGCAGAGAAGAGGACGTTGGAGCTTTTCACACTGCTTTAACAAATATAGATACAGATGAACTTTATTGATCCCCCAGAGAAATGTTTCTTTTTCATCAGTTCAAGAAAAATAAAGACATAAACATAGCCTACTGGCTCCCTCAATGTTTAAATAAAGAATAAACAACCAAAGTTGAATAGAAAATAGATTTTTATCTTTCAAAGCCATCCTTTTCAGACAAGTCAAGGTTTTTGACTGAATTTAGTTCTCCTAAGCTGCCTGAGAATCTTTGGAATAAGCGCGACAAGATAACTGAATCACCACACTATATATATTAGAAACAAAACAAACAAAAAAAACCATTAAAAATTAATTCCAAGAAGTGAAATTAAAAAAAGTCAGATTAGGGAAGAAACACATTTAATTTTTCATGTTATTTTTTCAGGATTTATCTAAAATCTGTTTAGCCTAAATAATGGCAAAATATACAGTAATTAAAATGCAGAACACAGTTGTAAATCACAAGGTGAAATATTAATCTAGATTTTCTGACCAACAACCAGTGACAGTAAAACAAATCCTCACATTTGACGATTAAAGATTTGTTAAAGATAAAGACTTGACACGTCTCCTTGAAAACTAATAATTAACAAACTCAATGTATTATCCATACAATAGAAGATTTTCTCGATTTAATACCAACTTAATGGATTTGTTATAACAAATAAGTTGGAAAGAGGAAAACCTCATAGGCTAGGCCAGATAATGGCACACTGAAAAAAGGCAGTGAAGGTAAAAGGAAGCCTCGAAGAAAGCTGTGAAGGTGAAACGTGGAGCAAAGTGAAGAGAAAGAAAAGGAAAAAATATAAACACAAATGTGGCAGCAAAAATAAAAACTGTGTCTACTCTTGACTCTCCAGGCTGCTCAAACTGTGAGTCAGTTGTGCATGAAGCCGACTTTCTCCTCAACCCTGGAAGATGGTGAAGAGCAGGAGCCCCTCAGGAGGGGCCTCACCGAGCTCTTTCACATCACTCAGCCTCTTTCTCTCCCTCGCTGTCTTTGTATACATCTATTCATCTGTTTGTTTATTCATGTCCTCCTCTCTGACACTTAGCTATATGTCTGTGTATCTCCCCATCTCTGCTTCTCATAGAGCCACAGAGGCTGAAAAAACACACATAAACTCACTCACACCCACACCCGGTCTATTTCTCTCACACATACAGTAGCTCTCAGACTTAATATGCACAGAAGGGAGTGTTGACATAGGGAACCGACAGAGAATTGTCAGACTTGTATCAAAGAGACGCCTAAGAAATATCTCGATGTGTTGATCTGACAAGGAGGGCGCTGGGTGCAGCCCAGGGGCCCTCTGAGTGTGGAGTCCCTCTACTCATCATCATCTCTACTCACGCCTACATTAGATCACTACTTTCTAAAAACATGCAAAAAAAAAGTTTTGCCTTCAAATGTGACAATGACACCGCAGCCATTTAGAAAAGAAACAGCTGCTTTATGAGGAAGCCAGGGCATTAAATATACTCTTTTGTTTCTGAAATTGGCAAATCAACTTTGTATGCATCCAGTGTATAAAATGTATTTTCAAAATATATGAATACGAAAAAACACAGGAAAAAAGTGGCACTTTTTTTTAGTACTTTTTGTCCTAAAGGCTAATAAAATCTGGGGGTGATTTTATGCACATCATCACACAGTTCAACTTGAGGACATGAGACATAATTAATCTGAACTGAAATAGAAATTCTGGTTTCATACAATCTGAATCTTTTTTTAAACACGCCCTCAGGTTAGCCAACTTTAATTGGCTCAGGAAGCAGTAAAATTGTTGCCTAAATCGTCAAACAACTTGGGATATTGTGTTATTGTGTGTGCCACCATCAAGCCAGCAAGTATATTTAGGATAAAAAAAAATCACAAAAATAAGAAAAAAAGATGTTCAAATATCATTTTATTTGGTAAAATCTGACATTATACTGTTGCAGTTTATAACTCAA
Source organism: Apogon talboti (assembly GCA_037367365.1). Classification (NCBI taxonomy): domain Eukaryota; kingdom Metazoa; phylum Chordata; class Actinopteri; order Kurtiformes; family Apogonidae; genus Apogon; species Apogon talboti. The sequence continues at coordinate 25,152,628 of JAPQRQ010000023.1, read as the reverse complement.
AATGATTTGCAACAATAACCATGAAGATTTACACCAGTAAACCATTGCCATCTTCCCTGTGGGGCTCCACCAGGCCTGTACTTCAACCATATGTTCCTCCTGCTCATTTTGGTTTGGTTTTGCCTTTGGTCTGATCTCCAGCAAGTGATTAGTTTACTAATTCAGATTAAATATTGCTTTTCTACTGGTGCAGCATTAGAAATTAAAGTCTGCAAGTCTGTTACTTTCTTAAATCAAACTTTATTTTATTTATATAGCGCCAAATCATAACAGAAGTTATCTCATGACACTTTACATATAGAGCTGGTCTAAACCAGACTCTAAAAATCAATCAAAATCAATGTAATTGCCAGGAGTAAAAATTCTTGAGGTTATTTATTCACTGTCTGAACCATAAGATAACATGAAACTACAACCCACTGGAAAAATAGAGTTATAAAGCTATAAAATGAGTTTACTATATTTTGACACTTGTTTTCTTTGTAGCAGGTTGCAACTGCTTCGATGAGAAAATAATTAGGCAATTCCTGAAAGCTTGGGATCAAATGGCATACTTATGTAGAGTTAATAATATCGTTGCTATTTTCAAGAAGTAAAGTTCTGGTTGAATAATTTCAGATCTTGATTCAATCCTCCCACACAAACAATAATAGTCCGCTCCCTGACAGCCACGTGACAGCAGTTGGTGAAAGACAGCACTGTGGAGGTGAACAGAAACCTCTGCAGCCTTCTATTGAAGAGCCCGGGACCTGAATGCTGCTGCTCACAATGGACTCTTCACGCCTCACTGTGTTTCAAACCATGAGTTCAGTCTGCAGCTCCTAAGTGTGGCCCTCTATGACTGGACCATTGAAAAGTGTGGACTCAGCCTCTGTGGCCTGCAGTGCAGCGGTACCGCCACATTCTCCACAACAACATGACAAGTGGGGAATGGAAAGAATGACATATTCACAGACAAACAGGCTGACAGATAGGCAGAGGCAAAGAAAGAGATTGGAATGGACGCATAAATGAATAAACTGAAAGAGTGAAAACCCGATCAGCAAAAATAAAACAACTGAAGCACTCACAGCAGAGGCAGATGAGCTCCGAACAGTCAGAGTCTTTTAATTCTCCGCTCAGCTGTGTTTGCATGCAGCCTTCCTGCTCGGCTGTGAGATGGGAGCCTTCCTTCACACTCCACTGGGCGGTGGACACACATCACACCGTGTCACCTCCACTCACAGGGCATTAGATCAACTCCCTGTTGAATCACGGACACACTCTGAGCACCGCAGAATGAGGGGATGAGCAAGGTGGCTGAGGGTCATTTCTGAAGCCCTGTGTGAACTGAGAGTCAATTCTCCGGGCTCTAATGCACCCAGAGATCCCTGTGCCTAAGAGACCTACTTTAGCTCTTAATTGTGCCGCTGCCATTAGGGAACTTTTTACCTCTCCATTACAACACTTTATGTGTCAATAATAGAGCAGCAGTAGTGGCAATTTCGGCTCTAAGTGCTATTTTGTGATTTCTAAGTATTGACGCCCACAGTCACAGCTAGGAGTGGGCGAGGATGAGAGGGCGTGTTACCTTGACAACCATATGCATCAAACAATCAGTTGGACATTAGAAAGCTAGTGTTTTTTATTCTCCTGTCAGACTTTGCTGCCAGAATGGATACTGACACACAGCACACTTTGCCAATGGACAAATGCCAGCCGAGCAAGTGGTGCCCTTTGCCTTAAAGCTAGAACAAAAGAGCAGGCATCATAACTGAGATTCCCTCCTGGCTCAAAAGAGAGAAAGCCATAGTGATGGAGAGTGGAAAGGCCAGGTAGTTATTTAGGGACCTATGACAGTGTTTATATTAATACATTCCCATTCTGGCAGTATCGTAGATGAAGATATTTAGACTGGAGGCACTTGCCAGGCATGGCAAACAGAGTGACATTTGTGTGTGTTCCCATCCAACAGGAGGGGAAATGCCTTTGAGAAGAACACTGAGGAAGACTGTTTGATTCTAGAAAACTGGAAGTTCACACTGTTTTGGGAAACGATGCTGGCGATGTGATGAGGGAAAAAAATTACATACGAATCCACAGTCTGATGGAAATGTTTTTGACTTACCAGAGAAACCCAAATCTCCTCTCTCCTCCGCCTCCTCGCTCGATTGCAGTCTGCTGCCTCTTCTCTGGCTTTCTTCAAACTGGCTGAAGAAAAATGATAGTGGATAACACATTTTAGTTTCCTCATTCATGGAAGTTTTCTGGGATAGAGTTTTGTACATATTTTCAGGCCTCTGGCACATCACGTTGACTTCACAATGGACCCTCTGGTCTGTGTTTGGTTTTATAATAATGTGCTAAATCTCCTGCTCTGTCACAGTCACGCACAGATTACATATCAGGATGTTCCAACCATAAATCTCCTTATTAAATGCTCGATCTTATGAAAGGAGTGATTTTTAAAGATAATCGCCCCTGAATGTGTTGACTCTTTGGACATGTACTTTAAACACATCCAACTGTGACAAGTTGGTAAAGTGAACAGAAGGTAAACATAGAAGCTGTGTGAAGCAAAGTGTGTAATCATGACTGATAAACACAACAGCCCAGAGACGGAGGAGACAGATATTCTCTCCTTTACTCTCTTGTCACATCTTATCTATTTTCTTCCCTAGCCCTTCAGCTTTGTGTCATTTTTTAAATCCTGGATTGTTTCTTACCTATTCCTTTTCCTCTTTCTCCAATCACACTGTTGAACTCTCTTCTCTTCTGTTCTCTTTCTTCTTAACTTGCCTCATCTGTTTGTCCTCTTTAGTGCCACCTCTTTATCCTCTTGCCACCTTTTCTGTGCAATCTCTGCTTTCTAACCTGCCAAACCTAATCTACTCCTGGAGCTGCATGGCCAAAAGGGATTTCTAAAAACCGAACAATCTATTTTGCCACACCAAGATGAATCAAAATGTCTCCCTAAAAACAAAAGGTGTTTTCAGCCTCTTGCTGTTAGTTTGGGACCTAAAATTGGAGCCACATACCATAAAAAGCTTCAAATGTCCTGCCCTCACATTTTCTGTCCTTTTCTTTTTGTATTCTCAAACCATTTCACAGTGAATACTGACACACCAATTGAAATCGATGGGGAAAATGATTGAAGAAGCCAATCCAATTTACCTCAAGCAAAGGCTTATCGACTTCAGTGTGTTGCTCTAAATAAGAGCGTGGAAACCCCATTGAGAGACACCACCGTTTCCACTCGGTTAAATACGAACACTGCTTTTCCACACGACTACGCAGATACAATTGTGAACTATGGGTTTACATTAATTCTCTTTCTTACAGTCACAGATGGTTTTTTTTTTAATTTTTTTTCTCTCAAAATCATTTTTTCTCACCACCCAATATTTGCCTCGGCATCCTGTGCACTGTAAGCATGTTTAAAAACATCTGAGGGTTTTTTTTTCAAGCTGTTCACTCTAACCATGGCACAATTTGAAGATTCAGAAAGTGTCAATAGCATAATAACTCATACAGAATATTACAGCAGAAAATCTGATTTACCTGCAGCTGTGAATTTGAAAGAATCCTGACCCAGTTTCTGAAAACCATTGACACAGACTACATGTAATTCTTTCACAGCACCACATTATATTATTGCTCACACCATACCTACACACAGACATGTAGCTCAGCTGTCGTTTTGTTTATCTCATGCAGTTAAACCTGGCCCGACAGAGCACATAAGTTCTGCCTCGCTGTACATTTGCTCCAGATCTGCAAAGCAGCTGATTAAAACAGAAATCCATGAATAAAACACCACAACAAAATGACCTTTCCACATCCTGTTTGAATGAGCTGAAGGCTGATCCCATCAAAAGCGACCTCCCTCCATGACATCGAGCCAGCCGTCCCACCACCCCACCTCTGGCCCTAGACGCCACAAAACTGAGCTCAGTCCAGATCGGCTGCCATGGTGATGAGAAGAGGGACGACGAGCTGAGTCTGTAAGTAGGATGCCGACAGTGGGCAGCAAACAAGACTACAAAACAGCTCACGGCAAGAGACACATGGTTCCTTTAGTACTTCTGGGAGCACTCGTGTGTCATGAGTGCTGACAAACAGAAACACCTACAGACAACTGAATCTTTAATGGATGTCCAATGGAAGTATGAGGATTTAACAAGAGGGAAAGGTTGCTTTAACAGGGGGAATGTGTGTTGTACAATTGAATTTGTCTGTCATGGAATTTAAAGCAGATCTTACCATTCTATCTACATAAAAAAAATGACTCAAATGACCATGTTTAATATGAAAATAACAAACCAATACTTCATACCATAACTCCTGTGTTTACCAAGAGTTTTAGTAAATTTTAGCTGATCCATTTGGTTAAATGGGATATATTTGGTTATTTTAGTTGACCCATTAAGCATTTTAGGAATCAAGATCAGGGAAATCCACTGTACACTAAATGTTAGCAGTTATGTGGTGGAAATTACAAATAACTATTAAAGAAACAAATATATCCAGGGACGGACTGATCCATGAACATCAGAATCAATCAATATTCATCTGTTTCATATAAGACAGTCCATTGAAATAATGGTGGTGTTTGTTTGTTTATGTATAAAAGGCCTATTATTAATGATAATGACAGCTAATGCAGCTCATGCAACTCCAGGCACTAACTCCACTTCAACATGAGACCAAGCACTCATTAAAGTGTCTTGTCTGAATCACCAAAGACCCTTGTTACAACTGAACTGTGTGTTTCTATGATATAAATACATATGGTCAAATTCACTAACATAAACAGTGAGTTTAGCATGCTAACAATTAATGAGTTAGTAGTTAGCACCAAATCAACTTAAAAACAAATGAATAAAAAGTGTTGACATTAGCTATCAGCCACATTGTTGTTTTAGACAATAAGTACTGGTCCAGAATTTCTGTACTGATGCATCTCTGCTCATTAGGTGGAGACCAAATCAGAGCTTAAAGGAGACTGAATGTTTGAGTGAAATTAAACATATGTGGCATCAAATAAATACATACTTCAATGCAAAATGAATAATTTAGCAACTAACTGGTTCAGATAGCCATACTTCCAACATGTCTGTCAGCACCTCCACAGCTTATTCAGTCAGCAACCATCAAACATCTTAAACAAGGGCAGAAGGACCTCTACCCATTAATTGATTTCTGTATCATGTACAGCCTTTTTTCTACATTATGTCTTAAACATAAATGTCTTTTGCACTGCATTTGTTGTATTTAATTCTTTGGAATTTGATTTTACAGACACCTGTCCTGCCCTGAAGTGGCCATAACAATCAGTTAATGCAGTTTCACATATGAGCCAAAAACAGAAATTTACACATTAGCTGCAAAAAGTAAAATGTTACAATTTCATGCATTTCATATTAAGTATAACTGTTGAATATAATATAGCTTTTAATACTAAGAAAACTGTATATCTCAGAAGCACTTAAATTTTTGTTTACTTCCCAAAAAAGCTTCAATTGAGTCTTAAAATAATCTCTACAGTATATTCACAAAAAATTGTCCCATTGAGAGCACTGTGTATTTCCATTTGCCATTTTTGTCATATTTGAGTACCACATCTGTCATATTAAAATAGAAAGGGTTCCTGTAAAGTATGAAATAGGTAAATGATTAAAGAGAAATGTTCCTAGGATGACATTATCTGCATGGTGGTCCATAGAAATGTCATGTAGCGAGGTGTGACGCATTCGTCTAATGAGTTCCTGTTGGTTTTCTACTGCAGGCAGTGTTGTTTCATTTGTATATGTGTGTGCTCTCCGTGACAGAGGTAGGGGGATCACCAACATAGTGGCCTGTGGGTTTAATATCTGCCACTTGCTTAATGAGAGGAAGAGTGTGGATGTAGACGATGCCACTCTCCCAATGAAGCATCATTACCGCCAAAGAGGGGAGAAATAATTAGACCCCTAAAAACGCTTTCCCCGTGCAACACATTTTACATCAGGGGCAGTGGCTCAAAGACATAGAGATGTGCTCTTATGCTATTACGCTGAAGACAAGCTGAGGGAGTAAACAGCTGAATTAGAATGATGTGTTGATATTCTAGTGCTGTGAAAGTGCAAACTACCGAGGAAAATGTTAATGATAGCAAGGAAAAATGGGCTGTTATAGTCATTTCACTGCAGAGAAAATTCTATTTATGACAGCTTTATAACACTGCAGGAAAAATCCTTGTGACTTCACTTCACAGGTTACAACTAGAAGTCAAATCCATCTTAATTTAATTGTTTTTAGATGTTTAGGGGAAGAGAAATAACTTTAAAAACACTGCAGGAAAACAGGTTGAAGACTAGATACTCAACACATTGCACTTTTTATATAACAGGTGACTATCTGAATCAAAGGGTTATAAAAGAAATTAAAAGAGGCTACATCACCTTGATCACCTCGTCTATTAGAACAGATCCTCTCAGTGTGTACATCTGCTGCTCATGAGCGTAGTTCAGTTAGATAATAATCCCAATGGCTCTGTATTCCTTGATGTGTCTGCTGTGACTGACAGTAAACAGAGGAGCTGATTCCTTCACAAAATCACCACCACCCCTCCAACACACCCACAACCCCTCCTC
>JAPQRQ010000023.1:25128738-25145988 GCA_037367365.1 Apogon talboti | reverse complement strand
CTCCCCCTCTCCTGCCTCTCACAGTGGGATTAAAACAATCTTTTGTCTCTCTACAATAGGGGTTAAACATTTCCTGATATCAGATGAACAGCGACCAAAACCCACAAAGTTGCAAGGTGGGCTCAGACACATTTGTACAACAGCATGAAATATTGAAAAAGTTATTTGTTTTGAATCAGACGCAGCTGTCAACAGAATGGGGAGATGACAAAGCACGATATCCTGTGATATGCCTTTGGCACAGCACAAAAGCAAAATAGACACTATAATTGCATGTTAAATTAAATGGAGCCTAGTGTACAGTAAAATAAATGTCAGCTGCACTGATTGTGCTTCAACTGAAAGCTTTCTAAATGTTCAATAGAGGGTGGAGGTGGAGCTGTACCAGCAAAGCTCCACAAATAAAAGGAAAGAGCCTTGAGGCACATCCTAAGGACTTCCTTTCCCATACAGTGAGAAGCCAGAGAAAGTCTTCACCTACACTCAACAGATGTCCCCATGCAATCTAATCTAGTTGACTCAGTGAGGGGAAGCTTATTTATTGCCGACTACTCACTGGTATTATTGCAACCGGTTTTAAAAGACAAGTTCTGAAAAAGGTCTTTTGACATCCGTTAGCTATGGTTGCAGAGGGCAACAATGGTAGGCGCTATCCCTTTGAAAGAATCACTATTCTGTGGTCCCTGCCCTAAATAATGCTCCTCTCACCACAAAAGCACTGAAAATGTAACATAATCTGCGTCAAAGCACATTGTCCATCAAAGTGAACAATGATTTTGACGCCAGCGTCCAGAAACACTGTTCTCTTCTCACTTGTTTCACTAGTTCAGTCTCTGGTGAGAGTTTGGGAAAAGCCACTTAATATTCTTAAAGAGAATATGAAGTCTGTCTACACGCTCAATTGCTCCACAACATGCTCATTGTTTTGTGCTACGGCGAGCTTAATTTCCACCCACTTACCAAGATGAAACCATCAGACTGTCTAGGCTTCTTTGGTGGTCAAGAGACCTGAAACCTCTGAGCTGGACTAGTACCTTAATTTATTAATGAAAAGTTGGAACTGTTTTCTGTGTAAACACAAGTCAGCATGTTAAGCTTTCTCAGCATCTACCGTCGCTGCATGAGACGCCATTAATTTAAAAATGTATCATAAATAAAGGCATTCATAGTGGCAGACGTCTTTCACGGAGATGATGGATAGCGCTGAGGTGTATGGATTATGGTATGAAATGAGTGAAAGGGCCATATTTCATTGAGCGAGGGGCGTGATTGACCAAGTCTAATGGACATTATTTCTGCACACTGACTCTGTTGAGCAGAAACACTGGGCGATCCCCGCCGGCCCATTGGTCCTTCAGGCTCACACTGAGACAGGACCGGCGCCCTCCCTGCTCTTTGTCACGACACCAATAGAAGAACAATATTTCAATGGCAACTGCATATTTCAATGGCAACTTTTAACAGAACAAAGTTCATGCTGCGGTCTAGACCCTCCTAACTAGAAGTGCACGCTGTCTGCATGTGTGTGTGCATGTGTGTGTGCATTTTCCTATCAGTGGGTGTGCATGGCAAAGACTCCTATTCAGAAATGTGAATGGGAGTAAAATATGATTGGCTCAGGGAGAGAATGAAGGGCTGGGTTCACAAGGCTATCGAGGCAGGGTGGAGGGGGACACTTGAGAAATACCCCAACGCTGTCAGGGACGGAGTGAAAAGACAAGCATGGATGATTTAGCCTCCTTGCACATTTTTACAAGTCATTTTCAACGCTTGTCTGTGGTTTCTATTGTGCTTTCGGGTCATATCCTAACAACAAAGTGTTCTCCATCAAGTAATAAACCATGACAATAATCCTGATGAGAAAGAACAACACTGTCGTCTGGCAATCACTTTAAATTGTCCACGTTTCATGTAGGTATCGGTTTTACCGTTTTCATCTTTAGCTGAACTCATTACAACACAATAGTAGTGAGGAGTCGGGTGTCAGCGGTATCACATGACAAGGCTATCATGATAACTTGAAGGATATGGAGCAGGTAAAGGAATTTCAGATTTTGCATGAATCTGCACTGATGACACGGGCATCGGATTCAACTACAGGGACAATGAGGAAAACAAAGACGCTGGGGTCTTAAGGGAATTTACATGAATTACAGCAAGAGGCCCAGAGGGACGGCCACGACCTCTCCTCAGATTTTTGAAACTAAACAAGACCTCGATCCCGCCCACGAACACACATCCATACACACATACACAATCTACACACGCATACACACTGACAGAGAATGGTGTGACTGGTTTCCATGGTGCTGTGAGGCTCACTGACAAGGCTGGAGTGTTAACATGCGCACAGACAACAGAGAGGATGATGGAGAGAAAAAGAAAAGGACAGAGGGAGGGAGAGAGAGAGAGAGAGAGAGAGGGGCTGAGGGAGCGCAGTAAAAAAAAAAACAAAGAAAAGTGTAGAAAGGGAGAGATTTACCACACACAGGCAGCAGACCATCCCCGAGGTTAAGGACCTGTAGTGTTGTGTATCGTATTTCTCTTTAACTGCAAGACCCTTAGTGACACAATTCAAATCACACAATAGTCAGACTAAACAGAAACTGCAGCAGCACTTGTCTGCTTTTTTCTTTCTTTACAACTGTCCAGGGCGTCAACACTACAACCACAAGTAACATTATTAAAGGATAATTATGTAATGGGGGATTTTAGAAGTTCTGGTTGATGTTGGAGTCAGTTTGGAAAAATTGGAAATTCATCAAAGTCTGTAGAAGCTATAAAAATGTATTGGTATTAGCTAATATCGATCCCCGTCCAAAAAACTTTTAATTGAGTCTGAAAATATTTCTTGATATTGATGAAAAATGTTTAATTGAAAATATTATGCATTTCCATTTGGCATTTTTGTCATATTTGAGGGACGAAATCATGCCAAAAACCTTTCTATAATATATGAAAAAGGTACACGATTAACAAGAGATGTTCCTAGTGTGACATTATCTGCGTGGCAATCTGATTTGTGCTCATTCAAAGATGTGATGAAAGCCTCAAGAACTAGACTAAAAGAGGTTTCCTGTGTTTTCTTGACACAAAATTTTGAATAAATAGCAATAAAAATAAATCACAGAGATATACTGTACCACAGCGTACATTGGTATTGTCACAGGATTTTGATAAAACATAGTGGAAAATTCTACATGTGAGTCAAGTAATGACCAAGCCTTGGCTGTTAAGATAATCATAACATCCTGTATTATTCCTAAAGTCTAGTGCGTTCGAGCGAAAATGCAATCATTTTGCATGAATAATTTGCAGATTATAGTCCATCTGGAACGCATCACAAGAAGAGATGGTCTACAGGTGAAGAAAAAGTGTTCATTTTAGTAGCATAGGCAGCAAAAAATTAAAAACAAAGCAATATCTTCAACTTCATTTTCCCTTGAAACTTAACTTTATAGTTACTGTCCTTATCTTTCAATGCCAAATTTGTGAATTTATAAGACAAAGCCAAAAGTTGTGAACTGAGTTTCCCTTCATGGATCTGCACCTACACATTGCTTTTGTCAGAACCAAAATAGGAACTCCCCCTCTCTTGTCTACTCTTTATGCACAAGCCAATGACATTAAGCAACTTGCCAACAATAGCCATACAGTATATGGCAATATGGCAACCATTCATGTGGTAATGAAACAGGAGAGGAAGCACTCCAGCCTGGTTTGATACAGTTTGTGTATAGGGCTTTCCTCCAACTGCAGAGAGCACCAGCTGAGGGCTCGAGGGGAGGTGGAAGAGATCCAAATATGTTCTGCACCAAAGAGAGAGAGCCAAAGAGAGAGACCCACTGAGCAGGTCCCTTTCACTATATGCTCCATACTGTCACCACTAAGAAGATCATCCTCAGTCCAGTGAGCACTGAGTGTCCGTGGACGTCAACAAACACACACACGCTCCCTCCCTCAGTGTGTACATTTGTGCTGATCTGTGCGTCCATATGCGTCCACAGAAGGTGTAGGCATGTGTGCGCCTCCTTTGCCTCCCCACCAGGACTAATTTCCATCCGCCGTCTGTGTGAGTGCAAGCGATCGATGCTGCACAGTGCGCATCATCCGGGCTGTTCATTACTGATGGCAACACTGCGGCCATCACCACAAACAACCTGCCTCACTGATGCATTACAGCTCTGCCAGATGAATGGACAACACTTTAACATCACATTGCACTAGTTACTACACAAGCACCAGCTTCAGAAAAATCTGAACTTGAGTTTTCAGCTCTTAACTGAATTTGTTTTCATTAGTTTCAGAATCACGACATCAGCTGAGGGAGCCTGGTGTCTCCAGAACTGAGAGGCCATCTTTGAAGTGCATGTTTGTGGCAGCAGGAGGGGAATGAGATTTCTTTTCTTCCCTACTTCTTCTCTTCTTCTTTATCCTCACCCACGCTGTGTGTCCAGCTCTCTCACCACCTGTCTCTTCAACACATCCGGAGTCTCCCAGAAGCATACAATACCGTAGCAGGCGCGTATACACAGCAGAAGAGGAGGGTTGCACTAGTTTATTTAGCTTCAGTGCCAAATAAAATATGTGAAAAGGGACTTTCGTGTGTGTGGAGCAATGTGTATGTGTATTCATTTTGGTGTTTTTAAGTGCAGCCTTAGAAGTACATCAGTGTAACTCACTGCAGCACATAGTACTGAAAGAGTGCAGAAAAGTAATAAAGAAGCCGCCTATAGGACACACAAAAGCTCGACCTTGCATATACAACCTCATGCTTGAGATAAAACGATGCAAAGAAACACCTTGAACTGCCTGTGTCACAGCCAACACACCAGCACTTCTCTCCTTTCAAGACGTACAGACAAAATGAGAAATTTTAGTGAGTCCAACAACTGCCAATATGATCTTTAGCTTCACTCTCCTGTTCCGATATGAAATCCATATTGCACTAAATGAGTCAACAATAAGAAATGAAGCCTGAGTAAAAAGAACAGCGTCTGCTCACTTTGTCAAAACCCACACTATGGCAGATAGTCCTTTAAAACAAATGGCTTGGATGGAAGTGGGCCACAGCGCTGCCAGGGTGGGAGTGTCGGTGACGTGGCTTTATGTCGAAGGTGTGCTGAGGTGGTGGTGAAGGAGACAGCGCTGAAGGGTTTAATCAGCCTGTCTGCAGCAGAATGATGTATACACACAACCACGCACACACACACACATACACACTCACACTCGGGTTGCTGCAGGTGCTGAGATAAAAATGCAGAGGCAGGGAGACAGAGATGTGAAATACAGGAGGAAAAAGAGGGAATGTCAAAGGCAGGAGCAAATATGGAGCTGAACTCAAAGGGCCTGTAAATGTGTGGAGGTGTTGGCCAGTTGGTTCCATGTGTGTACTTATATAAGAGTGTGTGGATTTCTGTCAACATGCATCTGCAAATGTTTGAGGCTGTGTGGATGTTTGGTCAAAGTCAACAGCGATGAAACGTCAACAAATCTGCTGCGTGTGTATGTAATAAATTTAGCATGACTTACTAAAGTACTGCACCTCTTTTTCACATAAATTCAATTACATATTCATCCCAGTCTTTGGTTATTGTCAATATCTTGTGGAAACTGGCATATTTTGAAGAATATCTGTGCAGAACTAAACATCTCATGACACTGTAAAGCCAGGAGGCAGTTGATAAGCCAGCTCCATAAATTCATACATTTATCCATTCATCTTCTGAACCTTTATCCTGAACCTTTACGCTGTGTTAATGTATATGATGCTGAATATAATTAAGTTAAATAATAATAATTAAGTTTAACTGTATGTTGTTAGGTTCATAGTGACAGGAAACAGTGTAAATGGTTAATCGGGGTACCATTGACATCATATGCCTGCAAAAATGTTTTTTCCTCATTCATCCGTTTTGCCAGCAGGTAAAAGTAAAAGAAATGAGACAATAATAAGTTAAATGGCATGTTTAAAGTAGGGATGGGAGAGAAAACCTAACAAAAAAAAAAAAAATAGGTCACTGTGAGGCTTGATGATAGGTTGAGTGACCGGTGCAGTTCATTACCTTATTACTCTTTTCTCTGAGAATTTATTTTTCAAACTGAAGAAGAAAAACAACTGATATTCCACACTTTTATTATATTTTATATGTGTCTAAAACCCTAATTCTACAAACCAACTCATTTACCATCCAATCATAAACTGGGAGCAAAATTTGACCAAGTTTGTAAAAACAGACTTTGGACACCTATCTGTTACACAACTGTACACAACCGGATATTACTGTGATGTGATATTTTTTATTTTCTGTACTTACATATACACTTTTATAACGCATTGCAATCATTTTCCTTTGATAAAATCAGAATGTGAGACAACAGGTGTGTTTCTTTTCTTGTGTTCTTATGTCACAACTAATTGAATAAAATGTTGTTGAAAATTTTATTTCTTGAAAATATGCATTTTTGCCGTTGTGTGCAGACTTTAGGGACACCCTGTGGATCACAGTGGATCTACAAAGGCACAAAACATTTAGTAACAGCCATGATATTGTTAACATTTCGCTTGTTTTTCTTACAAAATGTCTGGTTGTTTGTGGTTGTTTAGATTATTCATATTTTTGGTGAAAGGATAGTTTGTACATGTAAACATTTTCATCATGTAATTTTACTTTTTTCACAATAGAACAAAAACTTGGAATTGTCATTATTATGATATTATTTTACTGCTCCAATCAAATTGGGTTGTATGTGGCTGCTAAATGAGTTTACTAACTAACTAACTAAAATGAGTTTAACACCCTTGACTGTTTGTACCTTCAGTGTAATTTTTGCACCTCACACATTCATCTCAGGGCCCAGACTAACCCCTTTGGTGGGCAGGTTTGACACCCCTGCCCTATATGACGTTGAAATAACCTATAACCTCCACCAGGTCAAAGGTAGTCCATTTTATCATTTGGGTTATGTTTGAGCCATGTTAAAAGTAATCTAGTTTTGGTTACAGTTACGTATTAAATCCATGAGCTAGAAGATGTTGATTTCAAGTCTAATTCCTCTGTGTAACCTCACCCATTCATTTAAAGTGGCATTCTACAGTACAGTAAATGTTTGCCTTGTTCCCCTATAGACGTTGGTGTTTTTATTTGATCGGTGGAGGAAGTCCACAAAGGCCTCCATCCTCCTAAAGCCTCTTCTCTCCCTCCTCATCCTCCGTCTCTTTTCTCCCCGTCTCCTCTCAGACTCCACGCTCTCTGGTGCAGGTGACAGCACAGGGACAATGGGATGATATCACTGGTCTGCTCCGAGCAGCTTGTCTGCATGCTGCACAATAACAGACTGCTGCAGCTCAAGTGTGGCATATTGTGAAGTTTGCGCAAGAGAAAAGAAAAGCATACAAAGAACAAGGCGGTGGGAGAGAGGGAGAAAGAGTCAGACAGTGACTGGAGGAGAGGAAGACAAACTGCTCAACAGAAAAAGGAATCAAACGGTCACTATGGGAGTTTGTCTATGTAGCACCAGTGTGTGTGTGAGACTATAGCCTAATGCTTATAGGAATATGTGAGGGAAGGAATGCAGACTGTGCTGCCTTTTAATTACAGCTCTGCTCCTTCCTCTTGCCTGACAATGTCTCTCACACACACACACACACACACACAAAAACACACACAGCAAACAGTACACGGTGCACCTGCCACAAGGCAGATTGGATTTACACTGCATCAATAATTCACCCACACATATATCCCCAACCACACACAGATGCACATGAAAAACACACAGGTTATCTTTGAGTAATGAACAGTACTGGAAAAAAGGCAGCAGTCAGAAACCGCAGGAATAATAAAACATTATCATGATTCCTTCTGTTGTTTACTTTCTCAACTAAAACGGTTACAAAATGTTTTTTATGCTCCTTCCACACTTTTTTGCAGAACTATGTTTCTCTTCCTTTGTTCCTCTCGTGCACATAAACATCAGTTTCAGTTGACAAAAATCTATTTTCAAAAACACCTTCCAAAGTGAAGGCTTTTTTTTTTATAAATTTTGACTTGTGTCTATCCAACTGGATAGGGAAAACAGAGAGATTAGAAAATAACGCCATCACAGCCCACTTTAGGGCTTTCATTTATTTTTCATTTAGTTTAATCTTTAATCTCGCTTTTGTCGCATATGTTGATGTATACCTTGTTTTGTCTCAACCCATTTTTTTTGTAATTTTCATCTTGTTACATGTTTATAAACCATTTAAAACCACAAATAACTGCCATATTCCTTCAACTTCCACTTACTCTTTCATTTTACCTCTTTTTTTAATCTTACTTTGTTTTTTGTGTCATCATCTTATGTCTTTCCATCTTGTTTTGTCTTTAATGTTTCTGTCGTATAATCATCTACATATAGTTTCTTCTTGTTCCATGTTTTCCATGTTTTGAAGACAGTTTAATACCACAAACATCACATTCCTTCAACTTTCACTACGTCTTTTGCCATACATCTTTTTAATCTTCTTTCATCTTTTGTGTCATTTTTGTTTTGTAGCGTATTTCACATTATTTTTGTTTCATTTATCTTTAAGGTTGTGTCTTGTACCTTCTATGTCCCGTTTCGTCTTTTGTTGCATTATCTTTTACCAATAGTTTAAAACCAAAAGTAATGTCATGTTCCTTCATGGATTTTTTGTCTTTTGTCTCTTTTTCATTGTTACATGATTCACATTTTCGTCTCATCCTATTTTTAATGTTAACTTTGTCTTGTATCTTCTTTTACATCTTTCTTAATTTTTTACAGTTAAAAACGCAAAATAAAGTTGCGCTCATTCAACTTTCAGTTATTTTATATCTTCTAGTCTTGTTTTGTCATTTTTGTCATTTAATGTTGTTCTTCAATGTTGTTTTTGTCTCATAGCTTCTATACCCTTCTCTTCTTGTTATATTTTCTACAAATGGTTTAAAATCAGCCTCATGTTCCTTCAGCTTTCATTCTGGATCAAGAACAAATACTAATGTTTATTGTGATAATTTTCAGTATGAACATGAGTATCAATATGGAAATGAACATTTTTAGTGTGACATCATTTCAGGCGATATCCCTCAGCCTTACCAGACACAGATAAACAAAAAACAACTGTACTTAGTACTTACTTACTAACACCTGTCTCATTCGGCAATCCTGCATCATTACAGAAGATTACCTCAATTATTACACCAATTACAAGTACAGTAAACACAGACAAGAGGGGCTTTGTCTGAATCTTTCTGTCCTATTTTTAGCAACACCTGAACAAAAAAAAAAAAATCCCAAACAAAAAACAAAACATCCGTGGGCCTCCTTGTCTAGAGATCTGTCATTACACTTCATCTGAGACAGGTTGAGAACCAGGCACATGATTCCTGCTGGAGTGGAGCTTTTATCTCCTCTACAATAAACCAGGCAGAATTTCAGCTGCCCTTGTTTTTAATGCAGCCAAACAGACAAAGCAAATGGGCCACTGTTACTGTTTTAATCTGCTGGTTTTCATTCCATATATCTCAGCTGTTTAATCATATGTGGGCAGATGTGTTTTACTGCGTTCATCTGGTTGTTACATATTCTCTTTGCATAATGGGACTCGCAATTACTTTCATTTTTGTTTAATCTTTTTTTAAAGTTATTCAATTAATCATGTAGCGTAGAGATATGAAGAAACCTTTGAAGAACGGCTAAAACAGAGTGACTTCTTACCTTACAATACAAAGATATTCAATTCAGAGTTAGTTTTTTTTAATTTTCTGCATGTATATATGGACAAAAGCTGCAGTTATGAGAATTTTATCCAACTAAATAAATAATCAGTAATTATGTTTTGATTGAATGAGAATCTTAGTAATATTACAGAGGCTCAAAATACAACATCCATAAGCATTGTATTGTGTTTAGAATAACCCCTGAGACACCGCGACTAGAAGCATCTTCTGATCTAAAATGTTGAATAACTTTTCAGCCACTAACCCTATCAATACATAGAAATAATTGATGCAAATGTAAATTAATGTTCTCAGCTTTTCCTTGTCACCAGATATGACCCATTTGGATAATCATAGACTCTATAGTGAACATAGAAACACCATCATCTTCTGTAACATTGATTCACAGGTAAAACCCATGTACACTGACAAATGACAGTGGTAGACACATGAATTTAAATTCAGTTGATGATATATGATATATGTTCTTCTGTTCTTTTCTGTTTTGATATAAAATAACCTTTGATCAGTAAATGAAATACAGGAAAAAATCTAATTTTCACTTAAAAATGCAAAATGCAGAGGAGGATAATATTATCATAAATGGTGCTAAATCACTTAGGAAAGGTTAAATGTAGATGTCCTTTGAACGGTGTTAGGTCTTTAAGGGTTAAGTTTCTCTGCTCCAGTGTGTTCATCTGGATTTGGTATTTACAGTGGAGAAGCCTGTGTATTGATCAAATGACCCATTAGCACTGTGAACAAGGCCTTTACTGACAACACTTACAGTGGATTCCTTTAAAATGTTTTGAGAAAATGGATCCTGCACACTACTGCCATGCAATAATGCACTCACATGCCTCCATTAGGCTGACGACAGTGAAAATGATGGCTAATGCAAACATAAACTCTGATGCTTGACCTTGGATGGCTAAATTTGAATATTCCTACATAAATGGTTAAGGGAGTTGTTGTTCCAAGCAAATGCCGAAGAGGGAAGTTGGAATATTTTCTTGGGTCTAGTAATTTATTCGCGTGCACAGGAGGGGGCAGGAATTTTGAGGAGTGTGTAACAATTGGGCTTTTCTTCCTCAAAATCTGCATAATTATTGAGGTTAATTCAACTCAGAGCTTGTGTACCATTGTCTTTGAATGTGTCTGCCAGCGCTTAAATGAATAAATTAGTGACTAAACGAAGCAGACAGACAAGCTCTGCCTGAATGCACCATGTTCAGAGGATAAGAAGAAGCAGCTGGAAAAAAAAGTCTTGATTTGCTGGAGACAACAGTCCTGTCATTTACAGGAATTCAGAATTTTGTAGTATCTATGCGCTCGGTTATTGACGACCAAGAGGGATTTCACACAGCTCCGAGTGCATTTGTAAAAGCCCCTGTGGTCTGCCTCATTCCTGATAAGCAAAACTAACATTGCTGCAGTTGTGACAAGACATTGTGTAGCTTATTCTTTGGGGAAATGATTGAACAAGATGGGACAGATGCTCACAGCTGAAATAACTTGACAATACAAACATGGCATACTAAGAAAAGTAATAAAACCGGGCTTTTCCAGTGAATAGGTCAATACTTTTTTTTTAATTTAAAAACTGATCAGAGAGGATTTGTCGTGAGCTGTATGCATTGAAAGTATGCTTAAAATTTTCCACTTTTTTATCCACGACAGATAGGATAAGAAGCATGTAGGATGCAGTTCTCAAACAAGATGTGGAGCTGTATGATGCAGAAATAGTCAGCTTCTGTTCGGAAATCACAAATCTAAACTGTAAAGTTAATTTAAAGTTACAGTTTTAGTACCTTTAAAGTAACAGTTTAGTACCGTTTTAGTTGTAGTTGCAGCTCTGTGACTGTAACAAGGCACATTATACCTTTGAACTTAATGCTTTATTGGGCAAGTGACTATTTTTGGTCACACATTACAGGACAGTGACAGCAACAAATATAGTGAAGACAGTGAGGCAACAATCTCAGGTCCAATGTGGTCTACAGGGTCTGTAAGGTCCACCTCTGCATGACAAGTGAGTGTATGTGTTTTGTTAGGTACCATGAAGTAATGGTACTAATGTAAGTAATGATGTTCAAAGGGATAATGTGGATGTTGAGTCAGCACTTATTTTGTTCTAATGTTCTAAAAATGTTGTTCTAATGTTCTAAAATCCATGCTCCTTTCACATTATTTGTGTTTTTCTTGTATTTTTTATACATACTTACTGATTTTTTATTTATTTTTTGACACTTATGGGCAAGGAACCAAATATGGTAACTAAATTGACCTTGATTTTCTACATGACAATGATTTTTTTTTTTTTTTTGTAATTTCACAAAGGTATTTCAAAACATGTTTCTTGTTATGTCCTGCAATAACACACTAAGGTTGAAATTTTGAATTTCCAAGTATTTGTATGAGTGCCCTATAAAGGTATAAAGAGGTATTGCACATTAAAACATGTTTGTTTTTTGTGATGTTAAGTGAATCATGCGACTCCACTGTGAACATAATACTATAATGCTTGTGTTAATATTAGTAAAAATCATCATTTAATAGATTAAAATGGCTCAACATGGAATTTGTGCTAAGCCTTCCCATTTTGATGCTGGCATACAGTATTTCAGACATATTTTGGATAAGTTTGTTGTATAAAGAAAATCTTTTCTTTTTTTTGTTTTACACCAATTAATCAGAGGTCTGATGTCCTTAAGTGGGTGTCTGTGAAACAAATTTACCTTAAGCTGTTTTATTGTTCTAATCAGAATCACCCTACCACCACAAAAACAGCAATTTTCCTTCACAAACGGATGTCTCATTTGGTTAATTTATGTGTCAGTTTCGTTCCATGTTAAAACACTAAAGTCATACAATATCACAAGCAACAATGGTTGATCTAGGTAGTGCTTCTGCAAGGTATAGAACTGCTGTTTTTCTACAGGTAACCAGCTGGTTCCCCATCAGAAAAGAGTGGGTAACAGTAAAGTTAAATTAAACAGATAACATTCTCTTGTGGTTGGTTTTTGAGGTAGTGAAACAGTACAAAAACCCAAACTAAGGCCTGTATATTGTTCTTCTAGTAAAAAATACTATTATGATTGATAATGGTATGATAAAGGAGGCCATTGGGAGGCAGCGTCACAATTTAACAGTTTTGTGCAACTCTTTCCCAACAATGTCCCTGAACTACCTGTCTCATACATCCACACCTCCCCTTCTGAGCCTTTTTAGCACTTTTCCTCTACCAAATTACAAAAAAGGGGTATCTTATTTTCAAAACCATGTAGTGAGTGGAGGGAGGGTCATGTCGATAACACACCTATAACAAAAATGAGTGACAATCACAACACTTACAAATGAATATGAATATAAAAAAATCTTAGATTAAAGGAATTTTTTATGATTTCCAAAAATAAACTATGTGCTGCCAATTTCTTATTTGCTACACAATGATAGCACTAAGGCAGTTATATACTTAACATTCACGTAACATCTGCACTCATCTGTATGTTCCTTCAGTTCCCAGAAAATCACTAGAAAAAGTACTTAAAGTGATCAACATTAATACGTGTATGTTTTATCTTGCAGGAAATGTGTGCTGGAATGTAGTATTGATCTGGTAAAACATTTTGAGTCGAGGCAGAACTGTCTGTTTTCTCTCTGAATGCAGCAGTATTCAACCAGTTGTAGCGATATCAACCCATTGCATAGGCAGAAATCACATTAGAAAGCTGTCTCATGCACCCACAGTTACTTCCCTCCTTTCTTTAGTGGCATCTTCTTCTGAAGTGGGACTAGAGCTGGGATAATGTACTTAAAAATGCCCCACTCAGCTATTATGTGTGTGGTACTGCTCTTATTTCTCACGTGTCTTCATATGAAAGATGTGTGTCCTTGACATGACTGATGGTCAGTTTAGGACGGGAGACTTAAGCAAACTCTTGTCATGGAGGATAAGCCCTCTGAGTGGAGTCGGGGGCCCTAGTGGAGCTTGACTACAGGAGGAGGAGGAGAAGGTTTGAGTGCTGCCTGTCTCCTACTAGTCCTAGTAGAGCCAAAAATGATGTCTGATGTGGAGAGGAGTCAGACTGTGAAGGGTGACTGGCCAACCAGCCTGTCTGGACGAGGACCTCTGGCCTTTCAGGTCTCTTTTCTCCTTGAGTGCTCAATTAAAGATTGAGAGCCTCCCCGACAGAATACCAGTAAGTCCAGCAGCAGCGCTCCTTCAACACCGTTTCAGTCGGCTACAGAAGAGGCTGAGAAGGTTGAACTATATCTTATAACAAGCCCTGAGGGCAGACAACTCTGAACAAGGGCAGCCTCTTCAATCCACTCACAACAAACTTCATGACAAGAAAAGACAGGTACTAGACAAACAAAGCAAGCTAATCATTTAACTGCAAGGCTTTCCTGTTCTGCCGTTAAGCCTCTGAAGTCAAACTGTTTTCACTTCACTTCTTAGCTCTTCATTCGTTGACTGACAAAACAAGATGTTTGGAAAGAGTCTGCCCTCACCTAGGAGTTCATCTGCCACAACTGTAGTGAGCAGCACAACTCAGATCAGATTCTGCTGGCAAAATCCAGTGAATAAATGTTTACTGCATTAAAATGTGTGAAAAGTATGTTTCTTGGGGAGGCTAAATCAAATACTTAAACTGTAAGTTTCCCTGCAATTTATTTGTTGTGGTTGTAACTGCTGACAGGCTCATTTGATGTCACAGTAATCTCTGTATTCTACTAAGAATAAAAAGTCCCAGCTCTGGAAGAATAGCATGGATCAGCACTTTCAACAGCATTTCCTCTCCCTATGCAGTGATCACAAAGCCAGTTAAAGCTGCTCGCTCCTTTTTCCTTCCAGTGTGTACTCATTATAGAGTGGCAAGTCAAAAAGCCCCACATTGCAGTGGGCATCCTGATCCCGGTGTGCCTTTCACATGGTAAACAGTTTCAGATGGGCCCAGCTTTGTGTGACTATAATACAGCATCTGCTTTATGGCATGGAAAAAATGCATTGTCACCAGGCTGTAGTGAAAGACCCACTGAAGGACAACCACAGCTTCTCTGAAATGCAGAGGCTTTGACCGTGACATGGACTGAAGGGTGGTGGTCAAATGACCTGCATACTACTCTGACACTGAGGTTTAAGGGAAAAAAAAAAAAGGAGGCCAAGGCAGACAATGAAATTTAGGTGCACAGAGTCAAATGAGAGAGCAACTTTATAGTCTGGCCAAGTTTGAGAACAGAGGACTGTTCTGCAAAAACTACTCAATACACATAACTTCAGTAGAGCTAAAAAGTCTCCAATGAGCCTTTATATCCGGTCTCAATGCAGCAGTCTAGTGGGTCAGAATGCTGCAGTGAGCACTGGAGCTTGGCCAGGTGGGAACGAGACACTATGCAGACAGAAAAGGAGAGACAGAAGATGCCCCTTATCCCTTAACTCTCCATTAAACATTTAGAGCATCACTCCTGCACTCGGCACTGCTGCGAGACGCTACTGTGTGAAAATTATGTGGGAAAACTTCTCAGGGCTACAGAAGTGTTCATATATGCCACATCTACCAGCACTATCATTAATCATCCAGCACTGCGTTATTCTTTGGGATGCTTTTGCTGATTATTTTAGTTTTCTTCTATGAAAAGTATAATAGCTCAGATTGGGAGATGAGGTGAATGAAGCAGAAGGAAATCAAGTGGAAGTATGATAGAAATGATAGAAATGAACCCATTCGGATTAATAAGGCACACAAGTATCACCAGGAGGTATTGAGCATCATGAACACTGCACTTTAGCCACAGGCTGTTCCAGATAATGCGGGATTATATTTCCTCTTTTTACCTCAGTTATGGTCAGAGAGGCTTGAATTATTATCTCAGTTTAAAGGTGAGCAAATCCAAGTCAGATTGTTCCAATGAGTCACCTAAACTCATCTAATCAGTTTAGTGGCACCGTGTGAGCCAAAGCACACATGGAATAAAGCCCAAAATGCAAAACTGGCTTCTCATTAGGGTTTGGCAATATGACAGTATATAACATAACATCTGTCTGCTGTGGGCAGTGCTCCAGAACTCAGACAACTTCTCTCTAAAATTATAGTCCGTTTTTATTCCACGAATCATTATTATGTTGGATATTGTGGATTTATTGTAAAATATTGCTTCAATATTAGATAATAGTGGCTCATGTCTGCTCTGCATTGATCCCCAGTGTCTGCAGAGTGATTTTTCCTCTGCCATAGTGGATGATGTAAACACCATCTAATTTAATATTAACTCTTTATTAACATAACTTTGATGAGAAATTGAAGAACCATCTCCTCATTTGGAAAGCAGACACCAGATAAAGGAAATACAAGCAATTAGTAGCATTCAGTTTATATTCAGCAGATGATTAAAGGCCCTGTATGTAAGATTTAGTGGGATTTAAAAAGATCGAATTGTAGAAATGGAACATCATTACCATAATTATGTTGTCATCAGTGTGTAATCAAGTGAAAATAAGAATTACTGTGTTTTCAAGCTGTCTGTATCTCCTGCATCCCCAGTATCAACTATGTTTGTCGAACAGAGTTTTTGTTTTTCTACTTTGCTTTTTTGTGGCCACTGCAGGGAAGGGTGGGTTTTAATTCACTTAATTGCAATATGCAACTTCACTACTAGATGTCAGTCAATATTACAGAATATCTTGAATTTCCAGACATATAAATTATACATACCACGCAGAATTTTTGGGGGAGGGTTTCCAAATTTTTTTCTCTTCTTTCAGGTAGGGGTGGGCAATATGGCAAAAATATCATATCACGATTTTTTAAAAATAAAATCATGATCTCAATTTTATCACAATTCTTTACATTGATCTTTGAAACTTATTTGCAAGTTTCTGAACGGTGCAACCAAACAATTTCCCTATGTAAAACATAGCCCTAAAAGAAAAACAGACAATTTAGACCAAAGAACCTTCCAGAACATTTTTAATTTAAATAGTTTGTGCAATTTTTCCAACATGTGCCAAGAAGATGAACATACTAAAATGTAAATAACAACACTCTGATTAAGCACACTCTTGTAACATAAAAACTAAACTGCACTTGGTTTTTGAGGTAGCTTCCAATTAACATGAAAAGTAAAAAAAAAAAAAAAAGAACAAATGCCCGTTTCAAATAATACTCCAGGCCTAAGGCTCATTAAGGGCTCATTTAAGGCTCATTTATGTTCGCTTTACGTATGTCAATAGGTTCATCCATTTCTAATGTTGTCATGTGTCACTGTCTTCATACTTCTGTGCGTCCAGTACATTAGAATGAGCGTTTCTCAATGAATCCACCAGGGGGTGCCGCTGTTAATTGCCATACTGGCTAAGTACCACAAAGAAGAGTAAAATTTAAGGGTGGGCAATACTGGGAATTTTGGTATCGATCCGATACCAAGTAAATACAGGGCTAGTATCACCGATACCGATACTGATACCGATACTTTTACTTGAAATGTCATGATCATTCAATAATTTAATTAATAATTTTATCAG
>JAPQRQ010000023.1:25105448-25128366 GCA_037367365.1 Apogon talboti | reverse complement strand
AACGCAATAGTTTTGCGTTCGAACGCAATAGTTCAGTGTAAAAATATTTCCCACCGTGACCCTAGCGGGGCTCCGTATGTATCTGTTCATTCAAAGACAATGTGATGAAGGACTGAGAGGCTTTGACATACCAACACTACTTATATTTATGATAAAGGATTTCAAAAACAAAGACACAGAAACATTGGTATCAGCTATTGGCCAAAATGTCATATTAGTATCAATAATGGCCAAAAATGTTTATAATTGTGCTTCCCTATCCATAACGCAAGAAACCACTTTGATGGTAGCAACCAAGTTTTTCCAAGAGCTAACCTGCAACATATACAGCCTTTTTGGTCACTAGAGAAGCAGTTCAGTTACAAGCCAATGTGTCATCTTGTGATTTTTTTAAGTAGTTCAACTAAGCTACAAGGAATACGATTTGGCAGACTTGCTGTAAGAATCATGTTTTCTGTAATTTTAACTCAAATCTTTTGTAAAATGATGCCCGTTATACTAAAAAAGTAAGAGAGGGTTAATTCTTGTATGAGGTTCTATGTGCTTGACAAGACATCTCTGAAAAAACACAACTTTAAGGATTGCTATTATGCTGTTTCAAATGTCACATATAAAAAGTTAATTTATTTCCAAGCAAAAAAAATGGCATTGTGATGGAAAACCATATATGTGATTCCAGAAGGGTCTCTTCACCCATTCCTATTCATTTTCCTATAAAGACAAATAAAGTCCTACATTCAAGAAGCCAAATATCCACAGTAAAACATTCTAACACTATTTGCTTGCCCTATTACCATATCAAGCACATGCCTCAGATTCTACTAATTTTAGCATCACAAAACACAGATATGTTGAGGTTGCTCTACTTTGAATTCACAGAGGTCCTTTTGGTGAATGAGGGAGGTTAGGCATGCAATTGTGCAATGTTATGTAAAAGAGCCACTTTTATACCATTTTACCATGTCTGATGTGAAAAAAGAAACAGCATGTCAATCAAACCGAAACGGTATGACGAGCTGTCCTGGGTGGTTTCACTGCGGATTCCCTCTCCATTATGCTTCAGTTAAACACAATATGAGTCACAGGGATGAAAAAGGACGGTTTCACAAGACACTAAGGATAAAAATGGACCTCTGTCATAGCACTCTATTAGATCACTCGTAGGTTTTATTCACACTCCTCTTTTATTTCTTTAAAGCAGCCATTTGGAAGGATTTAATTCAACAGGGCTGTCAAGGACATGCACTGCCACGGCTGCCAAAGCTCTGCTTCTACTCGCAATTCATATCCAAAGTCCAATTTCAGCTGAATCACAGCTTGGATAAACAGACCGAAAGAATCATATTTGGGGGCTTTTGTTTTGAGGCCAAAAGAGCATTTTCAGCTTTCACTATGGCTGATATTTTGATGTTAGTCTAGTGTAAAACAAACCAACTCACAAACAATTAACTCCCCTGAGAGCACAAAAGAAGATGACAAACCCTTCCTACTTTTTTAACTGTTATGAAACCATTGTCTCGGTAAAGGCACAAGAGTAATGATCCAGGAGTAACAGAGTATCTATTCACATGGGTACAGGTCAGCGGTACCTCGGAGACCTGGGAAAGGCCTCATGGGTGAGGACGTATCCTCAGGCCTCCAGCAGGTGCATTGTTTCCAGGATCAAAAGAAGAGAGCCATATTTCAGACTTGGCTGCATCCTGGTGAGAAGACAAGCATGTCCAGGTCATCGTCTCTTCTTTGTCTCTCACCACACCCTGACCCTCACCCTCTTCAGTTTTACCTTCATCGATCCCAACATCCTTTAGTCAAGTACCTGATCAACAGCAGCCTCCTGCTGTGAGTCATTCTCACCAGAAACTGACTTCTTAAAGGACTGTTAAAAAGCAATGACCACAGTAAACATGTACTTTCACTTAACTGATGCTCAGACAAAACAGTGGGCGAAAAGGAAGCCCTAAAATTCAGACAGTACATCCAACCCACGTCCTAACGTTGAAACAAAAGAGGTGATACTTTGCTTGGCTTTATTTTGTCTCAAAAGCAGATTTGAGGAGGGGGTGGGGGATTTAAAGGCCCCTTCAAAGCATGTTTTCTCTTCTCTAATCTGTCTGTCGTTTCCACCCATACAGACACACTTATAATTTGACTTCAAAGTGCCGGGATAGTGAATGATACGGATAAAACTCTGCAGAAAATCAGTTTTTTCACTAGCATTATCTCTCCAAAACACAGCTATCGTTATTAAAGCTACAGCACATGAACATTAACATAGAATAAACTCAATCAACAGAATGTCATTTAGTTGATATGGTGGACTGCTTCTATGACAAACTATTGATCCTGTAGCAACATCGGTCATTCATGCAGTTGTGCTGTTAGACTCAGTGTGCATTGAATTCTCCACCACACCCCTTTCCCAAAAACTGCCCTCATTTCAGATTATGGGAGTTTAGTTATCACTGTCTCCCAGGATTGGGTTTGGGTGCAGGGCCAGGGTAATCCTGAGGAGTTTGACTTGCAACGCCTAAGGCTTAATTAGATTTTTTTCACTGCAGATGCCCATGGAGAATCCAATCACTCCGACCTCCATGTAGTTCCCTTATTCTGGTCTCATTTGGCACCATATCAGCAAGCAACGCCTACACTTGTAACTAATGTTGGGAACAAAAAAAATGTATAAACTCATAAAACATGCAAAATAGTGTATACTGTATAATGAATACTGCTAGTTTGCCTCAGGCTCTACACATGTCCCCCAGTTTAAGAGGAAAGCAGCACATACCACTGAGAATAAGTTGTTGATATGAGAGTGAAAGACATAGAAAGGGGAGGATTTGACAGAAAAAGAATAATCAGAGAAAGAGAGAAGCACAGACTGAGACAGACAGACAGACTGTGGTAGAGATCAGTGCATAATCTGCTCTCAGGGCAGCGACTGCTCCTTTATTTAAATCACATGGCTACAAGCTGAGATTATGAAACAGGTTTTAATAATTCCATAAGTGATATGCGTATCATGAACTCAAAGACTGGCTTCAGGAATGAAAGCACAACTTCAATCGTTATCATTCAATCAGAGAAATGAGCCAGTGGTTATAATAATTATGTAAAAGCCTCAGATTTTGCATTTTAGTTTAGCTTTGATAGCTGACTAAATGCATATAGAAGGACAGAAACATCACACACGGCAGTTCCTCTATATATTAACAATTTCATCTATTATTCCACACCAATTGCATTTCAAAGGAGTAGTGGTGAACATCTAGAGTGGTCTTTGACTCCTAGCAGATCCTTCTACATACCCTGAAATGTCAACTACAGTCGAGCTGCTGACTTCAAAACCAGGAGCTATATGAATTCCACCTCAGTGACACATCACAAATGACCGATGAGAGAAAGTGTCCTATTTTTCTCTCCCAGGATGTGTGGAGGCGTGCTCTCTGTCACGCAGTAACCTCTTTGAGTAACTTGTTCACCCTGGTCGTGCTCGTGGAGAGATGTGGCCATTGTGCTTTGAGCCCCGAGAGGCCCAAAACCAGCCATCCTTGAAGACCCCAGCATTAGGACGGCTTCAGACTAGAGTCTTTTCAACCTCTGCCAGCGCAATCTCAACTAAAACCAATAAGAGGGATGCCATTCACTGTCAAGACTGAACAATATAATGGTGCAACTGTGCCTCAACATATACATAACAAGGAGCAGAAAGTGAAAGATTATCAATGTCATTTCTGCTTCCTTTCTCTGAGGTTTTTGCAAGAGTCTCACCACAAGGACTGTGGATATGAACTATCTCACCCTGACAAAGACTTATTGATATTTCCACAGAGACAGGGAGACAAACACAGATCTGAAAAGGCCCAGTGTTGGCCCAGACAGCTCTCAGCCACATCAGACATTTGATTGGGTTATCAGGCCAGCCAGTCTCGGAAGAGATCCTGATAAATGAACTTGCCATTTGTCCATCCTCTCCTGTTCGCAGCCATGCCCAGCTAGCCCACAGCCACAAATTATCTCAGTGACAATTACATTCTTCCAGCTCCTAAAGACGCCAAGCTCTGTGAAGCTAGCAAAAGAATAACCGTGAGGAGATCATACTGATTACTATTCCATCTCTTGCATTTGATCTTAAATTGCTCTGGCACAGGGCCTGAGCACAGTCTACTCCACGCTTAGTGTCCCAGGGTTTGTGTTAATAAATTAAAGTCACAACCAATTTTCTTCTCATGGTAGTTGAAAAATGATGTCCTTCATACAAACACAGAACCTGAAATACTGATCGTGTCCAAAATCTGTCTTGTGTTTTGGTTTTAAAAAGAAAACAAAGGTCATTGTATCACCATATACATATGTAATGTACAGTAGTTTCATGATTTGATTGCAGTTCGCATGTCAATGGTTCTGTGACTCTCACGCACTCTCAGTTTTGTATATTACAGCACATTCCTCTGCACACACAGTTAGGTAGGTCAATTTTGAGAGTGCTTTCAGAAGACTGCAGTATATCAGAGTAAGAGCTGCAGCTTTTCAATACCATTTTCTATGTGACCAACCTCAGGATGTGAGCATCAGCAACACAAAATGTAAGTCTTTTTATAGAGCATTACAAGTAGAAGTGTGAATATTCACTGGCCCCAGGATTTGGTGATATCGACATCGCAATGCATCTTTAAATCCACAAATTTTACCACCTCTAAAATATAAATGCAGTATCAAGTTAATCAAGATTATTTTCTTTACATTTCACTAACCTAAAAAATAATGTAGATCATAAAATTTGCAGCCCTTGCAGCCTGAAATAACCACATCTATAGATAAATATTTATCTTAAATCATGAATACATAATTCATTATTGATTATCCATCATTTTCAATTTTTTTACATAGTAGTTTACTATAAGTAACTTTTTTTCCAAATGGCATACCATGATATTTTAAATTTTTGCTTGTTTTGTCCATTTAAAAACCAAAACACTGAAAGTACAATCAGCTAAAACAGAAAAGCAAAAAAGTCTAATACTTGACAGGTAAATAAAATAGGCAAATGTTTGAAAATTTTGCTTGATATGACTTTGTCAGAAGTAGGTGATGAACAATCATTTAATCAATTACAAGATTGACTCATTCTGCACAGAAACCAGCATGATGCTCACCGGTGCATTACCAGAAATGATTGGCCTATTTGATCCTTTTTCAGTCTGTGATGTATGGATGGCTCAGCTGATTGGGATGGAAACACAGGGGATTGTTGACAGTGGCATCAAATTTTATGATTAATGGTTTTCTGACCTCAATCTTCCCTAATCATTTTGAAGCCTTGACAAAGATTATCTGTGTATAGATTATGTTTTGTACACAAGGCAGAAAGAAAAACAGACACAGTTGGCTTTGTATTTTGTGCTTTTAGACATCCCATAGACTTGTGCGCTTATCTTCTAGTGAATGCAGGAATCTCAGATCTACACTTGGATTTGTTTACCATCCCATTCCTTTGTCTCGCCGGAGAGAATTTTTTTTCCCAGGATTCCTGCGGTTGTGTTTGGGGGGTTTAAGGGATGAAAAAGAGGGAAAGAAAAGCCCATTGGTCTCAGCGCCACAGAAACAGCATCTAGAGCCAAGCTGTCATCCCACTTGGATTAAGGGCCCTTCAGTGGTGGCTGCTGGGCTGCTAACATGGTGTCTTACCCTCGGGTGGGGTGTGGGAGGGGGTAGAGGGTGGAGCAAAGGGTAAGGGCATTAGAAGTCTTGGCCTAAATAAGATCTTGAGGTCAGCAAACCTCCTGAACCATGGAAAAACCACTTTGTGTGTCCTTGTCAGCTTTATTCATGAGCTGACAGCTAAGTGTCTCCCTCTTTCCTGTTGATTCAATTGTTGTTGCATCATGTGCTGCCGCGACAAAGATTATCTTTTGCTCTGCTTATCTAGCAGTGCAAAGACCCCACATCTGCAAGTTTATAGGATGTAATGTTCAACAACAGGCGGCTAAGAGGGCAGAGTCTTGGGGTGGATTTCTTGGCAGGGCTTCCTCTTAAAATCGCCAGTGTTATAAGAATAAAGACTGTGGCAATGTGTTTGCTGAGCTATTAGGCTTTACAAGTGGGCTGCATCTGTGCCAACACAGAGTGGGATGTGCACCCCGAGTTTTTCTTAAGCTCTATGCAAATAAATGGAAGATGGATGCTTGAGAACAAACTAGATTGCATTCAAGTGCACACTCTTCCTGAATTCCCTGTAATTTTGGCAAGCATCCCCCCTCCGGTGGAGCCATGCCCACCTCCTGTTGTTTTAAAGACAGGGAAGGAAGCAGCGGTCCTTGTTATGTGCTGCCACTGGGCCACCAACTACCTCTCCAACATCTGCTGCCCATTCAAAGTTGGCCGGAGTTTCAACAGGCCAGAGGCATTCAGCAGCATTGACTGTCTCTCCACCACTCTTCAGCACCAACAACTGTGCGTTCACACAGAGGCTCCAACACCCGAGTTTCAGTTGTGGATCTCCTCGGGCCTAACCCTGCCTCACCCCCCCTACACCACAAGAAAGAGGCGAGAACAACCGCCCGCCAGTATAGACAGAGAAAACAGACCCCCTTTGTTCCCCCTGCCTCTTCTCAGCGTCAACTGAGGTACATGATCCACCCCTCTTCCCTCCTGTGAGCCCGAAAGCTTCAGATCACTCCCACTTTTCCTTTCCTTTTGGTGCAGTGGGTGGCATCAGAGCAAAGGATCCTTTAAGAATGCAGAAAATATCTATCTGCTCATATCAAGCCCCTAATCTCTTGGTTGACTGGGAGTAAACAAAAAGATAGTTAACCTGTCACGGACTCTATTGGGGGTAGAAAGGGAACATAAAACCCACACCGTTACAACCCATTATCCCAACCCGCCACTTCAAAA
The DNA here is from genome assembly GCA_037367365.1 of Apogon talboti. NCBI lineage: Eukaryota > Metazoa > Chordata > Actinopteri > Kurtiformes > Apogonidae > Apogon > Apogon talboti. The sequence goes on along the minus strand of JAPQRQ010000023.1, from coordinate 25,121,472 downwards.
AGGTAACTCTATTGCCGTCAGTCTGTGGCAGTTAGTATGGACAGAAAAGAGCATCTCTAATGCTTTGTTCTCACTAAAGGGTGTAATAACCTGACATGGGTGATAATAGCGTTCCCTGGGTGACCTTGAATGATTGGGCTTGACGACTGTCATGGTGGAAAGCTCTGGTGTGACAATTTGGTCACAGTGGGCTGTCAAGAGACCTTCCCACTGACCGCGACTCATCTACCATCTGTCCACCTGCACTACTGTTTAAAAAACACTGCAAATGTTACTGCAGACTTTAACTTCTACATGAACTGTAGTTAACAAAGCCCGGGATACAATGCACTCAAAGTGTGTTTGTCAGGTCTTTTCTGATGAATTATTCATCCGAAAAACAGAAATGCCAAGGAAATAAACACCCGCAAGTTTCAAGAAGTCAGAAAGGTGATATTTCAAATCACCAGCCATCAGTTAAAAATAGAAAGAGATTTACTGTATAATGATATAAAACAGGGAAAATCACCACCACCATTTAAAGCAACAATTCAGTGTCATTTAAATAATCAGTCACAACGTGGCTGATAATTTTGGCAATACAGGGCTACGTTTTTTAGGGGGGAAAAAAAAGACAGCAAAGTAATCACACGCAGCATTGAGAAACACATAAATCACCTGATATCAATTTTATCTGTCACTGTTGCCTCCCGGTAAAACAATACCGGTCTAGGATGTAAACATCAACAGTTGCAGCTGTGTGGAGTGGATTCCCAGGAACGTGTCATTCCCCATTAGAGCTTCTGCCTAACTGAGTGTGAAAGTCTAATTGCACCCACCAGCTTGCAACCATTCATCCCCACTCACAGAGAGAGAAAGTGAAACAAGCATTTGTGTGCACGTAATGAACATATATGTCTTTGATCGCATGCACTGATCTGCCGCTGCATACATTTGTCCAAATTACAAGCAAGGCAAGTGTTCAGGCAGCCATGTGGTGGGAGGGGGACCCCATTTCCCCTCTGGTCTTCTAATGAGGTGCTCATCAGTCCTAAAATGAGACGAACATGCTTATGACAAGGAGGTCCAGGCGATGTCAGTGTGCTGTACTGCTGTGTGTGAGTGTCCCAGTGGGGAGAAACACCCAGACCGCTGTGACACTAATGGATAGGCATGGGCCTCCATCAGTCCCAGATGATTTAGCCTCATCACAGCTGAGCGGCACAGCACTTCTTTTCACGTCTGCTGGATTGTCTCCACTCATGGCGAGTACACGTGTCTCCAGAACACATTCAGTCATTCAGTCAATCAGATGGACCAATAATAGTATGCTATTGAACTGGGCTCATGTCAGTATGAGCCAAAAAACAAGGGTGAGGTAGTTCTAACAGAGGCTGTGATGCAGCATTTTTTATTCTAGTTTATGTCAACTAGTTTTGCCTTGTATTTTGTTTTGTTTTATAATCATGGTCCTACTCCTGTTGTTAATAAGTTAAATGAATTCAATAAACACAAGCCACAAACAACAACAACAGCTAAATCTTATTTGATGGGAGAAAATTGAAATTAACCATGGCATATGACCAATCTAGAGCTGCAACGATTCTTCTAATATTGAATTACTTTCCTACTTATTAAATGAACTGCCAACAACTCTGAAAGATGAATGATCAGTTTAAAGCGAATTTGAAGTCCAGATTTCCTGATTCCAGCCTCTTATGTTAAATATTTTCAGATTTCTTTACTCCTCTAAGACAGTAAACTGAACTAGAGCTGTAACAATTACTCCCTAACTATTAAATTAATCACCAATTTAGCACATTAGCACTTCCTTCCTCTGTGTCACTAATCTGAATATCTACTTGAAGACGTCATCTTTAGGAAAAGACTTTTTTAAAATTTCTAATAAATTGATTAATAATTGTGATCAACATTTTTCACTCCTTTCTGACATTTTGTAGACCAAATAACTAATGAGTTAACTAAGAAAACAATCCACAGATTACTAGACAATATAAAAAAGTTAGTTGGAGCCCTAAGCAAATCATAGACCAGCTCCACTGAGCACAGTTATGTAGTTTTCCTATGAAATGTAGCCATGTCTTATATGAAAAAGCGAAAATATGAAAGCAGTTTTCACCTGATGTAACCTTTAACCATCAAAGACATCAGCACTCAGTGATCTTCTGAACCACTACCAATACATGAAATAATAAAAGGTAAAATGCAGGCTCTCAGATTTTCAGCAGCATCAAATATAACCCACTTGGATGTCATCTTCTGTAGCACTGATTTGTCAACAAAATCCACGTAGTTGGGCAAAGCTGTTTGTTTTTACATTCAGTTAATGATATATTCTCCTGACAGTCACTTTTTCTTCAGTGTTTTCTGTTTTGATATAATAACCTTTGAATTTACTCTGAGTATTTATGAACATCTACTTGATCAGTTAATTAAATATAGGAAAATTCCTGATTTTCACTGAAAAATGCAAAATAATATAATAAATGGTAATAAGTACAAGGATAAATGTACAAAAAATTATTTTGGAAGTTGGCACAAACATAGTTCTATGTCTTTAAGGGTTAAAATGCTCTTTCATTGCCGCACAATAGAGATGACTGCTTATTACAACTTTAAATGTCTATATCGTCTTGCTGACAGTGCAGTCTCTCAAAGGTAATTTAAGAATTCCCATCTTCAATCCTGTTGTCGTCAGTAAAATGAATCCGTAAATGACTGAATCTCATGTTCAAGTCATTTCCTAAGAGATGATGTCACTAAGATCACCGTAAGTGACACAAGCCGCCTCTCGCCATCTATGAGGCACTTTGTCCTGTCTAGCGGTTGGCGGAGTTCACAATGCCACAGACAGCCGTCGACAGAAGGAGCGTTGATCACTTCTCACAGAATAGTCTGCATGTTTCTGCAACCCACAGAATGAAATAAGTGGCATTTTCCCTCCAACACCCAAGCTTTTCCCATAGCCCCCAGAGTAGATCAGCCCGCCACTGGTTTTAGGTCAACAGTGTGACTGACTGGTGCTCTCACAAAAACTCCAGCCAACGTGTGTCATGATAATCCCTTAGTTATGCAAATCTCTGCCTAGTGCCGTTTGTGCTGAGGGTGAAAGTAAAGATGGCAGCACAATGTAGGTCACTATCTTGTCCCGATTCTCCACATTGGTCAAATGAGCCTGAAATGTCCTGTTAGTAGTGCCTCAGAATCCAAGGACTGGAGGCTCTATGGTGAATGTTCCAGCTGCATCTTTAGTGGATGACTGAGAGAACTACTACAATGCAAATGCAAACAGCCCAGAATGCATGTGTGAAGTGGTATCACACGTTTTGGCGGCTGATTCAGAATTAATGCAAAGCGCACATAAGGCAGGGTTAGGGGGGATATTGTTATTGTCTTTATCAGATTAACAATAGTCCGTCTGGAGAGAATAAACATCACTAGAAAGTGTGTCAGCCCTTTCAGACAGCAGTAAGAACAAGGGACAATAAAGAAGGGGTCATTAGCATTGTATTAATTTATCAATATGAGCAGCAAAAATGTGCAGCCGTGGCATGTGTGTTTGGGTGTGTGTATGAGTGAAAGTGTCTTGGGATCAGGGGAGGAAAGGGGGGGGCCATGATAGTGAGCTCCCCCTTGACTGAACCTTTGACCAAGAGGAGACAGAGAGGAGGAGGAGGAGGAGGAGGAGGAAGAGGAGGAGGAGGAGGAAGAGGAGGAGGGTGAGCAGAGGATTGGGTGGGAATGTTGTTTCCAGTAAAGCAATTGTTTAGCCAGTGAAATAAATGGCATGGGATGCAATTGGTGTATCTCAGGAGACCATAATAATCAGATTGAGTCTGATGAAAGGAAATTAGACTAAACAAACTGGCCAGTCAGTCAAAACAAGACAGTTGTGATCTGAATATGGAGATATGAAACGAATTTAACATGTGGGTAGGAAATCAGCTTAGCACATGAGGAATCTATCTATCTATCTATCTATCTATCTATCTATCTATCTATCGGGCACTGAGCACGATAAAAGAAGCGATAATGTCAAAATCTGCCGCCAGGAGATGAGTGACACTGATTTCTCCCGGTATCTCCTCAGGACCACACTACTGTCATCCCGTGATTTGACAGCCTCGCTCTGGAGCATGTACACCTGCACCTGCTCTCCCTGATCACCACGGATACACGGTCATTTGCCTGTAAAAGTACGGAGTGTTTTAATATTCGGCTTTAAAACAGTCCCCGGCAGGTCTCATACAGACATTCTGTAAAGAGGACACTGATTCCACAGAAGCATTACAGCTTCCAAGTCAGTGTGGCAGCCTGCTTCTGTCTACACAAACTCTTGACAGTGAACTGGAAGCTCCACGGCACGTGTTTATCATGAATGGCATCATTTAACTCACCTTATCTGGTGCGTCGGCGGTGCGGAACACGAAGCCCGGTCTGGTCCTTCAGTCGACTGCGATGGAGCGAAGCTGTATGCTGGGTTTGTTTACGTGCAGTCCCGTTCAGCCTCTCCTCCGTGCCTCAGTCGCTGGTCCTCTCCTCTCCCACCAGTTCATCGACACACACCGGCGGGGGCGCGCAGCAGCACACAGGGGCGTGCGCACGCCTACTGCGCGCACCGCAGCGCCGCTGCCGCTGTATGGTGGCCTTAAGGCACTGAACCATTCCAGCAAACTGTTATCTAAATAGTCACGCTATTAGTACTCACTTTAGCCCCCACAGTCTGAAAACCACAGATGGACAACAGCTGGATGAGTTTTAGGATAAAACAAGCAAAAAGTTGTGTTAATGCTTAGCAATGCCCTTATCAGCAGGGAGTAGGTTTTTAATTTAGTTGCTGTATCATTATTATTGTAAGATTTAAGCAGCGCCGAAATGCTTCATGCACAAATAACACTGGAATAATTCCAAGCCTTTAAGGCTTAATAATCCTGTACAATTTCATTAATCAGGCCTGCAAAATGAATCAACTGAAATAAACAAATCCTCGGACTGAAATTTGTCAAATGAGAGTAATGTCACCTCTTAGGCAGTGAACTTAATACTAGCTGTTGTCAGCCTAACCTGCTGAGAGCCATTTGCATTTTCTGATACTGTACTGTACGTTTTGCTCTGCAAGCAGGATTGCACTAATAATCATACAGTAGCCTGTGGGATCAGCCAAGACTGTGCTGAATGGGGTCATGTGACTTTAAAAGACATTTCCTCTCGGTTCAATCTGCTGCCAGCCTGCCATGCTCCCTTCTCTCAGTCCATGTTACACACATGCATTATCTCAGGCTTAGCAGTAGAAGCCATCTGCAGCCATAGAATCAAACTCTGAGCAAGTGATGCAGTTATTACAAGGATAAGCTCAGTTTGGCAGCAGAGCAGGGTTCTGGGTCTGCCATGTAGAAGCTGTGGACCAAGATTAGCTAAAATTAGGCTGTGGCAGAGATTTGAAGTGAGATGAAAATTTAACATTTGTTAATATTTTTTAGAAATAAGCTGAGGGGCTCTGAGCCATAAGAGGCCTGCAGAATGACACTAAACTACCTTTAACTGGCTTAAAATACAGAATCCTCTCAACATCCTCTCACTTTTTAGAGTTTCCTCTTTATTTACAAGTGAACATTTCCTCTGATGTTTCTGCTTTGCTTCAGCGCGTTTGGTAAAAAGTGAAAATTTAAGATAGAGACGGGGTTGACATGCAGCCAAGGTCATTTTCTGGATGTACCAGTAATCCCCCAGTGTCTCCACACCAGTTTCCCTCATCATAAACTGGAGAGTACGGGGGATTCTCACCCACATCTCCATAACGCCACATGGGAAGTATTGTAATTGTCCTCGCCTCTCATTTCAAACTGCCTCCAGATATGTCTGCATACCACTTGAATCTCATTAAAATATTCTCTTAATTTCCCACATGCATATTATCCATAAAATACTCTCAGGGATTTTCATAAGTTCAAGGATACAGCACCATGGAAACAAAGTAAAGCGCTTTGTAAGTTGCATGGTGAATCTCATCAGAACTTTGTGTTGAAATGCAAAAATCCACCAGAGAAGACGTTTTCTCTGCTTCACTAGAACCTCCAATTATTGCACACATTACTGCAGTGAATCCTTGAAGTCTGCTCACTGAGGAGCAAAACTTCACACATGGCAAGGCTATTGTGCAGGAGAAATAGAGTCATCAGTCAGCCTGTTTTCTTCACGGATTCAATGATGTGTGTGTGCATGTTGTTTTTTTTCATTCTTTTCAGAAGAAACTAAATAACAGATGTACCACCAGTAAGCCAACCATGAAATGCCCTCCCATCAGAGGTGATGATTAAGCAGCCAGATCCAACGCAGATCAGCAGGCTCATAGCCCGAACCCACATCAAAACAAGTCTCACAAAGCTGGTATTTTCACGTTCTGTCATTTTAATGAGCCACAAACTCACAATACTCACAATACTTATAGGAAACTTTGTCAAAGGCAGCACAGGTCACATTAGTATTTAATGACATTTTTCCAAACATGGCAGTCATATTTAGAAATTAAGCTCTTTATTTCTTATCTCAGTATCAGCTGCTTGCTGCCAAACTCATTACACACTAATGAGCTGGGTTTGTTTGCTGCAGCTAAATGTGAGGTGTAATTGAGTATTAGCCACCCTAAGGAAAAACAGTTGTTAACAATAAGAATGGGAGGGCACGGTGCCTGTCAGATCTCCTCGAAACAAACTAGAAAGAAATATTTACATGCAGAATCTGGAGGGCCGGCCAAAGGTGCAAGAGAAACAAATTAGTGATGTGATTACTGCCAGGGGATGAGTGCATGAGTCAAATCAGTTTACATCTGAGGAGATACATTTCCTCCCTCAGTCGTCTGTATAATTACATTATGACTTTTCTATATTGAGAGGGAGCAGCCTTTAGTCACTGCCTAACCTTGTTAACACACAGGGGGCAAAAACATGACAGGAATAAACCAGCACAGGAACCACATAATAGGACCTGTCTTCAAGTATGTGTGTGCAACATTTATACATGTGCACTTCCTTAAATGACTTTTTCCTCTAACATTTATAGAATTATCAGTTTATTTCTGCTTGTGGTTATTGTTTCCACCAAGGATGTTATGTTTTTATTTGTTGGCTTGTCTGTCAGCAGGATTACACAGAAGGGTTGAAGGGTAGGGCACGGGTTAAGGACAAATCCATTCAATTCTAGTGCAGGTCCAATAAAATGTTATTAGAGTGCCCAGGTATTTTGAATTAGTGAGCACTGTTTGTGACTCACATTGCATTTCTTGATGGAGCCTCAACATTCAGTTTTACAGTTAAAATCTTCAGTGTCGAAGTACAGAGAAGCTAGTGATGCGCATCTGTAGCATGCACATCCATGCAACATGTTGACTTATACAAGATAATAAACTATTCCGTTTTAAATAAAAAGATGACTAAAACAGTGAGCAGTTACAGTAGGTACATCTATTGTGTTCTTACTGGATAGTTGACAGTTGACTAGTTTTCAAAGTGACTTAATAAATCAGTCACAGCGAATTTTTAAGAGTTAATTTTCTGGAGTTTAGATGGGGATCTGCAGTCTCTTTAACAGTAGATGTAACTCTGGTCATAGTGAGATCAGTTCGATTTCATTCATTCATTCAAATGTTGGTATAAATAGTTAAAGTTTCCTGTGTTAGTATAACTCTCATATTTACTCTTATAATTGAACTCCACACCTGTCACTGTGTCTCTTTTGCAGCATCTGTTGTTATTTCTAATGAGAGATATGCTCCTCGTGTTTACTAGATGAAGATGAAGACTAGAGCGATGGCCTAAGAAATGGCAATAAAGGACCTTTGCCTTTGACTTCTTTTGTAGCTGTTATATTTTTGCACTATTTACTTTGTGAACACTGATGATAGTCATTTTGCAACAGCCCTGTTTACCCTTTTGTTTTTTCTGCTATTTTCAAACAAATGAACGACCTGAGAGTCCAAAAGTATTACATTTTCTTCTTTTTCTCTGTAATTTTTTAAGTATTTTAATCGATGGCGATGGTAACAGTTCCTCTCTCAGCCTATTAATTGCTTTAGTACTAAAACCTATTTTACATTACACCCATCATTAACTCTATTATAGCTCTTCTGTACATAGTCAGTGTCCAGTTAATGCATGTTCTGCCCTGTCATTTACTCTGTATGCTGCCTCTTTCCACATAAAGTGAGATATTTACATGCTAATGGCTCACTGTATTCTGTTATTTTTCCTCCCAGGACACTGTTGATGCTGTTTGTTGTGTCCTCTACCGTCTGTGGCCATCGCTGTGTTTTCATGCGTGTAAGCAGTTGGTGGGGAGCTGTGTCGGTGCGCGGTGTTTATGCTGGAGGGGAATGTGATCCATCACTGGGCAAGGCTGTTACCCAGGTGTCTGTGAACAGCCTTGCAACAGTCATCTCATCTCACCTTCGTCTCTTTTATGACAAGCGGCTTAGGGAAGGCCCTTCAAATTACCTTCCATGAAAAATACACCTCTACCTTTACACACAGAAAACCAGCATTTATTTCAGTTAGTTGGAAAAACCACACCTGCTGGGATCAACACATTCCTGTACTAGGGCTATAAATCCAAATCTGCCACTAATAAAACTGTGCAACTTGCAAATTAAACATATCAGCCTTGATTTCTGTTGGAATAATTAAGCAGATGTGATTACATGTTAGCAAGTTAATATCTGCAGGTCTCTTCTTATTGCATTCATCAAACAGTGAGATAAGATGATCAAATGATTAAAAACGAAAACGCAGTGACATTCAGTGATGGACTTTAATTATGTAAAACTTCAGTCTTTACAGGACAAACATGAGAACAGTGGAATTATATTAATCTGAGTCATATCTGTGTCTGTTTTGCCTCAGAGTGTCTGACACATATGCAGATATACAGTACTTGACCTGGTCATGGAAATGAATATCTCAAGTGCATTTTTAAGTGCTAAATATAGCAAACACAGGATAATTTTCAACTATAGCAAATGATAAAGCAGCGATCTGTCCCGAACCAGTCCCTCAGAATAAAGAATGAAGTCCTGCATGATTTCACCAGCACTAAAGAAAAGCAGCATGAGGATTGAAACACAGCACCTCAAGGTAGAAAAGGGAGAAAGAGGCTTTTGAGAAGAGGCATCAAAGGGAAAGAGGGCACACTGAAGACAGACAAAATGTGTATAGCCTGCAGTGAATCCATAAAACCAAACAACCATGCATATGGCGATAAAAAGGCTTAAAACAAGTGAACTAAAATACCATGAAGTTGAAATAACATAGAACAGGTATGTCCGTAGAGGGTTGATTGGATACGTATGCCATCGATCATATCATCATTATTAATATTAATCAGTAATATTAATCATTTATGTATCATACAGTGGAGCGTTGGAGTAAATCTTTGCAATTGGAGGAAATCTTTGCAATTTTCACTTCTTTGATCACTTCTTTAAGTGCGTTCAATTAGTGAAAACTGTTAAATATATAAATATATGACACATTTATACACAATATAAGCAATATTGTGATGCTTGATTATACAATTACACAGTCGAGCGGTAGCTGCAATGTTAAAATGTGCAAAATTTAGTCCTGACAACTAATAAATGTCACCAACATTAGGCGCTCAAATTCAACTTGATTAGACCATTTACAAAGGTAGGAAAGATCTTTTTTCCTCTATTTTACATTTGTACGTGTTGGCAGCTCATTATAACAAATGCTACACTTCAGAAACAAACCTAATTAGACTTTTTTTCTGTGAAAATACAAAGGTAGGTTTGTGAGATTGCAGTGGCTGTCATAACAAAGTTCAGAAATAATCAAATTCTTAGGTGCTAATTTAGCAAAATTACATCAAATAAAAGGTAGTGTTGAACATTACACTGTTCTATGTTTCATGTACAATACTAATGAGAAATTGCTCCTAAATCTAAATGTCTGTTGACACATCTTCATATGGCAATGTAAAGCTGCCAAAATTGTAACAAATACAGTTATTATCATGTCTGAGATTCGGACAAAAGTACTGTCCGGTGTGTCAGATGCCTATGATACATGTGCACAATGTTCTTCAGAGTTAGAGGTAAAGAAGTCACGATGATACGTTAACATGGCATGATTATACTCTACGCAATTTAGAATAATAGAGGAAATGTTTGTGTGAGGTAAAAATGAATGCATGGATTACAGTTTGGAGGTGGAAAAGGACAGGTTGCTGAACATGTCTGTCCGGAGCCTGGCCCACTCTGACACCCTCTGGATGGAGGATTTTTCCCGGTTGAGGATGCGTGCGACCTTCTTCAACTTCTCCTCGTTCCTCTCTAAGTATCGCATGCCCTCAGCCTGAAGCATGTTCAGCTTCTCTTGCCGGTTCTCATCCATAGAAATATCCTCGCTCATGTAGGGGTTGAAGCGGAAATAAGTGTCAGGCGGGAGGAAGGCGTCGAGCATAGCGTGAACCTCTGGAGGAGAAGGCGTGGGAGAGAAGACGCAGAGTCAGAGCAGAATCATAAACAATTAAGTCCTTAATAGTTACAACATGTACAAATATTCAAGGGTCGTGTTAACAGTAAGCAGGGCATGAAAAGTCTGAACTTGTCTATCAGAGTGCTGACAGAATTACAAGTGCTAGCAGGGTGAGCGCTCGGGCTAACAGCGTGAGGTTAAACCAAGTGAAAATGTGTGGCTTGTTTGTCACGGCTGTTGTCAACCGCTACGTCTCAGAGGTTTAGAATTCAACACAAATACAAGTGCATACAAACAGGCAGCAGGTAAGAATAACAGGGTAAATATGCCTGAAGTATCCAAAAAGGGATTTTTTTTTTTCTTGCAGTGTTCCCAGAGTAGTTCGGCAGTTCAACGTCAACATTGATTTTTATTAAAAGAAGCTGCCTGGGAGGCTGCGGAGGAAAATCCTCTACGGAGAAATTTATCTGAAGGTTGTTTTGTGCATTTTAAAACTTGTATTTCAATACAGAGTCAATACCATACATTTGGTAAAAGATAAATAAAACAGTCAAATCCAGTTTACTTCGATATACAGATAGCACATGTTTAATTATAATTCGGGTTTCCCACATTTACTACAGTCAATCACTGGCTGTTTGTTTCTGCACCAGGGCTGTGGGTGCTGACATTTCTCTTCAGGCCAAAGAATTAGCATGTGAGCAGGAGCATAGTTTCATAAAATAATCAACAGTTCCTTAGTCAACACAGGATTGAATCTGATTTCTGTCATGATAACTGCAATGACCTTGAACTGCAGACCAGGGTATATATAATGCAGATAAAAAGGTACATAATTATCATGTTTTATATCACACTGAGAGCAAGAGGTTACATATGTGGAAAAACAACAATTCATAAAATGAATACACTGAAAGAGCTGTGAAATACAGTCAAGGTTTTAAATGGACTGAATGTAGACTTTCTACTCTGAAACATTTAAAAAATATTATTAGAGACACCGAAGTATTTTAGAGATACGAAATGAATTTATTTGCGCTGACGGGCCATGGCCTTTGACTAAAGCATCAGAAACTGACCATATGGGATGTGAATCACTAAGAAGCAACTTTTAGAGTTACATGAACTGACAAAGTGCTAAAAGCTAGTAGTACTGTTGTTTTCACCACTAGACACAGCTCTAAATGAAAAGAATGGAGTTTGATGCTGAAATGGCGGTTTCTTCTAAACAGGTGAGTTTGATTATGATGCTTATGAAGGTATAAACTTATTATGTAATGTTATCTTTGCTAAGTTGCCATTTGTGGATCCACGGTTCACACTAAACTGTGACAGTTCTGAGCTTGTTTGTTCAATTCCAAAAAGATCTTTAATGCAGCTACTGACAACACAAACTGTACAGAAAATGATTTGTGGTTTTACTGTGGCTGCTTTCTGTCTAAAAACAGAGCTAAGCTAACAGACCTATAAACTATCAGCTGATGCAGCATGTGAAGATTATAAGACACAGTGTTATTTTCACCATCTGCCAAAATAAGCGGTATGAGTTTAATTTGAAGAAGAAAACTTGATGATACTATAAAACAGATGTGTGTAAATAATGAGCTTTATACATTATTCAGTGCTAGATATAGTCCACAGATACATAGCGTCGATTCGTTGGTGGTTTTGGTAGTCTGTGTTCTGCTACCAGACTTCCCACTGCTGGTGAGAGTTTGGAATATCAACACTAAATAGAATACCTTTAATGAGGCTGAGAGCAAATCTGTCTCACTGCATCTCAAAAATGCTTAATCACTTAAAAACTAAATCTGTGACGTTTTCTAATGTGTATTGCAAATTATACACATTCTAAACGAATCTACAGTAAGTGTTTATATCTTTGTCACTGGTTTGTTTCAGCAAAAACATCAACAAGGAATAGTCTCACTTAGGAGCTGCTACATTAAGATGTGAAAATACAAGCATAAAGCTGGTCTGAAAATGCAAATGAAATAAGCTCCTCTTCTCGTAGAATGTAATCTTCAGTCCAGTGAAATAAAAAAAAATATGTAAGAGTGAGTCATAAGCCAGTTTCATAAAGAGCTTTGTTTGCATCCTGAACCCCATTAGATCAGTCTTATCTGTCCACAACATACCAAGCACTTCTGATACACCTAAAACAAAGTAGGAAGCTTGTGAACAGTAGCACAGAGAGGGGGTGGGGGGTGGGGGAGCTTTTGAAAAGAGGAAAATCTGTGATAAACACTCTTGCTAATCTGCTATTTCTAAATAACAAAGCCTGTTGCAGAGCTGGGGAGAGATTAATCCCAAATACAGGAGGACCAAGTGCAGAGTAGCATCTAGGTCACACATTGCACCATGGCGGCAGCGGCAGGGAGGGGACCAAGCCAAATTTAGGCACAGCAGAGGTGTCCATGTCCAGAGGTGATAAGGAGATGGAAGAGGTTGCTACTACATAGGGCCACAATGGGAAATATCCAAAACAAAGTCAACCTGCAGTGCAGTATTTTCTAAAGGGATAACATTAAATCCTAGTTCTGTCCCTTAGAAACAATACAGAACCCAAAATATTTATACATTATAATTATAATGATGTGATATTATGCATTTCAGGCCCACATTCTGGTTTGTATTTCCATTTCAGTAATATGATCTTTTTAGTTTATTTTGTAAAAATAAAGTAAATTTGTGTACTTATAATCATAATTAGAATGGATTGGACTTATATAGCGCTTTTGTAGGCACTCAAAGCACTTTACATTGGATCCACTCATTCACACTGGTTCCACACACTGGTGGTGGTCTATAGCCACAACTGCCTGGAGGAGGGTGGTTGAGGTGTCTTGCCCAAGACATCCAAGGATACAATGGCACATGACTAGAACAGAGCGGGATTCGAACCACTAACCCTCTGGTTATTGGACGACCAGTATCTTGAACCACAGCTGACTTGTCTGCCTTTGTTCTGGTCTAGTCTTATAATGTAGATTCTTGACAGGTTTCCAAGTTACTGTTGCTTCATTTGTGATGATATGTTGCATCACACGTGTTTATATACATTTTTCTAAGGCAATAAAAAGAGAATGACAAAAAAGAAAAGATATCACGGTTCTAAGAACACTGATGTGTATATAATATGTATGTTTTAAGGCTGTCTGTGTCCTAATTTCCAGCTTTTTCCCAAATCACCTTGACACCATTTTCTTCATATAAAATTATGACACAAGTTATGAATAAATTCATCACCAAGTAATGCAATAATGGGAACCACATCATACATCATTTATCTTGTTACAGTCTTCTGTATTGGTCAACTCAAATATGGATAGAAACTAACACTCCAACAAAAATAAAGACTCGACTGCACTTACCCTCAGTGTCAGTAGCACTGCTGATGACATTGGTGAGTTTGGTTTTGAGACTCGTATAGGTGGTGTTGTTCTTGCCAGGGTTTTCGAAACGCCCTGTGCCAAGCGAGACCACACACTCCAAGGGGGTATTGGGCCATAAACACTTTGACTCATGGACCGCAAGTGCTGTGGGGTTGTTAATCAGCAGACCGCCATCCTGCGCACAAAACAGAATGTGCCATGTTAGACACTCAATTTACAGGCTCTGAATGGCATTTCGTGCTAAGACCACAGTCAGTGAAACCAATTAATAGGCATTTGAAACCCCAGACTCTTTCATGGATTTTACCAGTCAATGCATGAAATTTTCCAAGAGCATCTGACAAAACTGTAAGTCTACAAAGAGGTTTGCTAAATTGTTGGGGTTTTTTTCTTCTCTCCTCAGCTTCAGTCAGACTGGCTTTGATATCGAACAACCGCCCAGGAGTCCTTTTGCTTTGAATCTATAGTCTACCCAAGGCAACAGGGGAGTAACTGGAGAGGCTGTGGGGATTGTTGAATAGGCATGAGGCTGAGGGGCCGCGGGGCTGTGGGCTGGCAGCAGGATCAAACACACAGGGGCCACTGCTCATTAAAGAGGCCAGGTTGGGGGGTGGGGGATGCCGGGCCCCCGTGTCTAGGGATGCACTGAGGGGGGAAAGAGTGCCTGTTTATGTGACTGTGTTTGTGCATGTTTAATTGAAGGCTCAAGGCTGCTTAGAGTCAATGCATACAATAATGTATTTTTGACAGCATGTGTCACATGGACTCACACACAGTGAGCCTTGTTGACGAGCTTGGTGGCAGCATCTCATCTCTTTCTGCCCATTCAAGCTGTGTCACAGCCTAAAAACAACTCTGTACAAATCTGTGGGAACATGCAGCGTAAAGGGGAATATAAGGGCCACCTACTAAAGCAAATGCCTGCCAATCATCTAGGGAGATGGACAAAGAAATTGCAACATGGATCCAAGGATCAGGAGAATAAAACTGCAAAGGGAATTGGCTGTAGTGTTAGACTGGGAGAAAACATTCAAACAACAGCTCCACTGACAGCAGGTGTTTACTCTGGCATTTCACACAGACACACATACTTACCAAATGAACAGGTTACATTTTCCTATATAGTGTGAACTTTTCACCTACAGCCATACCATAACAAAGCTGAAATTAAAGACAGGTGCTGAAAGCATGATTTACAAATTTTCATTTTGTTGGTGGTTAATCTGACCATGACAGAAAAATCAACATTGCAACCAGAACTACCTAGATTTTTTTGGTTTGTTTTGATTTAATTTCCAGATGTATTTATTAATCACTGGTCCCTGATGTTAAAGGTACAGTGTGTATGATTTTTGTAGTGTTCTTTCCAATAATCAATCTAATTATTGATTAAAATTGAATAAAAAGAAAAACTCATTTAAATATACATAGCGCGGGTACTGCTTGCTGGGTGCCGCCATTATCAACACCATTTTTTTCCCTACATGAGCCTCCAGAGGACAAAAATCGAAGTAGCCGCCTGCAGAGCGGGGCAGGCTTCTCCATGGGTTGTAATGGCAGCTGACAGTAGAAAAGGGTGGCGCTACAGCCCCTGTGTGACCACTGATCAAAGGAGAAGAGGAAATCCAAACACTGAAGAGGAGTAAAGTCTCACTGAAAACTATTAAGCTTTTGAAAGTAGTGGAAGATGATGTCAAGTTGTGAAGAAAAGAA
Organism: Apogon talboti; assembly: GCA_037367365.1. Classification (NCBI taxonomy): domain Eukaryota; kingdom Metazoa; phylum Chordata; class Actinopteri; order Kurtiformes; family Apogonidae; genus Apogon; species Apogon talboti. The sequence continues at coordinate 25,105,874 of JAPQRQ010000023.1, read as the reverse complement.
AACGTGATGAAACGACTAAACTTCATGAATGACGGCGACAGAAAACTCAGATGAATATCGGTTTTGTTCATTCCAGATGGAAAAAGTTAATGGTGGACAAAAGCACAAGAAGTGATGCCGAAGTAGCATGCTTTCTCCTGGACCGGTAATTCCACACTGTATTTTAATTTGTATTGTGATGTGATGAGTCATTTTAAGGTTGCTAATGTCTGTATATCAGGGTGACAGTGTGGAAAAATGCTCAGGATTGAGTTATTTTGTTACTCTCTACGCTACAATGCATGATCTGATAACGGTAAGACTTGGTGCTGGATATAGACTAGAGCAGGGGTGTCCAACTCCGGTCCTTGAGGGCCGGTGTCCTGCATGTTTTAGATATTTCCCTCTTCCATCACACCTGGTTCAATTAAAGATCAGCTCATCACC
>JAPQRQ010000023.1:25087819-25105348 GCA_037367365.1 Apogon talboti | reverse complement strand
TCCAGGTGTGCTGAAAGAGGGAAATATCTAAAACATGCAGGACACCGGCCCTCGAGGACCGACTTTGGACACCCCTGGACTAGAGTTTTCATGTTCTCCCCTATTTTTCTCATCTATGCGTGTGGTTTCTTTAACTTGTTCACATTTTTCTTTTAACATACAGGTTGCCTGAATGAAGATTTCATTTTAGTCACTTGTGTCTCAAAATGTTGAATACACAGCCCATGGGAGCCCGAGGTGTAATAATGTTTGTAATGAAACAGAGTTATTTACGAGACCTCAGTTACCTATTTGTCTCTGTAATTACCTTCTGTAGGCTATACTCTGCCCGAAAGTTGAACATTTTAAATGTTTGTAATGAGCGATATCACAATTAGCCCTGTTACAGTGAGTCCCGTGTTCCCCTTTACTGCAAAAACATACCACCATCTCTTTGTTGTCTTGTTTTCTGACTGTTGTTGTACTACTATACATTTTACCTAGGTATGAGAAGACAACTGTAAAGCTGATGACATCTACTCCTATGAAGACGATGAAACTATTCCAACATTGTCCAGCATTGGTGGTTCTAGTGGAACAGACATGCAGGTTTAGGCATTGAAATAGGGATTAACTGTCTGATGTTTACTTTGTCCAATATATAATTTATTGTTTTGTTTTCTGCTTCACATGCATTTAACATTTTCCCTGTCACCCCACTGTTTAATTTCAGAGAGGGGTGTCTTCAGACAATTGCTGAACGTCCAGAAATTGAATGTCTACCTGTGAGACCCAAGACAATTTTCATGCAGGGCATGACACTATGTGTATGTTTCCACTCTTTGTCTTTAACAGGAACTGCCCTCCAGAATGCTGATTTGGAGTAATCAACCATCTGGCTACCTCCTGTAAAACTTGATTTTTGTACATATTTGCACCTGTATAAATAAATATTTACTTACTATGACCTTTTACCGATTTTGACATTAATACTGTGGCTCATTCTGCCTTTTTGGAAATTTTATACATTATTAAACTGTATGACAAATGAATCAACTATTGAAACACTAGCACACAACAGTTTTAATAGATACATACTAAAAAATAAACAAACATTTGAAAACTTTTTTAAAATTCTTACAATATATATACAATTGGATATAAAAAGCTATATACAAAAATGTACAAACTTTATACTCCAGGTTTATAACCTGTGTACTGTCCAGGGGAGTAAGGAAGCTTGTTTCTGATGTGGGTCACACAGCAGCTGGGAATGACCCTCCTGTTTCCCTGACCAAGTGATCCATGTTGCCAGAATATAAAATGTCTGTAGGCAGCAAATCTGTATTCCCTGTTGTCATCTGCAGGCTGGATGGCTTGGCCCAGTAGAGTGACATCCTCCCTGTATTATCGATGGAGACGAAGGTGGCCCTCATCTAGGCAGTAGATGGAGAAATGAGGTCAGGTGGTAATACAGCTGGATGGTTCTTGGCCGCAACATATGTTTTCCATATTTGTGGGCATTTCTTGGCAGTTTCCACAGGTGCACCAAGGTAAACCCTGGATGGTGGTCTGAGGGATTCACTGTCTTTGACATTATTCCAGGTTGTCTTTCCACCATGGAGATCGATAGTTCCAGAAGCTCCTCCAGGGGCATCTCCCCTATTTCTCTCTGAAAATATACAAAGTGGTTAGACCAATGCAAGTTTACATTGAAAGATATTAGTTTTTACCATGGCAAAAGATTGTAGGTATTATAAGATGATTGACAATTATGCAAAAACAATATTAACTAAAACTGCACTCCAGTGAGAACAGATTAAGATAATAATTATCTCTGTGTCAATAATGACTCAGGTAATACTTTTACTTTTATTTATGAGATATTAACTTCATATATAGGCTTCAGGAATTAAGCAGCATCGCAGATCATATGTAACAATTTTATTTAGGCATACACAACATAAATTAGTTGCACAAAACAGTGAGTAATGTCGTCCATAAGCCTACTGGCATAGCCTATAGCCGATACGCATGTGGAAATACAAATAGAGAAATAGTAAGACGTTCTACAGACCTCCCATCTACCCCTACCCCTGCTTCTGCCTCTCCCTCTGGTTGTAAGAATCTGCTCACTCAATAAAAAAAAAAAAACTCGGCATAAGAACACACACTGAATCAGAGGACATAACCTTAGAGATTTTATTTCTATCGGTTCAATACTAGCAAAACGAACGACCAGAATCATTTTATCACAAAAATGGTAGAACTAGAATAACCAAAATCATATTCGTTTAAAACATCCACGTGACAAATGATATCTTAAATCTTCATTCATTCACTCATCTTCTGAACCCGCTTTATCCTCACTAGGGTCACGGGGGTCACTGGAGCCTATCTCAGCTACTTATGGGGCAAGGCCCTTCTTAAATCTTTCTCTATCTTAAATCTTTTCATGTTCAATTCATGAATGCTTTTATTTTTCTACACTTACCTCGTTGCTCGATGGAAGTGATGACAGAGAAGTTGAGGGGCTCGCCATTCTGGCAGGTTGTGGAAATGACGGATTTGAAAATCGCAAAAGATACAGCCAAGGCTTTTGTCCCATAGTGCCAGCCGTTCAGTAAGTGCAACACTGGAACAGAGAAATCGTACCGTCTTTGCATTGATTCAGGCATTTGATGCCACATAGGGTATGGGAGTTACACACTGTACCTTTAAGGTTGACAATCATTTATTGATTGAGTTATTAATTTCATTGCTAACACTGTCAGTTTGAGTGAGTGACACAGTTAACACAATTAAATACCATTAGCTTTGATTACAGCATCCATTCACTGCAGCATTGTTTTTGATAAACTTATGCAATGTCACAACATTGACTTCCATCATATTAGACACATAAAATGATGGAAGTACATGTAAAATCTAGACCTGACCAACCGAAGCAACCAGATCATAACACTCTCCCCATAGGCTTGTACTGCAGGCATTAGGCATGATGGGTAATCACTTCATCTGCCTCTCTTCTCACCCATCACTCTGGAACAGGGTCAATCTGGACTCATCAGACCACAGACCTTTTCTAGTGAAACACAGTCCAATCTTTACGTTCTCTATTAAACTGATGGCTGCTTAAAAAATAAGAAGCTACTCACGGCATCAGTTACAGATAAAGAACTTGTTGCAACTGAAACATATTAATCACTGCAGTAATTATCCAATGGAAGGATCTGAAGTATTTGCTGAGTTAAAACCAAGTAGAGACTTTTTTGTTCAGGCTGTGTATATATCCTTTAGTTAACTCAGTAAAATCCCCAGTGAGCTTAAAATGTCATTTCCAGGAGTGAAGTGGCCAAGAAAGCACCATAAAGCATTTTTCACAGTGGACTGAGAGGGGACCCCTATTAACTGTATGCACTCGTCTTACTAACACTTAATAACAAATTTAACATAACAATTAATTAATAACCACAAGTTACTCAATTTGGGACATCAAAAAGACAGTAAAAATTAATAAGTGAAAAAGAGACAATGTTAAAGATGTTGGAATATCTATTCATTTTATATGTATTTGCTACGATGCAGAGTAAGGCTTGTTCACCCTGTCTGTTTCCATGCATGACGATTGAAGATGTGAATCTCCATTGGCCTGGCAATTCATTTTGATTAAGATTTACATGCTAGTGTTTCAAATTATTCTCGTTGTACATTAATACAAGCAGTCTGGTAAGTTTAAACTCCCTTTAACAACTTTAACAGATGCATCTCTTCTGTCTTACTGCAGTGTATCATAGGTAGGTATGGGTTAACTGGCCTCAAAATTTCATTTGAATATAATGTCCACATCACAGAATCTTTGAATTAAGGAATATCAACACTTTTATTTTTCATTATTTTTTCACGTCATATCATTTTGCCAGTTTGAGTTTCCATTCAAACCCTATTAACAACCAAAGCCTTAATTTTTTCTTTATATGTGATGAACTTATTTTTAGATATATAATTTTGTACTCCTGGTGGTAGAGTCATGATATGAATGAAAAACATTTCAAGTCAAGTATTTGGTAAATGGGACCAAATGGGAAGTTGAAATATTAGCATTCCATAAGTCAGAAAATTAAATATGAAAAAAGTCATCTCTGGTCATTAGAAAGTCAAATGTCTCAGTCCCTTCGAGTGTGGATAAATAATCTGTTAAGATAATGTGATCTATGAATCATTCAAGGCCTCCTTCTTTTTTAACAGAGAATCTCCTGTGAGGGCCAAAGCCTCAGAGGGCACTCAGGGATGTAGCTGCACAATGAAGAGTTTCATTCTGCCACAAAGCAGGGGAGGAACTGCTGAGGTAGCCATTTGTCCAAACGCATGTCATCATGCACCAGTATGGTGTCTGGCAGACCAAGAAATGAACCACAGTAAAAGGAGAAAATGCCTGGATTGGAACTACTCCTCATGAAGACTTAGGACTGACTAGCGCTGCAGCGAGCACGAGACGAACCCAGCTGGAAACAAAACAGCTAAGCAATTTTCTTATCACTCCCACCACTGTGAGAGCCCCCATTTTCTGAACTCAGTGGCAATTAAGGCAACACTCTGGGTCCAGTTATAGGTTCTTTGTGTGAATAGCTGGGGGCAAGTTTCAAAAGCACAGTGGCTAGCTTTGCACACAGAGCCAAGGCATGTTAACATTAGACGCCACTACACAATGCTCTTGTAAGCTGGGAGCTGAATGCTATAACTTGTCTCCATGTCAGTGCACCTGCTTTGGCAATTCAGAGCCAGAGAGCAGAGTTGAGGCCTTTAAGGAAAGTCTGTTTCTTGGCAGTGAAGAGTCTTCATGATGCCACTGGAAGACTTTCTTTGTGCGTGCTGTTGAGAAGAATCAATTATTTAGAGGATCATTTGCATCTGTCATCTTTTTCCACAGTTGTCAGGAACAATTCAGACCTCCATGAGTAGAATATATGAGCTGAATCTACACTGAGAAACAGTTAGGGAGAGGCTGGGCTGCAGTTGTCTCTTCAGTGACATATGACACTTGGACCGCTGCCACATTCTCACATAATGGTTTGTAGAGGCCAGGGCACATTTGGATGAGATGTTAAATTAGAAACAATAGGGATAAAGTGGAAAAGGGCTTTTATTACAAAAAAAGGCAAACTCAAGCTGTCTGTCAAATACACAGCATGATGCAAGGCAAAGGTCACTTCCATTTATGAGGATTTAGAGCTGTAATGCTGCTCATACTTACAGTGACTCAATCTTGCTGTAAAAAAAAAAAGTGCCATGTGTCAACAGATAAATATCCTCAGAGGGTGCACTCCTGTCAGTTGTGGCCATCTGATTGATGTTTAACTGAACACCCTGAGAAAAACTAGATTTTTGAGAGAGGCAAGTTGGGCTTCCTGAAAGGCTTCACAGCTTCCTCTTTTCCGGGAGCTCATTTGTTGATGCTCCAGAGGATCACCGCTCCTTTAACCTCATCTTTGCCCTTCAGGGGCTGATGGCTGTTTCACAAATCAGTTCGTTTTCCTGTCGCTCGAATAAGGCAGATTTTTCACTAATTAGAGCTTCTACACCTTTGGGAGCAAGTTTCATTTCTTCAATGGCAAATGAAACTGAAAAATGACTTTAAAAAGAATCTGCATATTCTAAAATAAAACTACTGACACAATACTTAACAAAAACAATTTTTAAAACGTAAGATTTATATGTATTTTGCATTTCTGTTTCAAATGTCTTTGTTGTCATTAACTTTAGGGAGCTTATCCTCATTGTGGCAGTTTTAAGCTGTCTTGGAAGAGGAGTGTTGATTTGAATAGGAAAGAGCTGCTATCGTCAGGATCAGTAAAAGTCATTTCACGCCCCAGTGTGTGTCAGCTCCCATTAGCCAGGACAGCAAACTTCATCCTCTTCATGCTGCTTGTGTGCCTCTGTATCTCGCCGCCTCTATAACCTTATGGGTGAGCTTCAATGCGGTCTTGTGCGAGCATCATGATGGGCGGCACAGAGAACAGGGTAGTGGCTTAACTCTAAATGAGGTGTGTGGTGCAGCATTCACATCACAGCCCCGATGAGCAGCTGTAGTCATTATAATTTCTTCTTTGGGTTCATTGATGGGGATGATCCGAGGGGCACTGAGCTCTGTCATGATTTATTATGATGGTTTACCGATGAGGCTCCTGTCTCTCAAATGATTAATTAGGGAAGTATTACATAAGTCATGGACATCTGATTATGGCCGTCACAATAGCCAGACTGTTTCCCAGAGCTGGTCAGTCAATCGATAACGCATATAACTTTTCTGCTATAAAAGCTCTCTTGAATAGTTGTGATATTAAGCGTAAATCCTCATATTGATTCATGTTTCTTGCACAGAAAAGCAATCTTTTTCCCTGTCAATGTAATCAGGAACATAAATCTGTTCATTTAATTACATCAAATATCTAGATAACATCCAAACCACTTGAAGACCACAAAATAACCAGTGTTTCACCAGGTTTCTGGATGGTTTCAAGGCTCAGCAACCTTTACAATCTAAAGCGACATTTTTGACACAGTAGAGAAAAACAAACTTGGAGCTGCAAAAAACTATTTAACCTCCTCTACGGCTACTCTACAGTATCCTATTTACAAATATTTAGTACTTTAACTTTTTATTTTCATTACATATTTGCAGTTAAATTACATGTCAATAAAGAAAGTAGTTGAGATTTTTGGCATACACTGTCATGTGTAGACTACCTTAGAAACAAGTAATTGTGTTTAGCAAAAAAAAAAAAAAGAAAAAAAAGTGCCATCTCGTAGTCCAAGTGTGCACATATTTTGCATGATGAAATGAAAAAGAACAACGTTTTTTGGCTTTAAGCCTGTGATAATTATATCAAAATATTTAAAAAATCTTATTGATAGAAATGCTAATATTTCTAACAATCCTACTAAATCCTCATATTTATCATGATCTTACTTTGTCCAATTACTTTCAAGCCTCTGAAAATGGAGGGACTTTCTAAACAATAGCTGTAATTCTTAGATGGTAAATAGAATATTTTTTTAAACCCCTTGAATTAAAGCTGAATGTCCACACTTCAATCACACGTTGATTCTTTCGTCTCAGATCCACTGTGGTACTGTACAGAGAAAAAATACAAAGTTTGGGTCACTGTCAAAATACTTAGGGACTGTATATGCTCCTTATGCTTTGTGACTACATGGATAGGTAATCTATGTCCTAGGGTTGTAGTTTGGGGTCCAGAATACACAAAGGAAGTTTGATGTTGTACAGCTGCTCATTTGTGTGTTCACTTTTAGATATTTTGAGTCTGCTGAATCCAATGTATGGTATGTGGAAGACCCAGACACACAGCTGCGGGGCCTGAGGTCGTCTTACAAGAAAATTCTACAATGGTCAATAAAAATATCGTTTCAGATTATTATTATTGTTATAATAACTTTTTCTATGAACAAAAATTTGGAACAGCGACAACACATAATAATTCCACAACATAATATCCACTGGAGACAAACTCAATTATTTGATCCAAGAAAAGTTATTATGGGTCAATCCACCTCAAATGACCAGATTTCAGAAAATGTTCCAGACTGACAGTCTCTGATTTCTTTCATAGTTTCAGAAATAATGTCCTTATATTAAACACCATACACAATATAAGCCTTATATCCTCAATAGTTTTTGAGATATTGAGTCTTTGAAAATGAGTCAATATCTGATTTTACTATAAACAGAAGTGGTTCAATAAGTCTTTACTTTAAAACTATTTATGATTGATATATGAAGATTTCAGGGTTTTTTTTCCAAAGAAACAAGATGTATTTAAATTGTGTAAAAGAAGATTCTCTATTGCATATTTTCCAAGTTATAGCTTGATGAATACAAAATGCACACTATTTGTGCATCAGAAAAGGTTTCGGACATGTAGCAGGGGATTTTTGAAAACGGAGAATTTTCTCTGCGTTTGTGCCTATCGTTTACATAACAACGACGGACATGTGCACCGAAAACAAAGGTTTCTAAAAACTCCAGCCAAAGTGGACATTTTGACAAACCTCTGTTTTCATGTTTGAGTATAACCACAGGGAAACGGAGCTCTCAGACAGACGTCACAGATTTCAAAGACCTCTCTACACGGATGTAAATTATTACTTCATTTACCTTCCACTGAACTGGACAGAACAGATAAAGGACTGATCAACAAAACATGAAGTATGACGATGTAGAAACACCTCATAAAAGCCTTGTTCTATATCAAGTAAACACACAAAGATCCTGTTTAGCAGATGGAGTGGGCAATAATTAGCTAAGATGCTAACACTTGCTAGCATAAAACTTCGTTATTTTCTCATGTGTTTAATGCTTGTAACTTCATTTATCAGCTCCATCCTCTTCCTCTATAATGTATCATCACTTGTGAAGTGAGTAGAATTAGTAGAATGACAACTGGATGTGTTTTATGGACTCGGGAACACAGAACTGCAGCAGATTGAATACAGATGAATGAACAGAAGTGGATGCAGAAACTGGAAAAACGGACTTGAACTTTTTAATCATACCATACTCTACCGTACTGTACAATTCAAAACACACAACACTCCAAAACAGCACTATGACTATACAATCATTTATAAGATTTCACCGCAAAAACTCCGACGGTATCTGCTGAAAGGACCACCGTATATTACTGTCCAAGTGTAGGTCACCTGTCAGTTAACTGCACCGCACACAGTAAACCTGAACCTTAATTGACATTGTGTTTCTTTCAAAACTTAGCAGGTGTTTTTGTTAAATCCACCTAATGAGTTGCAATCATCAGTTCTTTTTCATTTTATCAACAGTTGGGAATAGAGGGAGGGTTCTGGGCACACCTCGGAGCGATTATCACAGTGTGGCACATTATAATGTGGCATGGTAAACCAGTATTGTAGAGTACGGAAAATTTGGACCCGGACACAGGAAAACGACATCCCCATAGGTTCATAGTGGAAGTAACGCTTTGGTGTGATTCTTTTCAGGATTCTGATTGGTTAATGGTACTTGATTGTCTCACTACACTACCATCTACAGGCCTGGTATGCTCTTAACGGTTTAGATGTAGGGGCTGTGTAAACACAGTTTTCCAAAAACCATCATGTCTGCACAAGGTTTTTTTTTTTTTTGTTTTTTTTTTTTTTTTAAATGGAGAGGGGGGAAATATCAGTTTTCTAAAATACCCAGCTACATATAAACATAGCCTTGTGTACTGCCTGTCAGTTCATAAAAGTGGGACATTAACAATCTTTAGGATATGTACAAGACAGGAACAATTAATTAACTGCACCATGCCCCAATTTCAGATCCGAATATTTCAAAACTTAATGAAGACATAAAGCTGATGTTCTGCATGGCACTACAACTGTTAAGATTAATTTCTGAAAGTATAAAGCTAATAAGAGATGGCCATCGGGAGGTCTATTTTTGTTGTAATTTCCCATGGACTAACCATAAAGGTAGGTGATTTTACATTAATTTTGTGTCTGCAGTGTCCAAAATGGTGTATACTGATAAAGAAACCCCCTCTCATTAGCAAGGATAAGAATGACAGCAGTGTTACCGTGGTGAGTCCCGCTCCAAAGCCAGGTCAAGTCAGAGGTCTTCATGCTATATTATGCCATTACGTCGACCAGTTTCCCCCTTTACCCTTCTGCTTTATTGGCCTCAAAGGTCACACTGAGGTTCAAGTCATCCTTCCCAAGATGCCAATAGAGGCGGGACCCATCTGTGTGAATGCTGACTTTGCCGCAGGCAGGTAACAAATTGAGATGTATGGTGTATAGTTACCTTTTCCCACACATTCTGTAAAAAAATAAGTGTGCGTACAATATTGAAACAATGAATCATCCTTGCTGGCTAACCACTGAGATTATGCTGAGACAATTCTTTCAGTGATATAAATGGATCCAAATCCCCTGCTGATATTTACAGGCCACCCTACATTCCTACGGCTTTATGTACATATTTGATAACTTTAAATTTAAGTTATTACATTGTTGTCTGTCATAATAAGTTATCTGCTGGGCAATTAAAGATAATTTCCTTTGGTTGCTAAGGAAAATGACTGAACGCTCACATGCATATCAATATGATGTAATGTGAGATGTGATTTATTCAACAAAATCTCATCTGAAGCCGCTGCAGTGAGATGCCTGCTAATGTGGTGTGCTTGTGCTCTGGACAGACAAGGGGGGGTTAAGAGACAGAGAGAAAGTCCAGCTTCCACACTGCAGTCAGTCAATCAGTGGACAGGCCTAATCCCAAACAAGTGTACCAGTCAAATCAGGTTTGTTTGTATGTGTGAGGATGGGTGTACCAGAGAACAAAAAGGAGATTCCGCTGAGAAAAAAAGAGGTAACAAAACAACAAGAGTCGTGTGAGCAATTACACTCAAGGGACAAAGATCCAGAGTCTGTCTGGGGAGAGGTGGCTGTCTGCAGCAGGAATAAAAAGTCTGAGTTACATCCTCAAACAGCCTCCAGACCATTCTCTCAGGGCTTAACACTGGAGCAGCTAGCTGGGATGAGCAAGTGGCTAAAGGCACTGATTTATCCTCTGTATCGCCTTCCTGAATCCAACACCTCGCTTCTTTCTGCGACCCTGGTGCTGACGCTGAGTGTGTAATTTATGAGCAATAATTTCACCTCCAGTGGACAAGAAAAAAAATGGACGCAAGATTAAAGGTCATAATTTTCTGTCTAACTGCACTTTTTTTAAAATAGCAGCAGACAACATGACATTGTTGCCGTTTTGGTCCTGGTCAGACCTGGATTGACATCTTTTCTTAGTGAACAAGTGGCCGTCTTCAAGGCTAAGTGTGAATGTATTGAACATACGTTGACATCTGACCACTCCACATGTTGAGGGGGACTGAAATGCCTTTAACATCCCTTGAAGAATTAAACCCTGAATCTTTACAAAATTATACTTATAGATCCATTTAAAACTATGCTTTCAGATTACTTTTCTTTAAAATGTAACTGCTTTTAAATCACATTCTCTTCTGTCCTTTTCTTTCTTTCGCTTTTTATTTGTAATAATTTCTATGTATGATTTATTAAAAAGCCCCACACTGTAACATTTTGTTAGAATGTCTTTAGCTTTGATTACAGCACATAATGGCCATGGTATCATTTCAACGGGCTTATGCAATGTTACAACATATATTTCCACCCATAGTTGCATTCATGTTTTCCCCAAGATCTTGGACTGATGATGATGGGAGGGTTGGTTTTCGCAGGGCTGCACAGCTGTTTAGTCCCAATTCCTTCAGTTGTCTTCATGTTGTATGTATGCTTTTTCTGTCACTATAAATATTTGCTATTGAAGTCATGAGTTGTTATGTTGATTTCGTTATGAATTGATTTTACAGTCTTTTAAGATTTTTTCTATTTATTCCTTGAAGATGATGGTTCACTTTATGCTTCCAGGTTTTAATAATGTGTTGTAATTAGCTGTGCTGTATATTTGTACACTTAACATTACTGAATATGAGTGTTTGCCTTAAATGACTTTTAGATTAAAATAAAGGCTGAATTTATGAACGAATGAATGAATGAATGAATGAATGAATGAATATTGTGAACATCTGAGATGTCCTGGGATAAACTGAAGGAGTGAAAGTCTTCACCCCAACAGCATCATATTGTGTATAAATACAGTGTTCACAGTTTGGGTCACACAGACATTTGTTAATATGCTTGAAGGGCTTGAAGATCCAGTGGTCACATACTTGTAGAGTTGTCAGAGTTGTCCTAGCAATATTTTAAGTGTTATGATTGATTCAGAGCATCATCTCATGCAAAATATTCAGTCTTGAAGCTGAACTGAATTCGGTGTTCAAATAAATATTAAAAAGCTTGTTAAGCTTGAACAGCTTTCCTGCATCCAAAATACCTGGAGGGAATGAAAGCTTGCACCATGTTTGGGGATATTTGTTGTACTTATTTAGTTGCAATAGGAAATGGTGGCTGGAGACATATGTGGACATGTTTAGCGCCTGATACTTGTTACTGGACCATGACAACCACGTTTATTGCAGGTCTGGATATGACATTTCTTGTCCTTTATTCCCCCTCAAACAAACTCATGTATTTAGTGGTTATGTTTAATGCCGTCACAAAATTGAGTAACAAAAAGCATGGGAGCATTTTGGACGGTGTCAAGTCTCTCTGCTGAGCGTGCGCCCATGTTGGGGTTCTCAGATCTCACACTGGGGGTGACTGCCCACCAATCCCATGGCTTCCATCAAATGTTGGCAGAGGTGGGTACAAAACATGCTCCCATTCCTTCCCATCACCTCAGGAGACACCATAGCAACAAGGGATAAAACCTGGGCCCTCCTCACCATTCCACACATGAGCTGGCATCCATTGTGGAACATCTGAAGCCTTCTCTGTTCTATAGAGCAGAGATAACAGAGCAAGCTTTAATATGGAGCATATGCCTTCTCCTTCCTTTCAATTACTCTGTTTTTCCTCTTTGCCCCCTTGTTCCCTCGTGTTAAGGCATCCTTGCATTGCTACGGTGGCAAGTGTGAGCTTTTGATAATACCATGGTGGCTCTGCTTCAAAGGTCTTGCTCCAAGTTACAATTTGTCAAAGTTACTACTCTGGATCTAAAGTTTAGACCAAATCTAATCCAGCCTGCAGAATCACAGAATACGTCAGCGAACAATCATAAATTCCTTGAAATGCTGTTTGAAAATTCCAGCATTCGTTCAGCGCATGGCGCAGCGGCTCTCTTGCGCTCGGTGTACAAAAGAGTGATTGTTTGTGGCTTGAATTAAGTGGAAAATTCTGTGGGCGTTTGTGGAAAAGGGCGAGATGACTCTCTCTCTAGGGAATCCTGACATCACACAAACAGCATGTTATGCTCCTGATCTGTTTTAGTGGTGCGAATAACCAGTAAATCAAGTCATCAGGCTGGGTGGCATTTTGAAGAGGGTCAGTGGCTGAACGCTGTGTGAATCTAAATAAAAGAGGAACACTGTCACAAAAGCTCTTTGTCTTATTATTTTTACAATTCCTCAGTATTATTTACTTTACTGTTGGCTTTTATTAAAGCATTTTCTCATTAATTTTTTAATTTCCAAGTTTTTCAATGTGAATATTTTGAGTCATTATAAAAGAATACTAATGAAAGAACGCACTATTTTAAATAATATGATCAAGTTGTTAAGAGTTTTGTTCATGATGATCAAAAGTCCAGGTCAAAGTTGAGCAAAATAATTACAGGGAAAATAATTTCAATGGTAAAAAGATGGAAAAACAAACTGATTAAAGATGATGAAGGAAGATGAAAAACTGATTTTTGTCAAAAGCATTCTCAAATGACTTATGAAAATGAGCAGAACAATACACCAGGCTGCTTAAACAAAATCAAAACTGTGTCACCATTTCCATTTTTTTATAGTAAATAACATTAAACCATTTGTAACTGCTTTTAAGTCAAACACATTAGATATATTAAACTACTGATGTCGCCTCGTCTTCTCACTGAGAGCTTTCCTGCTGGGGGCTCCCTAACTGAGTTTGGGATAGCACTTCCATAATTAGATTGTCTGTCTTTCGACTCTAACGAGGCAGATGCAGCAATCACAGTTGTGTGTGATGAGGGAAGAGCTGCACTGGTGTAATTTATTCATCACAGTGTAAGGTACCTGCCAGACAGCAAGCTGGAGAAATCTCCCTCCACAGGTGGGTTTTCATCAACCAGTCTCTTTCATTTCTTCCTCTGCACTTCCTACTCACCTATACAGGGAACACAGCTTCCAATTAAGAGTGAGGCAGTGTACTGACACGGGACACAGCCTTTGATGCAAACACATGCCGATTCATTTGTGAGCTGTGCTGTTTACGGCGGTACGTCAGAGTCTGTACGTCACATCTGTGTTTTCAATGTCAATTCAAGGAGATATTGACATCTTGATGACAGGTCAACAATAGGCAACATCAACTGAATGCTCAAATAGGAGTTAACTATAATTACTCTATGCTTTTCTATTATCCAGGGTGACTTTTGTTATCTCTGTGACAGCGACTCTTTTGAGCAAATTACACAACTAATACAGTATATTTGATTTGAAAAATTTTGATCCTCTCTGCTGTCTTATTCCTTCACTGCTCCCTCCCTTATTGAAATATCCACACAACAGCAAACAGAGTTGCCATATGTATTGATCAGTAAAACGGCAGAGTAGGAGGCAGTTTGTTATGCTACTGCTGGCTAATGCATACCTGTTTAGAGGAGATGGAGATACATTTAAGAGTGCCTCACTGCGACTCCAGGCCTCACTCTGCTGCCAAAATGGAACTGACTGGAAATAAACACTGACAGGAAGGAAATGGAGTCACTATCTCATGTTTGCTGTGCAGTGCCTTTTTCTAATTAGACCTCTCCGATTCCTTAAAACATCCGAACCACATATACAGGGTACTGTTATCCTGCAGAACCACAGCAAGTTCTGAATCCTCTCAGTTAAACTGTGACAAAAGAACCATTTGAGCAGCCAAGAAAATGACTTTAAGCAGCTCTCAAATACGCACTAAGGGCTCATCCATACAGAGAACAACTGGACAAAATTGTACAGGTGTTGTACTTATTTTTTGATGCATCATAGCCAAATTGCATGAGGTGTCACACACTAACTGAATAAAATAATAACGGCACAAGAACAGGAAGAGCATTTAAGACAAAATCCCTAAGTGCACCTGAGTTAATTGGCAAAAAAGTGTCAGAATTCCACTAATTGGGCAGATATTAACCCATGGGACAACAAACTACAAATGTAGAAAAAAACAATTGCAAACTAAAATATTTAAAGATTTACACAGAAAAAATGCTTAAATGCAACCAGAGATGATTTGGATAACTGCACACATTTGTAGTCTGAGTCTAATTAGGACATACGTTGCAGAGAAATTGCAGCTCCAACTACCACTCTGAATTCCAGGTGTCAAATCAACTTACGTGGTGTAGAGTTGATAAAAATAAATAAATAAATTTACTAAGAAAGATAAAAAAAAAAAATTAATTGACAAAAACTATCACAGTACATGGTAGAACTAAATACTAATGGTGTGCCCTTTACTTAGTCTGATTTGCTAGAAGTACTCTCCTGGAATAAAGATTATTTCTGTCATGCCGTGGCAAAGTTTTTCTCACCGTAAAAGAACAACATCCTTTAAGGTGCAATTACAACCTGAAAATGTTTTGACAAAGACCCACATCTTTTTATGTGCCATTTCGTTTTGTAGATTTGTGATTTTAATCTTTGATTCCATGATGCACTTCCTCATGTGCACTCCCAGTGCTAATGCACTGTCGCAGCATCTAGGACTTAGCATTGCTCAAAAACTAGCCAAACAACTTTTTTGAACTTTTTAACAACAACAACTCTGAAAATATTTAATTTGATGTTAACCAATAGTGACCACTATAATAACAATCACTTCTAACACAACAGATTTAGACAACAGTCAACACGTTAGACACTGGGCGACTGTTGAACTGAACATCAAAGTCAGAGTAATAAACCGATAAATACACAAATATAACCAAATGAACATCAAACTGAAAGTAATTAATCCAAAATTAAAGGATGTCTTTCCTAAGCTAAAGGCTGGAATCTGTTTCTATAGGGAACAAAATAACAATAATATGATATGTGTATTACTTTTCCTGATCACAATAGAAGAGTGCTCAGTGGAAGAGTTCATAAACAAGAAAAGTTGTAACAAGATAAAAAATGATTTAAAAAAGACAAAATGATGTAAAATGCTTAAGATGACACATGGCATAAAAGTCACAACAAGCTAAAAATGCAATAAAGGTGCAACAAGATGACAGCAACGCAGAAAATTTTCATAGTGGAAAAGTCAGTCTGTCATGTTTTTATGTACATCAGCATGTAAAGTGTTCAGTTATTGTGTTTGTTAGTTTATGTTGTCTGTTGCTGCTTCGCTATTACAAGTCAGCGTCAGTAAAATGATTGTTGATGTAATTTTGGAAAATATTATCCACTGATGACCATACCAACAATCTGTACAACGTCCTATTGTTGCTGACGAATTGGCCAAATTAGTCAATCCATCTCTACAGTTGATGCATAAATGCATCAGTATTTATGCATCAACTGCAGTTCAATGCTATTAAAGGAAAGAAATCAACTGTATTCTGACAGCAATCTATTGACTGCAAAACATGTGCAAGCAATGTTTCACCAATGTCTTGGCCTGAGAGCTACTAGATCAGTTCTGGGGATTCCCAAAGAAAAAAATACAAGAGTTAGTATATGTCCTCAACTGCATTAAATATGAACAGAAATATCCTCTGTACGATCTAATCCATCAGCTTCCTCATGACCTGTACCACCGTCATCTCCCTCCCGTCACCGTTCTGAAATGGACTGACCTGGTGGAGATCATTCCCCAAGGTGAACTCCTGAAAATACCCAGGGGCTGCTGATGTGGCACGAATAGCCTGCCAAAGCTGGTGCTGGCAGCCCCCCAGGTAGTGTGAGCGCAGCCCGGGCAGTAGGTTGTAGTTCCTGAACACATAGGCCTTCAGAGGAGTGCCCCTATTCACAACGGTGCTGACCGCTGCCACCTACAGGGGAAGGCAATGACATACAACTTGACTTTTTAAGCATGAAAGCAACAATTTACAAGCTGAGATCTACAATATAAGCCCACATTTACAAGCTAGGGGAAAAAAGATAACTGGAATGAGATACCTGCCAAAGAATTTAACCTGAACACTTCATTCTGACCCCTTTAATATACTTAGACTCTGTGCCTCAAAGAAGCCTGCTGATTAGTGTGTGTGTTTGTGTGTGTGTGTGTGTACAGACACACAGACAGATAGATAGATATCAATCAATTAAAATATTTCCATTCGTAGCCATACTGTCTGAGATGATGTTAGTCTACTTTCCTTCCACCTGTCTAACAGAGAGCATTCAATGTGTCATCCCTGTAAATGAGGTGGGTGAAGGCTCACTGGCCAGTGCAAAAACAACAAAGGCGAAGAATGAGTCAGACCGTCTTCTAAAGCTCACCTTGGGGCATTTGGGGTTTCTTGAAGTCTCAACCAGGAGGTGTGAGCCCATTTTCTCTCTATGGAAGGGAAGAGAGGATGATGTTATTTTCCAGTTTAGTGATTTTTAGATATGACTTGGTATAGAAATCTTTCTCTAAGCCACACAAAATTCCTCTGCATATCAGCTAAAATAACTATTTTTTAATCAGATTTTTTCCCTCTTACACATATTTTCAATAATTGCCTCATCATCTACAAACTTTTCATTGTCTATACAGCTGGATATGTAATGGAGTAATACCATTTATCAATTATTCATTATTGTGTCTGTTTTTATGACTGTTACAGTTGCTTTTATCCACAAGAAGACCTGCCAGCATGATATACAGTGAACCCTCACACTTCGCAGTTAATGGGGGCTGTGACCCCCCCGCGAATGGTGAAAACCGCGATGTGGA
>JAPQRQ010000023.1:25060555-25086606 GCA_037367365.1 Apogon talboti | reverse complement strand
CGTGTCAGCCAATCAGCGTACAGACCACCGACGCCTCCGCGATGTACTGAGACCGCGAAGTGTGAGGGTTCACTGTACACTTAAACTGACACTTAATTCCAAGTCAACAGAAAAAATTATTCTCTCTTTGTCATAATGTAGTGACCAAACCAATGACTAATGCATGTATGTGTGAAACTCACTTGAGGATGTTCTCCCAGGCTTCGCTGTCATAAAAAGCATGGTTCCAGCTCATCTTCACGGTCCCAACGATGACATTTTGCTTGAAAATATCTGAGCCTAGCTTACGGTAAAGATCATCACACTCATTTAATGGAATTTGGAAAATGCCTAACATGAATCCAAGAATAGCACCTGAGGAAAACACAAACAAAAACAAACAAGAGACCAGAGTACAAGCTTTAGCCTCAAGAGGTTAATTTTGAATTGTAAACATGAGAAAACAGGCAACTAACAACTGGTTCTGTTACTCTCAAGGCTGACACTTGGGTTAATGGGACGCTTGTTGCTTTAAGGACTATCTGTTAAAATTAACACCAAACCAGGACCGACCCATTCATTGCAAGTGAATAGGATTAACATGGCTATTAGCATTGTACGCTATCTTTATAACAACTACCTTCTCTCCATGGTTCATGATCCCTGACATGATTAAAGGGACATAAGGAAAGAACAAAGAAGGGGTGTACCTGAATAATGTGAGCAAACCCATCAGCCAGATGTGGCCCAGATGGGGTTATATGTGTGAACATCCATCTATTTAGCAAAGCGATTACAAGAAAATTTACTGAATGTGAGAGTAAAGAGCCTCCATCTGCTGGGGATTAAGACCAAGAGAAGTGACAGGGACTAGAACAACAAAAACTTCTGGTGGTTATTAAAAGCCGATGTTTTCTGCAAATAAATATAGCTTTTCAGTCTGCTGTTAAATTTTTAAAAAAAGGAGGGGAAAGGAGTTTGAGTGTGGTGCATTGCACCCTCTTGTGGTCATTTTGCATTAGATGAAAAAAAGCCAAATCAACTACTGTCAGTTCCTCAAACAAAAATAACATAATTTCTGTAAGTAATTCAAGAAATATTTTCAGTAAGGTTCAGTCCATCCTAAATTAAAAGCAAAGCAGCAGCCCTCACAGTCATGTGGTATGGGTTGAGAAATTGAGGTCAAAATAAGAGTAGAGCCACAAATGGGTCAGTGCACAATCAGAGCTGCCAGTCTAGCCTGCAATGTTACACTCTGCACTGATAATCCACTGGCATACATAACACATCTAAAAGTAGGGCATGAGGGCAACATACCTGTGCTGACACCACAAATATAATCAAACAGCCTGTAAATGGGTTTCCCGGTCAGATCCTCTAGCTTATGTAGGGTTTGAAGGGCAAGAAGTCCCCTGAAAGTCAGAAAAAGAATGTTTGGTAAGATGTCAACAAGAAAACAGTGAGAAGACATATAGGTTTTAAACTACAATAAAACCTTGATCCACCTTAGTCTGCCTTATTCAGCTGCACACAGTTTACAAAGGAGGCAAATGTATTTCTTATAAGGATATTATTTACCACTGACTGTTGTTGTGCGCAGCCACAGTGCACAAAAGGATAGTACTCGTACTGACATTGTATATTTGGTTGTAAGATACCATATTCATTACTAAGAACATACCAATACTGCAGCCTGGGCTGCTGCTTAGTCCTGTTTCAGCAAAACCAAAATCTGAAATACAGTATCTCATATTTCCTCATTCTCCCAGGTACAGTGAAGGTGTCATTGCTACTGTAGATTCTAGCACCATTGTTGAGCTCAGTTTCTACACTTCTATAAAATTCTTCCTGTTTGGCTACATGACTGGTTGTTTTAGAGATATTCATGTCCTCTTGTTATCACGCATAAACCTTTTTAGCTGGCAGAAGTTTTACTTTTTCTCCTGAACAAAAGTTAAATGTACAAAAGTACAAGGTAATCCTCGCATAAAGTCACAACACAACAGCCGGGTGATGCAATAAAGACTATCAATGAAGACATCAACATAATTCTTCCCTTTCTGTAACAAGCAGCCAATGAGGTGTGCTTAATGTTATTTAATCACCTTTATCAATGTTTAATCCAAGATAATATGTAAGATTACATATATGAAATAGAGGCATATGAAATGCTCTGTTTATGTATAAATGGCATAAGTTGAGATTTTTGAGTTATTGTTATTTCTTTGGGGTTTTTTTTCATGATAAGGTGCTGTTCTAAGAATAAACCACTGGTAAATCAAGAATGAGCTGTGCTCATGTTCACTGAAGGGAGCTAGACAGTTAATATGTGCAACAATCAATTAGTTTGGAGCATAACTTGTAAACAGACCTGCACTGAAAAAAAATATTACAGTAAAGACACAATGTATTTGTGTGTGTTCTCATAATTAAGGTGTTTTCATATATCATAGCATTTTGATGGTGTTAAATGTTTGCTGCATAATTTTTAAAAAAATATTTCATGGATTTCTGTGTATGCTAGTACAGGGTAGACATTTTCCACAGGTGGTATTTGTATCATAGTTTGAGGACCATGGACATAGACAAACAGAAAATATGATTAAATGAAATTTAGTTGGACAGGAAAAAAACAGGACACTTAGCTGATAGCTGTTACTTTATTCTTCCATCTAACATTGTTACTAGAGAAACTGAAAACGATATATTTACATCCTGCTGTCTTTATCGTTTACCCCTGAAATTTTCCTCACTGCCAAAATCAAATTTCCCCTATTACATTTTCCTTTCAGCAGACACCAAGTTCAATTCCATACACACTGTTTGATAAGGTGCCAATCAAAGCAGACAGAAAACAGTGAGCAGACATCTGATTTTTGATAACAATAACAGAAGACAACAGGAAACAAATCCTTTTTCTGAGCAGTACATGTGGTTGACAAAAATCGAAGTAATAGCAACAGTGAAATGCTTTTCAACAAATTTGAAATGGCCGTGGCTGCCACTTTTTTCCAGCTACACTGTAAAAGACAAGATCAGTGACTCATTTTTTTTACAACTACGAGCATGAAATAAAGACCTTAGTGACATCTGTACCTTAATCCCCCTCCATCTATGGACAGGATACGTATGCCTCGGCCTTTAACAGGCTCATGGTAGCCCACCAGAGTGAGGGCTTCTCGAACTGCTGCCCTCAGACCTGGATCACTGGCCTGTTTCAGACGAAGAAGGCATGGGATAACCCTCTCCTGTGGGACACATAAACACACAAATGAAAAACAATGAACGGACCAGAACAAACAAGGTCAATTTGGCAAAGTGAAAGTTGGGAGAAAGCTGTTGCCACATCTGTAACACTGGCACCCCTTCATGTCTTTAACTTCTATCCCTGAAGCTGTCCTCTGCCAAAACCACAGAAGCCCTTGTTTTTTTGTTGTCTTGCAGCACACAGGTTACTGAATGAGAAACCAATCCACCATCATGTCTTAACATGTTTAAAATTACATAATTATGGACTGAACACAACTTTAAAACCTTGATCACAAATAAAACAGGAACAGAAACTAATCCAACCACTCTACAAATGCAGGAAAAAAGACAAACATGAAATTCTACATTGTCACAGAATGACTGCAATAACAATATAAACAATATATTGAAACTAGGATATATTGGTGAAAATTTCTTTCTTAATGGCTATTTTCAGACAGTTTATATTGTCCTGATAATACACTCTAGTAAATGCTATCCTTGATTATTCATAGAGGATTGAAGTATACAAGTAAAGGTGACCTAGGTTTAAAATAGATTAGAGTGAATGAGATCCTGATGCCGTCACAGATAAGGCTGTGACATAAATAAATGCTATGCAGGCTGCATGTAAGCTTTAACAGTAAACAGAGTGTAGAACATACTGCATTGCTGCAGCTGACAAGTTGACATTTGACTAGCAAGTGAATATTCCCAAATCCAAGCAATCATCCATTATCTACAATGTTTATGTGCTCTTTAATAATTTATACTTGAAAACATTATGTGTGTGAAACAACACACTGCTGTAAACTTTGTCTTGGCACAAAACATAAAGGTTGATCATCTGTGCTGCACTATACAGTTTGCTGACAAAGTCTCAGGATGTTTGTATTTTGTGGAACAAAGTATATACTGCAAACCTTTTCAGGAAGCTCACCTTGACTGCAACACCCCGAGTTTCTGGAAATTCAAGGAGGTGGTAGCTGAGATCTTCCACTCTATTGATGAAGACCCTCACATCTGAGGCCCTGTGGAGAGCCTGGACCAGAGCCCGAGTTCGATTATCCACACTCACCCTGGCAATGATCTAGGACACAGAAACACACACAAGTAAGCTTTACAGTTAGACATACTCATAAAACTGACAAAAAAGAATAACATAAGTGATGCAATAAAAAGTCAAGTTTAGTTTCTTTCCTGTGTGTCATTCTGGACTGATATGAATTTCATCAAGTCAGAGAGGTGGTCACTACAAAACTGTCTATAGTGAAAAACAAAATGTTCTGACACGAAGTTTCAAACTGTGACTTGAGTGTAAAACTTGAGGTGATTTTCAACAGACAGAATTTAATGTTTTTCAATCTTGAATGATCCATAGGTTTTGTCTGGTTCTTGTAACAATTAAACTCATCATAATCTCATCATTAATGTTTCTGATTTCTTCTAATTACTACTATAATTATTATCTCACCGCTTCAAATTGAAAATTAAATGTTTTTATCTGCATGTCATAAACACCTGTGTTGATCTACACAGCACATAGACAGTGTGTCCCACTGACTTCAGAGTCAAGCTATTTTAAAACTAGATCATTCCTAGAAGTCAGGGAAGGTGTCAACACCCTGACATTATATGTATAGAGTAGCAAGAGCTTTGAAAATATACCAGATACTCAGAAGAGCATCTGATGTGAGCATCATGTTTAACTTAGACACACAGATTACATGGCAAAGAGTGACCATCTGTGTCTGACAAAATGTTTATGGTACACAATATATCATGACTACAAATTAGTAATTAGATATGGGAAGACACAGCAATGATGATATTTTAACATGTCACAGAATCACTGGAGTTAAGGTTACCCACCCACAGGACACTTTAGAAACTTGTCACTAAGAATATGCTCAGATTGAATTTTCTTTTACTTTTTCTTGCAAATTAATTAGAGTACTTTTATGTTGACCTACCTTTTCTCTTTGGAGTAGAAGTTTCTTGGATTTCTCCTCTGCTGCCTTCTGCTCTTTAGTCATTGTAGCTTCAACCTGTTTCACTGCTGTATACTCAGGCTTCTTCTCCTCCACCACAACACTCTTGGATTCTGAGCTTGTCCTGAACTTGGGAACCAGAGGGGCTATGTAGCTCCCTACAAAGGCTTGCACAGTTGGAGCTGAGTAGGACAGGTAGTGTCCTAGACTCCTCTTGGTGGAGGTGGAAGTGACTGGAGCAGCGGAGTCTTTTTTATCACACACTGTTATGAGGTCAGTTGTTTTTTGATCCTGAGAAGATGGAGTGGGATTCTCTACGTTGTCAACTTTCTTGTCTTGCGGTTTTGTAGTGCTGCCAAAGTATGAGTTAATGTGATGGGCCAGGTAGTTATAAGTTTCATCCAAGCTGACTGAAAATGTGCTGGGATGGAAAAGTGCTGTGGACTGACTGGAAGCGCTCTCAGCATTACTTGAAGATGGTCTAGCCTCCTCTGGCTTTTTTGTGCTACCAGATTTGACAGCAGCAATAACACGCCTCTGCCTTTTCTCCTTAAGTTGTTGCATTGTCAAAACAGTGGTAGGGACAGCAGGTTGAGAAAAATTAGGAGATTGTGTGGAGGTAGTGGTGGCACTTGCATCAAATGTAACAACAGAAGTTGGGGTAGAAGTAGTGGCAGAAGTTGAGCTAGTTACAGATTTGGGTGTAGGAGATGAAGATGCCAAAGTGGCATTATTTGGAGCAGGGGTAGATGTCACCACACTCTCTTCTGCTTTTGGCACTGGCTCAACGTTGCCCTCAGTGGTTTTCTCAGTTTTGAAAGCATTGGGTTTGAGTCTGGCAATTTTGGAGAGAAGTTCTGTATGGGTCCCACTCACAGCTTTAGAAACTGTGTCCAGCGTGTTCCTGACCCGCGACATGTGTTGGTTTAGGCCAGCAAACCAGCGTGAGGCTGAAGTATTCAAATGCAGGGTGCTGGTATGGAGTCTGAGCCTGTGTTTAACCTGGGTGGCTCTAAAAATCCATCCTCTACGAGTTTTGATCTTCTGGTGCTGGATCTGTTTCCGGCTGAGATACCCAGACTTGTAGCAAACAGATTGTTGAAAATGAACCCTACAGTGAGAGGTACCAGACAAAGGAGATGATGCTGCTGACTTGTAAGCATGTAATTGCCACAAATTAAATCCTCTGCTTACTTTCACCCATGTATTTGAAGCCAATCTATGACTCATTCTGTCATATGATGTCTCAAGAGTTTATCCCATCCAAAGCATTATTAGGTCTACGCAGTCAATTTTACTTCACCTGGTGATGAACAAAAAAGATGAATAAACGTGAAAGTCATAAATAAAAAAGTGAATGAAAAATGAAAGAACCATTTAACATATAACAGACAGATGGATAGACAGAAAGACAATAACATGGCATGAACTATAATAACATTGACTGCTCTAACGTCCGAGCATTGTACGTTTTACTTGGGGGAAATCTCTATTGAAACTCTACCTAAGTGAGAAATGATAACAAAAAAACTAATTTTACTCAGAAAAACACATTTCAACACCACCCATTACCGCTAGCTCGGCTAACACAGAGTAGCACGACTTGCTAACTCGCTAGCATTGATATAGACCATGAACACACAATAATCCATACCGGACTTGTTATATCGCGACTCCATGAACTTCACGAATCCTTAAATGCTCTCGACTTCCTACTTTGACGTTGGTTAAAACGTTTAATGTATACAGTAACAAGCTGGAGTCATTGAACAGTGTCATTCGACCTGACACTTGATTTCCAAAATAACGTGACGACGTCAGTCCATGGAAAAACAATGGTCACATGACGCCGCATGCGTACTGCAATTGGTTGTTTAATACTTACCCTCGAGATGGGGCGTGTTGATTGGTTGGAAAAAGACTTCCCACTAGTTAGGCAACCGTCAGTCACAGACCGTTTATAAATTTGATTTTAATTTAAAAATATATATATATAACTCGGACTCCTCGTAGTTAATAATACGTGTATTCACACATCAGCGGGTTGGCAAGGTATTGATGTGCATCTATTCACTCTATTCACTATATTTTATACAAAAATAAAACAGCCACTTAGTCTTAATGTGAAGAGGTAATCAAAGGAAATAAAGCATGTAACACTCAAATGAGGAGAAATGTAGGAATAACAAACGCAAGATGCTAAACACGCAAATAACTGTATAAAATTGTGAAAAGAAAGAAGAAGAAATGGAAAGAGAGTGAGAATTCAATGGTACTTTTTATGTATCACACAAACAATAGAGTAAAAATTATCTAACTAACGAGGGAAAAGTCCAAACTTTTAGGATTTCAGAAGAGAGACCAGGGGCTGTTTATTCCATCTTATTAAAGATCGTTACACAGTTTTGCTGAAATGCAAGTCTGATATAAATTAACTCGTATCCAGTTATCTAATGTACACACAGTCTTTCTCATGTTGGCTTCTTACTCAAACTTACATTTTGCTTTAGTATAATGTCTTTCTGAATTGTAATGTCGATGAAGAACGCAGAACAAGATGACAAAGAAATATAACAAAAAGAATAAGAAAACTGAGTAAACACTCAGATTAAATTTGTCTTTGGTTTAATGATCCTATATATACAAACACAGACTGTTTTACATCTTTTTCTATCTTTTGGCTCAGTGTCCTAAACCAGGCTTTCTCAAATGGGGGTGTGCGTACACCCAGGGGTACTTGGAAGAAGCCCGAAGGGTACTTGGAATTTTTTGAAAATTACATTAAATAAGTCATCATGCACTGACTACAAAATAAATACTTAGAATTAAGGCTGAAATATAAAACACAATAAAAACATTCAAATAATAAAATTGACACTCCTGACCTTATTTTATTTCAATATTTTTTTTAATCTCTGGGCCCCCTAAGCTTTGGTAACATTTTAAGAACATTTCTATTTTATATTATTCAAGATGAGTTTATTTGAGTAATTAAGTAATTATTTTTTGTTGATGAAAGGTTCATTTATTCATTAAGGACCAATTCATTTATTTTTCTTATTAATGAAAGAGGGCACATTTCAGTTTATGTTTTGCGAAATGTACTTATAAAGATTTGTTATTTTCAATATATTACAGTTAAATATATGTTGTTTGTTTACAAAGTTTTGAAAATAAAACAAACACCTTTGGCACAGGAACAAATATTGCCTAATTTTTCCAATCAAAAATGCTGAAACGGGAGTTGGGTGTACTTGGCAAAAAAATTATATTTCAGGGGGTACTCCACTGTAAAATGTTTGAGATCCACTGCCCTAAACAACTTTCCATTTTGTAAAAAAAGTTGATTTAATAACATTGAGATTACTTGTGTTTTGATTAACATCTTATCCGTAGACAAGCTAAAAATTATAAGGTAGCTTCAGGTATTGCAACAGGCGCGATCAATTTACGGCAGTGTCGCGTAATGAACTACAAATGCTACTAATTTATACCATCTGAAAAACCGTTCCAAAGTGCCAAGCTCACCAAACACATCAGAAATCTGTAATGCTATAGTTGCTCTGCTGTACCACAAGCTAAGTGTCATAAACATTAGGAGAATGTTTGGTGACGTTAAGAACGTGGTACTACCTGCAGCAGCCGACAGAGGTCAGAAATGAAAAAGAAGAAGAAGAAGACTACACAAAATATGCAGTCTGACACGAGGCAAGACTCAATCATTCACACACTTCAAACAATATTTAGAAACAGGAAAGCAGACACAGAAATTCAACTTATATGGGTGCCTGCGCACATCGGAGTAGAAGGGACTGAGCTAGCAGATACATTACGTTCGCAAAAGGGGCAACAAGGAAATCTGAAATAAATATAATGGTAAAATATAGCAAAGCTGAAAATAAAAATATAGTTGAGTCAGAAATTAAAAAGACATGGCAAAAAGAATGGGACAAGGGAAATAAGTGAAGGTTTAATAATAGCATTCAAAGAAAAGTAGGTCAAGGACGGGAAATCAGCAGAAATTAAAAAAAAGGAGGACCTCATATTGAGAATGAAGTTTAGTCATACAGACTTAAATAGTACATTGAAGATAATGAACAAACACGCAACCGGTAAATGTGAGTATTGTAATACACAGGAGACAGTCGAACATATAATTTTGAGATATGTCAAATATAGTTAGAAAAGACAGATCTTGAAAACCTAATTTTAAAGACAGAAGATGACCCACAATATTAGAGACATATTGCAAAGAAACTGTGAAGAGAAATGTATTATGGATGTTTTTAGGTTTTTAAAACGAACAGCCCTTTACTCTTATAGAGCAGTTACTCTGTCCTGACCCACACTCCAGTCCAGTAGGTGGCGGTAATGCACTTACAAGCTGTTTGCTAACCGCAATAAAACGAAAGACGAAGAAGAAGAGACAGACGATGCTTTGGTAACCGCTGCCTCGTCTGAAGCTCATAAAGTGATGTTAGTTTATCATGTTTCGAGTTGGTTAAATTGTTAATCGAAAGGAGTAAACCATAAGTTGCGTTTGTATCCCTCCAAGGTAGGTGATATGGGCTTTAAGTAGAGGAGAAACCTTGTGTAGCAATTTGTGTTAGCTAGCTAACTCTTGCTAAGGTTATGTTAATGAGCGATGGCGAAGAAACAGAAGAAATGTAATTGCTAACTAGCACGAGATCAGACTTTTCTTTCGCAAAAGGTTGTTATTGTTACATCAGGCAGTTCACCTCTATGGAACAACTAGATGTGTTTTGGTTCGATGAAAGTCAGGGGATTGAATGGATAAAAGTATAGTGTCGATGCTTTCACATTTGATGGATAAGTTTTGCGATTTCTTTGAATTATGATTTTGCAATGTATTTAACTGTCTCTGCCCTGTTAGTCGGTGCATTAAAGAATGTGAATATTAAATGTTTGAATATTTTTAAAGAAAAATATGGACGTTAATATTGCTGGATGTATATATTGAGAGATCAAGACCCCCTTAAATAAAAATGAATTAAAGATCTGTCAAATCTTTCAAATGTATATCTGGCAGAAATTAACTGAAATTTCTTTTTTTATTCTACTTATGCTATTGATCAAGACACCCGTTCCTTTTTTTCTTTTATCATTACTGTATAAATACTAAATGTTTTTGGAAGATTGATATATGCCAGAATGATCTGGTTTTTTAACAATATTACCTGTTATATATTAATTTGGGCCATTGGTGCTGGAGCTGAGGGTCATTATT
Organism: Apogon talboti; assembly: GCA_037367365.1. Taxonomy (NCBI): domain Eukaryota; kingdom Metazoa; phylum Chordata; class Actinopteri; order Kurtiformes; family Apogonidae; genus Apogon; species Apogon talboti. The sequence continues at coordinate 25,076,139 of JAPQRQ010000023.1, read as the reverse complement.
GTTTAATCTCTTGATTGTATTTTCTGTCATTTGGTCTAGGGTTTAAAAATGTCTCCCAAAGTTTGAGATGTTGGTTTAGAATATCTTCTTTAATCTTCAAACCAAAGATATTCAGTGTATTATAGCTGAGAAAATAAATCAGAGTATATTCACCTTATTTTGAAATATTATTATTTCCAGGGGTGTTGAATAGACATGTATGCTTTGTGCAGTGCTGACAGTTATCATCTTTTATGCAGGGAACACCAGAGCCATGGCAACTGCACAGTCTGCTGTAACATTTGCAGTGTGCATCCTGATGATAACAGAGCTGATACTTGCCAAGAAAGACTACTATGATATACTGGGAGTGCCTAAAGATGCCACTGAACGACAGATAAAAAAGGCTTTCCACAAGCTTGCAATGAAGTATCACCCTGATAAAAACAAGAGCCCAGATGCTGAAGTGAGATTCAGGGAAATTGCTGAAGGTACAGTTGATTTATTCTTTTTGTGAAAATACTGCTTTCTGTTACATTGAGTATACTTAGTCATTTAGCCTTTTAGCCTTTTCTTTGCAAGTATAGAGAATCCTCCTTTGTACTTCATACCTCCTAACTTCAATTTCACAATACATTGACACTTGTCATGACTGAGTTAGAAAACGACTTTTCTGTATTCATACCTATAAGGTCATTGTGCACTAAACTTCTGTTCTGCTTGTGTCTATCTTTATCCAGCTTATGAAACTTTATCAGATGATACCAAAAGAAGAAAATATGACCAGTTTGGCACTGTATACTTCACTGGGGATACTCAAAGCAGGCACAGAGAAGGCTCCGACCAACCATTCAACTTTGACGATATGTTCAAGGACTTTGACATCTACAGTCAAAACAGACACGCTCGCTACAGGAGACACTTTGATGAACAGTCCAAGTTCCAGAAGGAGTCCCACAGCAGACATAAGAGACATTTCCAAGGGGGCTTTGGAGGAGGCATCTTTGATGACATGTTTGATGACATGGAGAAAATGTTTACTTTTGAGAGACACACCAAACAGACTGAAAAGAGATTTCATGGTGCATCAAAACAACACTGCAGAACAGTGACACAACGCAGGGGAAATATGGTAACAACCTACACAGACTGTAGTGCATCTTAATGTGTAAAATACAACATATTAATTTTGAAATTGCCCTACAGAGGTACCATTGTGTTGATTAGATGTACAGTGTGAACAGTGACAGCTGACATGTTGGCTCTCAATGGCTGACAAGTAGTAAATGCGCTTACATCTCCATTCACGTAAGCTTCCCTTTGTCCCTGTGTGAGTGAATGGTCTTTTAAAGGATTGTAATTTTTACTTTATTGTGGATGAGAGCTAATTGAGGTCATTCCAGCAGTATTTTTAAAACAGATTTCACTGTTGGGAGCAATAAAATGGTCTTGCTTAATTTGGTACAGGCATACATATGCCAGTTCTCACATATCGCTTTTGTACAGTTTTAAGGCTCTTTTGTGTAGCTTTCGCTATTGTTGGTCTGAACAGGAGGCAAGAAACAATGGCAGCTTTTAGTTTTGTTTGCTGTTACTGGGAAATGTCAACAAAACTCTGTGACCCTGCATCATCTGTTTTAACTTGGGGGTTTTAAGTTTAAACAGCATTTTTTTAAAAGGTTTGTGTACCCAACCGCACCAGACTTTTTTTTTTTAATTAACACCTTACTATATGTTAGCATCTGTGAATAAAGCTCAGTCACTGCTATTTTAATATCTTAAATATCTCTAAATTAGAAAGTACTGTATGAACCCAGAAAAACTTGTAGACAACCAGAGACATATTTTGGCTATAACCTTTAATGTTCTGTTTTGCTTGGACTGTCTCAGAGGTTTTGATCTGTCATTTGTGGTAGATTATACTTGTAAAATCCAAGCCAAAAACATGATACTGCATCTGAGTTGTTTGTTTTTCATCAGCTATTTTTTTTTGTGCAGATTACCTCATTGTTGTCAGTGCCAGAAGAGATGTTGAATCATTTCCACCTTCACTACAAGATAGTCACAACCAATTCTGAATGTATTGACAACTTCTCTTCTGTTTTACCTTAAAAACTTGGGGTGTTTTTATGTGTATAAAAATTCAACTGAACTAACATATAAAATGATGTAAAATTGCTCTGTAACCAAGCTTTCAATGGGCCACGTGAACAGTAAGATGATGACATTAACCCTCAACATAAACTGCTGAGGTTGAAACATGTTTCTAACTTATCATCTGTTACCTCAGTCCTGCAAAGTGATTTCAGTGACATAATTGGTTGACTTTATCGTGTGCAATATTTTTTTATATTTAATTTTTCTACATTGATGTTGTGAAATATCCAGTAGCACTTTCATTTTGTACTACTTTCTAAGTGTGTAAAGAATGTCTGAAATAAAAACTATTTAGACTAAAATACATTTCCTGTGTTATTATCTCCTATGTAAGCTACCATCATAAACTATTACCAGTTCCATCTAATTTTAGACCTTTAATCATTTTATGATGTCCACAGTACCCTGGTAGTGAATCATAATCTCATCACACAAAACAGTTTAACCACTTGAGACCCTGTATCTGTATTTGAGGACAGTACTTTATAAACCACTTGTCCTCATTAATGTTTTGTGGCTTCTGCACTTATCTGAATCAAAAGATTGAGTCAATCGCCAATTGACAAAAGTCAATCAAACCACTCTACAGCTGAATCTGAACCAAAAGTGGACAAGAAAATATGAAGTATAGAACTAATGGTTGAAAAGTATTTTCATTAAAACAGTTGGAGTTTCATACAGTGCAAATAGCAAGCTAGGATGCTGCCAATTACATTGTTGTGAAAGTGTAGAAATCATTGAAAACAGTGTTGCAGAAAACAGGGCTGGTGTTACATTTGGTTGTAAACTGAACAGGGCATCATTTCACACCAGCAACAGGTATGACAGACAAAAAGGAAAGTCATAGTATGGAGCAAGGAAGATGTACTGAGTTACAAAATGTCAACCAAATAAAATCTTTTAGCTGTTTCCCCTTGTCTGCTAGTCTGTTTTTTGTAACAATATTCATACATTGAATATAGAGTTGTATTTGTGTTTCATACCGGTGAAACACTGTGTATGTGATGCAGTAAAAATAGTTCAAACTACAAAATAAAATGGGCCCCACATAAAGATATTAATTTAATCTTTTTATATTTACCAAGTCCTTCTAACTCAAAAAATGAGAAATTAAAATAAATACATAATAGGAGCTTAATTACATTATTTAACAGTGACAAACGTATAGATATTGAAATATTTTCTCACTGGAAAATAGTGTGGTTGAATAAATTTTCCCACACTGAAGGGGCCTATAAAGGCACTCTAACTCATCATTAACCTATCAATCTATTCGCGAATTTCGCATAAATGTTTAGGTTCCCTCCGTGGTTACTGTTGCAAAGGAAAAAAAAACAGCCCATCAGTATTTTGTCATTGGTACAACATGATTACGACGTTGACTATAGGAAATGTAGTTTTAAAAAATACACAGCCAGGTTAGAGCTCGTTTCATCGACACTCTGTCAAACACAAACTCCCATGATTCAACACTAAGCGGCTGTGCGGTGCGCAGTTGTTCGCAGATCCAAAGAGAGGCCAGTAGCTTTAGCCGAGGGACATTGAATGACTTTGGACCCGTGTGTGGCCGCCAGGAAAATAAAGTTGTACATTTCACAGGTCTGGATTTGTATCATCGCTAATGGAGGCCTTGATACCTGTCATCAACAAACTGCAAGATGTTTTTAACACGGTCGGCGCGGATACAATTCAGTTGCCGCAAATAGTTGTTGTGGGAACTCAGGTGAGGAAACGTCACTTTGCTGAAAGGCTAGCAAGATAGTTAGCTTGCGCCAACTTATTGCTTTGACCACTTCTGGTGTTTGAGTTACAGTTTTTCTTTCACTTTTGTCTATATGTAATAGGCATAACAGCATAGACTCTTAAACAAGTTTTGTTTTTTACTTTGGGGAAGCAACCTAAATTAAAACTAAGTTAGCGTTAGCAGTAGCTTTTCAAACTCACTGCAGCAGTGAGTGTACAAGCTGATAAGTTGAGAATAAGTGATTATCAGCGTAGTCCTGTCAATGAAATTCAAAGATTTTGGCTGTTTGATCGCAAACCATATTAGCTGTCGTAATATGCACATTTTATGGATAAAATGATTTGTTGTGTCTTTAAATAATCTGTTTACAGTGTCGATCTGAACTCGCTTCTTTATTTTCTTGACTCTATGCTACCTCTTTCTTCAAGTTCTTAAAATGAAGGTATAAAAGGAAGAAAGATATAATTTTAGTTGGCAATGAAATGTGATAGATATAATTCGTCTTATGTTCATCTTATGCCATAAGAGTAGTGTAAGTGTATTTTATGTATATTTTTATACATACAGCACACCTTAGAGGAAGAGGAAGATGATGAGCCATTTATCAGACTTGAATACTCAAACACAGGACATTTTTGCTTGTTTTTGGGTTTACATAGGGCAGATTTCACATCAACAACCCTATTAGTGTAATGTACAGAGAAAGGACTGAATGATATTGAAAATGATGTGCAAAGTATCTTTGGAAATATGACGTTCATATCTATTTCTTTTTCATCCACCAGTCTTTGGAATTATTATCATGATAAGACAATATAATTGTGGTACACTAAAATAATTAATATATATGATGTAATTAATTGTGATAGGCCAACTCACTGCAAGTAATGCTACACTGTAAAGTTTAATTGTCAGTTTTTGTTACATCAGCTTGAGAATAGTTTTAATGTAATATTACTAGTATCTTCAACACACTTTACTGTAAAGGCAGTGGACAAAATAGTACAGCCACATGTAACTGCACAATAAACTATGAATTACCCTGAAGTTCAATCAACAGTACACAATTTTACCCTGTCCTCTCAACTACTCTGTGAACACTTTAGTGCCTAATTGGTTTAAAGTGCCAGATTTTGTCTAACATGTTTACTTTCACTGGTGAGTTAATAGGATATGAGTGTCTCAGACCTTTTGGCAGACGTCTGATAGTATTACAAGGTAAGCCAGTGGACGTTTTCAATACCTGATTGTTATGTCTGTCCTTGCCAGTGATTCACAGAGTCCTTTGGTTGAGGACAGGTGTAACCAAAGCTAAATGCCAAGAATAAATATGTGGTGGCAAGGTCTATAATAAGGCTACCTACAGCTGTGGAAAAACATAAGAGATGACTGGTGTCCTATTTATAAGGATTTATGCTAAATATAAAGTACTAAGATTTCTGCAAATTTTCACTTGTCTGTAGAATATGTACACAAAATGACAACTGGTTGAAAAAAAAAAAAGCAAATGTAAAGAACAAAATGTGAACCTTTTGCCTTTAGAGTTCAGTGTTCAATATCAAGGATTCCCTGTTATTATTATGTTTAGGTGCAGTACCACCACAAATTAGTATTAAAATCAATATTCAGATTTTATATACTAATTCAGATGACTCTTCCTAGACCTGATGTGTACTTCTTTTGCATGTTTTATCTTCAAGACCATTGAGTTTTTTTATAATCTTGTCTACCTTTTCCACATTTTTGTGAGCAGATACGCTAATAGTGGTCCAATATTTTTGCATTCAAAAATGTAAAAATTGTCTTGTGAGATGACCCTCAAACCCACCACCTTTTCACCTAAAAATAATCGACACATCTCATCCCTCTGACATCATGGTGAAAACCCTGAGTTTCACTCACAGCTTTTAAACGCCTTGGCAGGCACTCAACCAGTCCTCCAGTACTGGCTGTTTTATGCTGTACCTGGCGTAAAATTCAAGGAGCTCAGCTTCATTTGATGGTTTATGACCATAATTCTTCCTCTTAATCACATTCCACTGGTTTCAATAGGGGTTTCTTCTGGAAATTTGGAGTGATCTATTGATATTTTCCATGGCTGTATATGAGTCTAAACTATATTTCCTTTACTTCTACACAGCAAGTCATTCATTGCAGCCCTCATTTTATACCAGTGGAATCAGATCACCAGAGCTGATTCTGGTTACTGTACCACACAGTACTCAAGAACATTTTTGCAAAGATATCTAAGATGGGAGGACTTTTCCCTGGTCTGTGAGTCATACAGTCCAGTTGTGGTATGGTGACATGTTGTTATTGTATTTTGGATTACAGAGCAGTGGGAAGAGTTCGGTTTTGGAGAGTCTGGTTGGAAGGGACGTCCTGCCTCGTGGAACTGGCATCGTCACACGCCGACCCCTCATCCTACAGCTAGTGCACATCGACTCAGAGGACCGCAGGAAAACAAGTGAAGAGAATGGTAGCATCACTGCCAATTTTGCTGCTTGTGAATTTGTGTTTTTCAGTTTACCTGAAGTATGATAAATTCTCCAAAGCACAAGAATGTTTAGTACTCCATATTTCTTTGTAAACTGTTTGACCGGTAGTGTAATTTTATCCACCACACCATAAAAAAAAACATTAAATATTGTTGGAGAGGAACTATATTTGACTTCATTAAAGGGTGAATAATTGTTGAACTGATCATTGAAATCAAAGTAAGGCTTAGGTGCTGTGATGTTTTTTGTTGTTTATATTTAACTATAAACTACTTTTGTAGATTTATTTATTTATTTATTTATTTTAGAAAAGCCATCTCATTGATGAATTCATCTCATAATTACAATTTTGCAAATAATCAACTACCACAGCTTTTAAAAAGCTTATTTCCAGAAAATATTTATCTTTGCAGTGTAATATATCTGATAAAAATGTAATCTTGTTACCCCACAGTCATAGAGAAATCTCAGCTTTTCTGTTTCTTGTTTTTTTTTATTAGCTGAGTTGTGGTGCAGAAACTCAAAGTAATTAATCACTAAATCTCTGACCTCAACATCAAACTATAAATGTAAAAAATTGGGGAAGGGTTTTACGTTATGAGCTATTATTTTCCTTCAGAGTCAGTAAATCCATTTGAGAACCCTGATATTAGACGACATCTGCTGATATCTTGTAAAACATCCTGTCAGAGTAAATTAATTATTCTGTCTTTTTTTCATGTAGCCTCAATCAAAGTGAATAATTGCGCTGTTTACACACTGACCAAATGGATGCATCGGAAAGTTTCTGTGCATTCATAATTGAGGTGAAGAATTGCTTAAATGCACTCCTGATTTATGCTGAGTTTTTTATTTAATGCTGTTCTTGGATAATGGCCTCAGTGACTCTGCATTGCTGCTGAGTTCCATGCAGAAGCTGCAGATAGCCAGGCTAACCCTTTTGTCTCCTGTCGTCTCTCTGTAACCACAGAATCCAAGAAAAATGGACGCCTTTACAGAGGTCTCCTTTTCTTTGTTCTTTGCCTTATTACATAACCACCATGCCTCTGTTGCCCATTCCTCCCCATCCTGCCTTCTGTTTGTGTAGGTTTTCCACAGCTAACGTGGCTTTACTTCACTTAGCTCATGCCCTCCTCTATATTAAAGCTCTGTCAGATCGAGTCAGATGAAGACATATTCAGCAGAATCTTGTTGTTTAATTTGTGCTCTGTTCAGGAACTCTAGGGCTGGGTGATAGATCCTCAAAACTGAACCCCTTGTTTTCTTTTGCAGTGTTATGGATGATTTACAATTCTAATCTGTTTTTTTTCTCTTTACATGAACTCAAAACATGACCAAGAATCATTTTCTTTACATGAACTACACAGTGTATGTACATACCTAAACAAAAAAGCACCAGTTGCAAACATGTCAGTGTGGCTTAGGTGCCACACTGACTATACAAACATATTCACAACAAATACTTCTCTGTAAATAAACAAGCTGCAGTTTGAACTTTTGTTGAGCAAGAGAAGTCTCCTGAGGAATCACTAATCCAGATTTTCATAAAGCAAAAACTCGATTATTTAACTTAATTGGATATACTGTATTTCCCAGCCCTAAGTCACCAACCAACCCCATCCTTTGTTGCATTTGCACATATTATAGCAGAGATACTTACTGTTTAATTTTTAACAGTCTGTGTATTCTAAAACATGCTCCCTTTTTTTGCTTTAGGCTTAAATTTTCTTTCATTACTGTTGTGTGAAAACAACAGTTGTTTCTCTGCCTTGTTTGTTTTGGCAAAACTCTTCAGATGTGCATTTTTGCTCTGGAAAGTTTTTCCATCAAGCGTTTTCCAGAGAAATTCTCCCTTGAGACAGTTGTCATAACACTGATAATTATAGTAAAGCTGATCAAAAGGCCACATCTGTCACAGAATCACTAACTGAAACATTTGTTCTGGACCTTGTTTTTCTGCAGGCATCGACGGAGAGGAATGGGGCAAATTCCTACACACCAAAAACAAGGTAAAGTTTTCCGTCCTGTTTCCTGCAGCCATGTTTGCAGAAAGCGATACTCTCACTGGGGTTTCACAATTCAATAGCCTTTCTCTGTATCCTGATATTGATTCAGACTTTTATAGATTAGCTGCAGGAGAACATTTGTGGTTTTGTTGCATGTTTTCAGCAGCAAATCTATCATCTGTAATGAGGCCATGCACACACCCTTCAGTAGCTAAAAATACTTCCAAGGCTGGTAAATGTCTTAGGTTGAGCTGTGTCTCTAAACAAAGAAGCTCTTATGATTTGCTGGCAGCCTTATGATAGTGACTTTTCAGGGTTTTCTTAATTTATTTCACTATCATGCCATGTTTACTAGTGGGGGTGTTTAATTATTTACTTGTCCTCAGATCTACACAGATTTTGAAGAGATCAGACATGAAATTGAAGCAGAGACAGAAAGAATATCCGGCAATAACAAGGTACAGTAATTATACCCATTATTCAGGAATGAGGAAATGTCCAAAGCTGTGAAACAAGAAATGTCAACACAGAAAACCTGATTTTTAAATATCAGAATGAGTGTTTGTCATCAGTATTTGCTGTAATCGTAACATTTCACTGTTATTTTGCTTTTCAGGGAATTAGTGATGAACCCATTCACTTGAAAGTCTTCTCACCACATGTTGTGAACCTTACGTTAGTGGATCTACCTGGTATCACAAAAGTAAGAGACATACCTGTTTTGCCACGCTTTGTACAAAACACTGTGAGCTTTTAACTTCATGGTTTGTAGTTTTTCTTTTTGATGATCAGGTACCAGTTGGAGATCAGCCTAAAGACATAGAGATCCAGATCCGGGAGTTGATCTTTAAGTACATCTCTAACCCCAATTCCATCATTCTGGCTGTGACTGCTGCCAATACAGACATGGCGACATCAGAAGCTCTGAAGGTGGCGCGGGATGTTGACCCTGATGGTAAACACCTTATAGTCATACATTCCAATGCATCATCCAAAAATGTCTTGTTTTTGCTTTAATCTTATGGTCATTTTCTTTCAGTCACTGTAGTTTTTACCCCTCCACCAACTTCAGGCTGAAGGGATATTGTAATCGTTTTGTCGTCTGTCTGTCCGTCCGTCTGTCAATTCAACAATGTAATCGCGTTATCTGAGGAATGCATTGAGATATCTGCACCAAAGTTATACTGTGGGTGCATCTTGGCATGGAGCAGAAGCATATTGAAAATAGGTCACTTTGACTTACTTTTTCAAGGTCAAATGGAGACATGCCCACCAAATTTATACCATGTATACATCTTATGTTTGCTTGGAACAGCCTTGTGCAGTTATAATATCTGAGTACTTTCAAATATAAATATGTATGTAATAAGTTTTATACAAAGACAATCTAATCTAAATATTAAGGCAGTAATTTTCAACAGTCTTAAAAGTGTGCAGCATGTTATGTTTTATTGTCTGTCTTTAGGCAGGAGAACATTAGCTGTGGTGACCAAACTAGATCTGATGGATGCTGGTACGGATGCCATGGACGTGTTGATGGGCCGGGTCATTCCTGTCAAACTAGGCATTATTGGAGTAGTGAACAGGTATTAACAGCAACATGTGGGATGTGTGTTTGATAGGAGTAAAATGAACTTTTTTGTGAATTACCAACAACAACTGTCCTGAATAGTAGATAAAAAGTAACGCTAGTTTTGAGTACTTACAATAAAAACATAATACAAATGTTTTAGCTTAGGAAGAGCTCAGAAATCAATGTCCCATCAGTATCAATGTAATCACAGCTTTTATAAGTTATTGTTAGTGCTCTCCATAAATCTGTTGGGTGTTTTATGCCACTTCAAGAAAAAAATAGTCAAATAAATGTAGGTTGTTGTACAAAATGGTACAAACAGCAATGTGTAACCTGCATTTTGTTTTGTTTTTACTCTTGTTAGGAGTCAGCTCGATATCAATCAAAAGAAGTCTGTGGCAGATTCCATCCGTGACGAATATGCCTTTCTACAAAAGAAGTACCCTTCACTTGCAAATAGAAATGGAACCAAATACCTGGCCAGAACATTGAACAGGTTTAGAAACACTTGGCACTAAGACGTATCCATGTTGGATTATTGCTGTAGCCTCTTTGTTTTCTAATCAAAATGTGAAATTTCCTTTAATAACCTTGTCACAGGTTACTCATGCACCACATCAGAGACTGTCTCCCTGAGCTCAAGACCAGGATCAATGTGTTGGCAGCTCAGTACCAGTCCCTGCTCAACAGCTATGGTGAACCTGTCGATGATGAGAGCGCTACACTGCTGCAGCTCATCACCAAGTTTGCCGCAGAGTACTGCAACACTATAGAGGGCACTGCCAAGTACATAGAGACAGCTGAACTGTAAGTTACAAACTGCATTTCCTATTCAAACCACTGAGGGGTGCTAGCATCAATGCTACATCAGTGGTTAATTTATGTCCCTTTTGTGTCTTTCAGATGTGGTGGAGCAAGAATCTGTTACATTTTTCATGAGACTTTTGGTCGAACGTTAGAGTCTGTGGATCCTCTGGGCGGTTTAACAACCATTGATGTCCTCACAGCAATCAGAAACGCAACAGTGGGTTTTTGCTCTTCCTTCAGTTGTAATATTTGTCTTAATTTGCACCTTTTTGAAGTTTAACGGCTCCATTTGTTTTGACAGGGCCCAAGGCCTGCTTTATTTGTGCCTGAAGTTTCTTTTGAGCTACTTGTGAAGAGGCAGATCAAACGTCTGGAGGAGCCCAGTCTGCGCTGTGTGGAGCTGGTTCATGAGGAGATGCAGAGGATAATCCAGCACTGCAGCAACTACAGCACACAGGTCATACATGCACACTCATCTCACACACACAGTTGAAAACTTTCTTCATGCATTCAGCTACTTATGAGTGTTGCTTATGTCTGTAGGAGCTCCTGAGGTTTCCAAAGCTCCATGATGCCATTGTGGAAGTGGTAACTTCTTTGCTGAGAAAGAGGCTCCCAGTCACCAATGAAATGGTCTGGACCCGAACACTTAACAACATGTATCGTGTTTGAAGACACTTATGAAGAATTCTTGTGTAATGAATCACTTTGATTTATTTTCAGGTTCACAACCTGGTTGCCATTGAGTTGGCATACATCAACACCAAGCACCCCGACTTTGCTGATGCCTGTGGCCTCATGAACAACAACATAGAAGTAAGAGATCTGCAGCTCGTTTCACAACCACATTTTATTTTTCTGAGAAATTTTACCATCAAGTTCTGTATGAGCTTATTCAGTTATGCTTGGTAATGTTACCGAGCATTTTTTTCTAAACATTAAACAGTTTACATTTCATTATTGCATTTGTGTGACCCTTAAAAATGATCATATAGCAGTGTAAACATGGAAGGTACTGATTAAAAACACACACATAGATACATTAAATATGTCTTTATTACATTATCTTCAGGGGTTTGACCTTGTTACATTTGAATGGTTTTCACAGGAGCAGAGACGTAATAGAATGAGAGACCTACCGTCTGCTGTTCCCAGAGACAAGGTACAGTCATGTTTTTATGTTTTGTGTTTGTCACTCTTGTACATACTCTATGAAATCAAAAAACCTGCACATTAGGACTCACCAGGTTTTGCCCACATGTTGTTAGAGTTGTGCACATTGTAGGTCCTGTCAGGTTTCTATCCCACCATTGCTGTATTCTTTCCAATGTTGTCTTTCTCCAGTCCCTTAAAAGCCCGAGTGGGCAGTCTCTGTCCCCCTCTGAGCCTCCTGCCCCCGAGGGTGAGGCGTACAAGGTGTGTGCTGTTCACTCACTGCCTGCCAGTGCCTCACTGCCCACCCAAAACCTCTCCTGTTCCCAAACAACATCATACCAATGAAAACCAAGTTCTCCTCAAAAATTGGTCAAACCATTGGAGGAGATGGTTATTATTTTTAGTGTAAAAACAAAAGCAGTAGGTTTGAGTGGCAGTTATTAACTTATTTGAGTGATATTGGATCTTTTTGCATGCTTTTTCTCTGGACATCAGTTGGCATGTACTTATACCATTTTATTGACCTTGACTCCTATCAAAACTGGTTTGATAGGAGTGAATGACATGGATAAAATCTTTCATCCTCCATTCATCTTCATGCACAGAGATCTGCAGTGAGCAGCTTATTACTATATATATTAAAAAGGAGCCCCACTGAAAATGCTGGAGTAAATTGTCAGCATATTTTCATACCTCCCAGCCCTAAACCAGCATGCTATTATTTGAATGTTTTTCATGAACTGAGAGTAAGAATTATATTTTCTGAACCTTCTTGTTTTTTCAGCCCCTCAGCATGTATCCTCACCCGTCTTACTCCTCCCTCCAGGCAGCAGCCGGCGGTGCTCAGAGCGGCCCCGTCAGCGAGCAGACGGACAGCGGGACGGGGAACTGGAGGGGAATGCTGAAGAGGGGAGATGAGGCGGCGGCTGGCGATAGAGCAGGTCCCCTTCCTGCAAGTCCACAGAAGGGCCACGCTGTCAACCTGCTAGATGTGGTGAATACGCTGCTAGGCTTTACACTATCTCTACAGTGTATCTTAATCAGGGTGTCTGCAGACCCTTAACATGTCTTTAATCCAGAAATCTAAATTTTAGGCCATAAAATATTTCTATTATTATTATTATTATTGTTAATGTTATTTTTTAACTTAAAAGTGTGATGAGACCATTTTGAATAACTAACATTTCATTTAAAATCCTTTTCCTGCACTTCCACATGGATACTCCTGTGGATCCTCCATCGTAGTTCTCATTCCTCACTGTGCATTTTAGGAATGGCATTGAATTTGATTTCCACATCACAAGCTTGAGGATAAAGACTTTATCCAGATATTGTCTTTTTATTTCAGTTCAGCATGTTCCACTAGTTGACATAAATGCTTTGCCTTATGCTGTTGAGTTTTAGCTATTGTGATCTCTAAACTTATGATTTCTGATGTCTTTTCATCGACAGCCTGTTCCAGTGTCCAGAAAGTTGTCTGCTCGAGAGCAGAGAGACTGTGAGGTTATCGAGAGACTCATCAAGTCATACTTTCTTATTGTACGGAAAAACATCCAGGACAGGTACATGTGGTCAATGCTGCGTCATTTCCTCTGTTATAACTCTGTAATAGCTTGGGATGCTAACATGACTGGTCTTTTCCTCAATGCTAAACTGTTTTTTTCTTTACTCCGTGCCCTCCTTGTCGTTGGGCTCAGTGTACCGAAGGCAGTGATGCACTTCCTGGTGAACCATGTGAAGGACTGCCTGCAGAGTGAGCTGGTGGGTCAGTTATACAAGACAGCCCTGTTGAACGATCTGCTGACAGAGTCTGAAGACATGGCCCAGAGACGCAATGAGGCCGCTGACATGCTCAAGGTAACAGACTTGACAAATTGGACCGCGTGGACTGCAAACACACGAGCCAGTGTCCATCAGACGTTGGTCAACTGATACTTACTTTTCACCTACTTGGCAAATATTCTATTGTATATTCAGTGTATAGATAGTTGCTCAAAGTAGAAAAATTGTATGCCCCTACTGCGTAAATAGTACAAATTACATTATAAATTAATGCAAGCTTTTTAAAGGAGTTATTTGTTGTTTTGAGAAAAGCAATTTAAATGTCAACAGCAGGGGACAGCAATGTGCCAGAATTCACCCATAAATACCACTCCAATATTAGACACTGCTCCTTTAACTAATGAGCATTTCTCTGTTTGTGTTCTTATGTCCAGGCATTGCAGAAAGCTAGCCAGGTAATTGCAGAGATCAGAGAAACCCACCTGTGGTGAGACTGACCTCATTTCAGACAGCTCATTTCCACACTGACCATCATCCTCACGGACCATCCAAACCCACAACCCCCTGCTGTGTCTCAGAAACTCAGGAGACAAACAACTTGAAAATGCACTGCTGTTCATATGTGTATATCAAACTGTAGTTTTAATGTACAATAAAGACTTGGATTGAATGAATGGCAGCAGCTCCATCATCAGCATCACACATGCTCCTCTTCTAGACTATATTTTCTTATGTAATGAATGCAATAAAAATATAGAGATAATGCTATTCATTGCCACTATGTGGAGCCTTGCTGAGGAATGTGTGCTCTGTGACAATATGTAGATACTTTCAAGGCAGAAAATGTACTTAGTGCTAATTTTTCCAAAGAAATGAACTTTAGATATTTTTATTTGGTTTCCATAATGACTCGCTGAAACCTACCATTTTTACACTCTGTTCTGTTTCAGGTAAATAAAGTATTATTTTTACATCAGAATGGCACAAATAAGATCCTTAGTGGTCCAGTCCGTTACCAGTAACAAACCGGTCGCTGCGGCTGCTTTTAGACTTGTGTTTTTGTATAACAGTGTTTTCAGACTTTATGGCGCTGCAGCTAATGGTCTAATGACCCAAACTAATATTAACCCTGGTCAATTAGTTGCTCAGTTGTTTCAAAATGGTGTAGTTTCCCATCAGCAGTAGAAAACCATCAGATGTCACATTGACTATAAGACAAAAAAGGGAATGAAAACTGGGTAAATGCTCTCCTTTGAGAAGCAAACATTTGTCATTTATTGCATGAATAGTCACTGAAATGATTAATAGCTTATGAATTAGTTGCGATTTTCCCACGAGATTTACTTCGTGGCTCATCGAAGATGTTGCAGCTCTAAGCATTACATGTTTAACAAAGTACATAAGAGACGATCTGTAGCTTGTAGAAAGACAGCAGAGCAGATGGAAAGACTTATTTATTGACTTGATGTGCTCATAATGGACATGTAACCCAACACAGCAATACAGCGAATACACAGACAATAAACACTTGAGCCAATCAGTGGTGTCTCTGTCTTGGAGCTTCTTTACCTCAGACGGCCGCCCATCTTGCCCTTCCCACGACCTTTGGCGCTGAGAGAAAACAGGAAATGGTGAGTGTAGTAACAAACACAACAGGCGCTGATTCTGTTCATTAGAGTGGATTATTAAAGGCTGATGTAAACAATAGGTTGGATATTTATTTTAACTATGAAGCCTGTCTAAATGAAATAAACTTTGACCTTATTAGAAACGTAACTGTAGATCTAAGTTGTAAAACCAAGAATTAACAAGTGGTGCCAGGCACAACAAACCCCGCCCCCCGCGTGTATTGTAGCTTAGGTTGGCATCGATCCAGCTGATGT
>JAPQRQ010000023.1:25041097-25059750 GCA_037367365.1 Apogon talboti | reverse complement strand
ATTGGATGCGGAATTGAAAAGGAACATTTTGGTGCAAATTGGAAGTCTGTAGGATAATTAGGTCAAAAGTTATAATGGAAAAGGTGATATTGACCTTTTGTTGACCTTGACCTTGATCCAAATTGACCCAAAATTTAATGGGGTCTATTCTGGACCACCACGCATCTTTCCTGAAAATTTCATGCAAATTGGTACAGTAGTTTTTGTGTAAAATTGCTAACAAACAAACAAACGAACAAACAATAACAATACACTTCAGGGGGGTGGGGTAATAAATATGAATCACTGAACATTAAACTCAATCAGTAAATGTAGAACTAAATGACTGAAACTAAGGGTAAAAGTCTAGATATGAGATATTTTCAAAATGTAATTTTCCCCCTGAAGTACCTTCCAACATAGGAGCCTACTGTTGGGTATCAGCTGCTATCGGCACCAGCCTCAGCTGATATATTTTTTTTTATTAAAGGTTACTTTGGTACATCTGTCTCTAGTGGTAATTTGACAAAATTGGCAGTGATTCTGGTGGATTTTTCCTCATACAGTCCTGAAACTCCACCCCATAATCTTCCAAAAATCACAAAGCTATTTTATTAAATCTGCAAAGTCTTGAATTTACATCAAATATATTGATTCTGTGTCAAATCAAGACTCAAATAGTGCTGAACATTAGTTTTCAATAATACTTTTGTCCTCAAAATGATAAAATAATGTTGATATTTAATATTTTGATAATAAAATTACATTGATTATAGGACTCCATGATTTGGTTAAAAAAGTCACCCTGTGATTATTATGTCTTGAGATTTCTGAGTCTAGGTTCTTGGTTTTATTGGAAAATGCACAGATTACTCATGTAGAAATGTCCGGTCTGACATATAAACTTAAACTTGACTGAAAAGAAGCACTGACTTGTACCACACTTGGTAACTGCTTAGAATATCTGATTCAATATCTGACCTCAGTAAGATTTAGTATGAGGTAGAGTTCTATTTTGTAAAATATGACACAGTGTTTATTTATATCCATAAAAACAGAAATACAAAATATAAGTGAAATGAGCATGGGAGTCAGAATCACTACAGGAACATACTATACCTGTCATTCTGTCGCTGAACTTTGACCTTTTGACATCAAAATTTCTGAGTTTGACCATCTGAGGTCTATTTGTGGAAGAGTTATGGTACGAATATAATCAAACACAGACGGCACTTGCAGGAAAACATTCAACAACTTAAAATGTTTTCCACAGCAAATCCAATACTAAATCTAAAATACCACCAGACGACTAAGGTTGTGTTCATTTATTTGCTCATTTTTGCAGTTGGATGCCCCTTAATCCTACTAAATCTGCCATATTTGGTGATTATATAATTACACAGACTGATGTTTTGATTGTGATATGCTTAATTATGCAGCCCAGAATAGTTTTATGTGATCTTTTTCTTAAAATGTATTAACTAAGATTACATTCAGAATTGTCAGTGCTGCGCATTTTTAACTCATGAAAAAGACAGATGTTTTTGTTTCCAGTTATAGCATATACTCAATTCCAAAATGTCAAGGCATTGGAAATCAGATATTTTAAAAGTGGAAAAAGGAAAGAAAGGAACTGAAGACGGATGCATTTAATCCTTGGCAACTACCTCCAAAAAAATGAAATTGATTTATATCATTTGACTGATTAGTGTTACTGTGGGGATGTGGACTAACCTCTGGTGGTCCTGGACTCGAGTGAGAAGCAGGTTGATCTGTATGAATACACACACCTCCATAAGTATCTTGAAGAACACAGCAGGAGGTGTTTTGTTATCATCATTACTGTATAAAGTCTTCAACTTACATCATACTTCTGTCGTTTGAGTTTGTCACTGAGGTCGAACTTCTCCGCCTCCAGTCCCATCAGCCACTGCCACATCTCAGTGGCCTTCTCCCTAAACACACGTCAAACCACAAGTGTTACATGTCAGTGTGACAGGGTTCCATAAGTTTGTACCGAACATCGTGGTCCTACTTGAGTTTATCCTCGTTTAGATGATCGATGTTGAGTGGCTTCCTGCGTTCGGCCAGGATCTTCTTCTTCTTCTCCCTCTCAGTTTGTTTCTTGGCTCCTTTTCTGCCTTCATTCTGTGTGTGTAGCATCAACACACAATAAATATATTTTGAGGAAAGAATGGAAATGGAAAGGATTTATTATCACATTGTAAAAAAACTAATTGATGTTAGTACATTTTTTTTTCAATTAATGTGACAAAGTGATGTCTAAATTTAATCAAATGTGCTCTTAAAAAATGCACCAGAATGTAAAAAAAAATGTACAACATAATCTAAAAATTAAGATATTAATTTGAAAAAACAAGCAATGATTAACCAAGAAGTAAATATCATGTTTGTGCTTATCAAAGTACCATTAAACTGTTAAGAGTCAAGTGTACAAAATGTTAATTATGAAAAATTCAAAATCACAGAAAGATATGACTGTACAAATAAATAATTTAAATCTACTCAATATCAATAAAACATACTTGAGAAAAAAAATACACAATATTATATCACTATTTACATGTTTTTACTGAAATTGGTTTTAATATGAATGAAATAAATGATTCAGTTCTATTTAATTCATTTTAATATTTGTTAAAACTCATAAATGTCATATTAGCAAAAATGGAAAAAAAAATGGGCAAAATGAAGGAAATAAACACAATGAGCAAAAGTTAAGGAATTAATCAAAAAAATTGTACAAAAATTAACAAATTTATCAAGAGAATGAACAAAAATGTAGATATTAAAAAACAGCAAAAAATAGTGGGCTACCATTAAACTGAGACTCAAGTATGATAATGAATCAGTATGTAAAAGATGTAAAAAGAGTGGAGCTTTACAACCACTGAAATGACTTACTTTAAAAAATACTTCACTTGGTTTAGTCCTTCATTTTACACATTAAAATCTACTCAATAATTCTATCACTATCATCATTTCTTGTTGAGACTGGTTTCAGATTGAATCAAATAATTGGTTTAATTATGTTTCATTCATTTTAACAGAGGTATTTGTTAAAACTGCCTTTAACCTGTGCTTAAGTTTACAGTAAAAGTGTTATTGAATTTCTCAGTATTAATTGAACATAGTCTCCTCTCTACAGTGTTATTTATCATTGTGACGTTTCTCATCTGATCTCTGTGTGACATCAGTGTTATGCCGACCTTCTGCCCAGCGCCGTACTGCTGACTCTTTGACAGGGCCTTCTTCTTCTTGGCATCTTCGTCCTGCTTCTTGCGCTGCTCCTCCTGCTCCTTTCGCTCCTTTTCCTCCTGTTTTCAGCACAGTTGGAACCATCAGGTGTGTAGATGGTCTCAGGTATGACGTGGAGGATATAAGGTATAAAGCTCATACCGCTAGTCTGGCCTGCCTCTCCTTCTCCTTCTCCGTTCGGATCCTCTGCTGCTCTGCTCTCTCAGCTCGACGTTTCTCCTGCAAACAAACAACAACAAAAAAACATCCTTCTGATCCACAGGATATTTTCATGTTCAGCTGCTGAAGGTGAAAAGTTTCTCAGTCATCACCATCTTTTACAGGTACACTCAGAAAACCTATAACCATCACTGCAGAGGGAGACGAGACCCCACCGAGCCAAAAGTAGGACCATGTAGGATATGGTACTGATACATTTAGACATAATGTCTTTCTAAATAATAAGCACATACAATATAATTGATCAAAAAGAAGTTTTGAATCCTCCCACCTACTTCACATGACTGATATTTTCTCCTCCTGTGGCTAAAAATAAAAGAAATAAATTAATTTCAATAAGAATGAAAATAATCAACTAAAAAATCAACAAAATGAACAAAATCATCAAGAAAATAAACAAAAAATCAATAAAATAGACAAAATACACATTAAAATGATGGAAATAAGTAACGACAAATGTTGAATTTGTGAGGTTCTGTCGCTATGTTACAGTCCTGTGGTCTTGATGCAGTAGATCAGTCTCCCAGTAGATGTGGGTTGTACTTTCACTGGAGGAGAACTCAACTAATAAAATGAAAGTCCATATATGACTTCCTTTCAGTGCTCAATAGTGACTATATTGATATCTAACAATTTCAATGTTATAAGGCATCAAAATATGGACTGTTATAAGTGAAGGCAAATTCGTAATAATTCAAAAATTTGTCAAAAATCAAAATTTTTCAAAACTTTGAACAACCTTTGGAGACATTGTCCCAAGGAAGCTATATAAAAAATTCAAAATTAATCCGACCAGTAGTTTTGTCGAAGATGTATAAAGAAATTGCTAACGAAGATGAAGAAGACGACAATGAAGATGACGAAGACAACGCCTTCCCAATAGCTCATGACCCATTGGCCGGTGAGCTAATAAAAAAATTTCTGAAATAATCAATGAGTAAAACTAAATAAGCAACAGAAGCAAGGAAATAATCAAAAAATAAAACTAACAAAGAAAACAGTCAACAAAATGAACAAATGAAGAAACATGAACAAAACAAGCAACGAAAATAAAAAAATAATAAAATTCACAAATTAAACAAATTAATCCTAACTGTAAAACTAACAAAGTGAGGAAAAAATTTATGAAATAATTTACAAATTGAGCAAAAATGAGTGAAAATTTAACTAAAGAAGAGCATGAAAAATATGAATAAAATGATAATAATAAATACTATTAATAGATCAGTGTCTCATCTCTCATATTGACTTTACTTAGAATTAGACAAAGGAGTTAATGCCTCTTGCAGAGTTTCTCAATATTCACTCAGAGTTTATGATGTTTTGGGATGTAAATGTTCATCTGCTGTAGATTTAAATCTGGGACATTGTCTCATCATGTGGACAGTGTGAGGATGAGGGATGAAGATGCAAGCGCAGACATTACTAATCCTTCACGACTCACGATTCTGTTGACGAGGGCGATGAGCTCCTCCTCCTCTTTCTTCCTCTGGATGAAATGAGCCTCGATCAGAGACTGAAGCTCAGAGAGGTCCTTCTCCTGGCGCTTCCTGTGGATGTCCTGCCATCAGGAAACCAAATAAGCATCAGTCGTCCAACAACATGTGTCTAGTGTGGTTATTAAACACCAGGCGAGGTCCACTCACATCAAAATCCACTTTCTCTCCATCAGGGATCTTTGGCGCCGAAATATTTGTCATAAACCTGCAAATATGAGCCATTATTTAGTGACTGATCTGACATGAAAGATCTGATATGTGGTCCACTAGAGGACACTTACTTTGGCTTGGGCTTTGACTCATCTATGAAAAAGGAAAGACACATTCAGGAGATAGAGAGAAAACAGGAAAAAGCAGAAAACAAGGGCAGAAAAGGCCAGTTTACTCTCCCGTTGCTGCAGTAACTAAATCAGTCAAATATGTGAAATTAAATTAGGTTTCTTACCTTCTCCCTCACTTTACAAGACATGTGCACAAAAAGAAGAAAACTAGAATTAAAAACATATTTTATCATACATAGACATCATAATAATCTAAATTAAAGTATAAAACCAACAGTAGTTACATACTGGACTTCCTCCTCCATGACTTCTTCTGTGTCAGACATTTTGTTATGAATGAACTCTGCAAAATGGATCCCTATTAGTGTATTTATAGAAATATAACAGATCATTAAACACGAGCAGAGCACATGACGTCAACCATTCACACATCAGATCAGCACTGACACAAATACACTGTAACAAAAGCATACGTCCTGCAGAAAGTATTACATAAAATATGTATATATTATAAAATATTACATCTAAATGCTCATATGGTTCACATGGAAAGTGCTGAAGTGTCATATATGTGAAAATATTATGTATTTTTATCATTAAATGTAGTGCAGGTATGAAAAAACAAAAGTTCAACAAATTCAAATCATCTTTTGATTCAATTGTAACCTGATATCAGCAGAAAATAAATAGATCTTAACAATAAATCTGATGCATTTTACTCATTTTAGTTACTGATTTCATTCATGTTGAATTTACACCTGATTTTAATGATTTTTTTTTACAAATAGTCAGATAAATAAATACAATTTAATGATACTTTGACGGTTATAAAGCTGCTTTTTTAA
The DNA here is from genome assembly GCA_037367365.1 of Apogon talboti. Lineage (NCBI taxonomy): Eukaryota > Metazoa > Chordata > Actinopteri > Kurtiformes > Apogonidae > Apogon > Apogon talboti. Next base: position 25,053,648 of record JAPQRQ010000023.1, on the reverse strand, counting down.
TTGTCAAGTCAAGAGGAAATGAAGAAACTGTGGCAACAAAATGATGTACACAGAAGTTTCTTGAAAAAATATTATAATGCTTATAGCATATCTCAATAAATTTGACCAAGAGCTTTAGTGTATCTAAAATCTAAATGAGCTTTTGTGAAGTATGCAACAAATCTTATGAGCATTTTTACTTTTATTCTACAATTATTGTAAAATTAAGTTTAAATTAAATATTAATAAATAAATTAATATTTTGCCACTATAATAATATTAATAGTGATTTTGTTTGCTGTCATAGTAAAGGTGTAAATGCATTTTGTACTTCAGGTTATTACATTTGATTAATTTTTGATTTATTCAAAGAGTACAGGTTTCCGAGCATTAATCAGTTAAATCAGAAACAAATAACTTTAATGTCATTACTCATAAGAAAAATAATTCAAGAATAAGATGAGTTTATCCAAGCCTATGTTATAAAAACTAAAGTGGAAGCAGATTGATTCTTTAGATAATTTATGACTAAACAAGGCTCTGATTTCAAGTCCTCACCTCAGAGACGAGCGCCACACTTCAGCTCCTTCAGGTTCACAATCCACTTGGGAATCACAGATGCATAATAATAACATGGTCCGGCCCTTCTTTTTCATGTGACCACAGCGCCCTATGGCTGCTCAGCACAAAACACACTTTGTCTATTGTTAGAAGGCAGGACACCAACAGAAATACACCGCAGGTAAAATGTCACACATCCATTCAAGCTTTCACTAACTACTCAGATTTCAACAGCTCATAATTTCACCAAGAAAACGACTGGTAGAAATGTGTCGACTGCAGCCTCAAAGTGCACACAACAACTGGACGTGAACTGGTTTTGTTTCCTGAGGGTTTATAGCGAGGACTGTGTCGGGTCAAAAGTTCATAAAAGTAGAAATAATGATGTGAGTGAATGAAGAGAATCAGGTGGTGATGTAGGACAGAGTTGGATTAAATGAACGTACAAACAACTAAGTGACTGTTCAGATAAATGACAGCAGGAATCCCAAGAAATACACAATAATCAGTCAGATTTCAATAAACTTTGATTATGAAAATAAGAATCCTTTATATCTGATGGGTAAATCAGTCCAATTTGACTCCCAAGAGTCAGGACATGAAAAAGTCAGGATTTAATCAATTAAATGAATCATCACAAAGAACAGAAATTGAACAAAATATTAAAGGAAATTAATAAAAAGAGAGAAAATAAGCAATAAAATAAACAAAAACAAAAAAATTTAAAAAAAAATCCAAATAACCAAAATAAAAAACAAAAATGAAGAAATGAATTGAAGAAATTTACAAAACTGTACCAAAAAAATGAAGAAAATAAGAAACAGAAAGGACAAAAATCGACAAAAATGATCAATAAAATGAAAAAAATGGTCAGTTAGCTGTACCGATTGACCTACATTGGATTCTACAGGTTGATTAAACAATATTTCAGAGCAGGACTAAAGCCAGAACCAGATGATCTTCTGCTGCTTTCACAACAATTTTGACATTGAAAACAAATTATGTATGTCTGGTAACCGCTTGTTAATCTACTACGTCTGTAATTTATCAAGTACAAATTCCATAATAAATGACTTATCCCATAAAAAGCAGAGGTCCTGTGATAATACCAGTCACATGTGAAATCAGCTTTTTGTTTTCGCTACTTATTTCCTGGACTATGGAAGCTTGTCATGATAAATGAATGATCTAACAGCTTTTTCTGGAATTTTAGTCTATTTAGGAAAACAGATGCAAACGCTTAGAAAAGAAGAACTGTAAGGCCAAGATGCATGCATGACACCTAACTGGAAAGACTGACCTGTGGTGAAAAGTAAATTTACATTGTAACAGTTCAAACATGATTAACATTGTCCTTGTACGTTCTATACTTTATACCAGATTTACCCAATTACCCAATGTACTTTTTGACTTATAAATCACACAAATAATAAAATAATAGCAGATAAATTCAGATAATTTACTAAATACACACTGAAATATTTACCTGAGACAGTTAAACTGTAATAATTCATTCCAACCTATAAGACACTAAAAACTAAATAACTAAATAAAAAATTTCAGGTTTTTTTATTTTATTTTTTTTATTGCTGAAGCAAGTACAAACAATAATTTCAAACATTCAAGCAATTCACTACAACGATACCATAAGACTGACAACACATTTGGGCAGAATTCACCTCATCTGCATGTCTGACCGAGAGGAACATCAGGATGCAACTTCATGTGATTTACAGGCCTTGATAAAACAGAGTGCACATTGTCTTTAACTACTGCTGCTATGATGCAGGTAAAACATCATCATCATCATTGATGCTCATGAAACAATAAAGAGCATCAAAAGCCTTTGCTTTGAAGTGGATGTTGCACATATTCATAATCTTCTACGTTGTTTATGATGAAAATAATGTGAAGAGTCCGACCCAGATGTTGAACTGCTCGGTGCTCCGGCTGCAGTCTTGGGCAAAATGTGCAAAGCTTATTATGAGGCAGGGAATTCATGAATTATTCATAAAAGGAATAGAAAAACTAAATGTATTCATGTAAATATATTAATACTAATATGTATTATCAACCAATCACTATGTAGGTCATGTAAAAATCCCATTGGCTGGAATTTATCCTTTATTTATGATCATAATGTTGAAATGATGGTGAAATCTTGAGTTGATACCAATGCCAATTTTCTTTTAGTTTCTTCTGTTATTTATTCTCTCTTTGTGCAATAGGAACGAATAAATCTGATATATATATATATATATATATAAATAACTGCAGTATTTGAAGTCCTTCTGGGCCTCATTGCTGCATCTTTTAATGAGCATCGATACTGTATATAAAAACATTCCAGAGAATCCATGCAAAAGGACTCAGGTGAATGCAGTTATTGACAAAAAACATTAAAAAATCCAGATTGGAATCTGCTCAAATGGAAAAAAAAATCTGTACGAATGTACTTTGGGCTGATGAAGCCAAACTGGAGCTTTTTGGGAACTCCTAACACCTTTATGCTCTTTCTTTCTCATGAAAGGTACCAAAAGGTGTTCACATCTGCAAATATCTGGCTCCTTTACTTATACTTTGTGTGCACCAGTTTCAGTAACAAATCCAGTTTTTGTTTTCTGATGAATTTGTTTGTTACCCTAGAGACAAATTCAGCCTGTGCACAAGTTGCAAAACATTTATTATGAAAATGTTTCTGGGTTGAACATCATTTCATGTTGGAAAACTGTTTTTAAATTGTGTTTTGTCTTTGAATTCAAGTAAAACTGCATCACCAGTTCACAATGACAATGAGAGCAATGATTAGTTTCAGTATCAGTTAGGGGTCACCAGGGTCATAAAAACAGAAACATGCCTGTAGGTTATATGAGACTGACAAACATTGGCATCAAAATGAAAGGCCATCTTTTTTTGCTGACCGCAGTCATTAAGTCCAATAATGTACTGTACCCTGTAAACTAACTAAAGTACCCTGTACTTTTAAAGTTCATAAGTTGTTGTTGAATCTGTAAAGGTCTAGTTTAAACTTTGTGGAGACACAAATAAGACAAACATATGATTCATTTGGAGGGCTATTCATTTTTTAAGTGAATCTTATCTTATGAATCCAACTTGTTCTGGTTGTTTTCCCATGACCGAAAACTTCTTCATATCTACAGTATGTTATTGTATTGTAAATAAAACTCATCTCAGTACGAAGTGGTGCTGAAAGAATAAACACCAGTCAGTGGATTTTTTTGCAACATAGCAGCTAAAGGATGTAAATTAGAAAAGGCAATCAATTCTATCATTCTTGATACTTAATTAATTCCATTCCTTTCTATTTATTAAAGAAAACAGCATTGACTTATAGCACAATTCTATATGTACAGGCTAATTGGTAACATCCAGCTGGGTGGTTGGATAGACCTATGAGATTGGCACTAAACAGTTAAAAAGCCAAAACAGTGACTATTACTTAAAAAAAGCAAAAATGAATGTGTACGACTATCAACACAAATGCTTATTTTTGAAAAAAGCTTAAAAGCAACATTGCGCTCATGCATCGATCTGAAATTAGCAAATGGGACACAACAGGAACACTAATGAACACCTGACATATAGGGTGTATTCACACCTGGAAAGTCCTTTGGCCCGCTTGTTTGGTTCCGATCGAATGCGAACTTTATTTTTTTTGTTTGTCTCTCTATGTCTCATTCACTTTTTGCTAGTGGACCAAAATTTGTTAACAGAAGCACGCATGTGACAAACTGTGCTGGCATTGGATAGAAAAGTCGGGGGCGGGGTCAATCAGAGACTGTGGGTGTTGATGAAAACAAACATGGAGTTCCTACGTGCAGTCATCGTTTTCGGAATATGTGTTCTATTTTTGCAGACACAAATTTACGAAAATAATGTTAACTGTCAAGAACAGCTCATTCGGAGCCAGTTTGTCAATGTTTTACGTGCCATTCTGCATCGGCGAAGGCGTGCTGCTCAATGGCTTCTTGTAATCAGACGTGCCCTGTGGGCCCTAAACCACAACATGCTAGCAGTAAGAAGATGACGTATTGGCTATGAGGCACACATTTCGAGTTAACAACAAGTATAACATTAAACAAATACGTGGCCACGGTGGCTCCTCAAGCACAAAAAGGCGCATGGTTCCTTGGTTTGTTTCGGTTCAACGTCGGTTATATCGACACCAGATGTGAACCGGCCTAGAGTCTGTTTGGAAGAGGTGGTTTTGGTCCACTTGTTTGGTTCGAATCAGAGTTCGCATGTTTGCATTCACACCTAAAAAAAGTTCGGACTTTCCAGGGAAACGAACTCTGGTCCATTTTAATCGGACCAAACGAAGTAGGTCTGAATACACCATTTTTCATTAAGTGTTTAATATGAGATTTTGCTCCTGGAATTGACTCGGTATGACAGATTATTTAATGCTGGAAATCTTTCACTCCTTTCCATCGCGGTCCCTCATCTTTTGTTCTTCTTCTGGTGTGAGCTCTAAGGTTTGTCGAAGGATAATGGATGCACATACATTAGCAGAGTCTTGTATTTGTTCTGGTGAGGCTCGGGTTAAAGGGGGATTTTGATGGCACCTGCGAATAGAGACACAGACATTACATTACTCTGTCCATCTATCAGTTTAAAGCTGCACTGCTAATTTTAGTTTATTAGGTGTTAAATACGGTTATCCTCTGGGCTTTTACATCCATATTACTGTATGTATAGAGTATGTTTGTCTGTGCATCAGACACAATAACACATTCACTACAGTGGAAGTCATGACCCTTCTCTGCGTTATTGAAAGCTGTAACTTTGTCATTTGCCCTTTACTTCATTCCTCAGTGGTCTATTTTTGATTAAGAACTGAGGTTACAAACAAGGATTACTATTTAGGGTTGAAGTGGAGACTCGACAAACTCTTTTCCATTGCCACTGTTCAAGCCCTGGCTCAAGCTGCTGAGGCGACATAACAAATGAATGTCACTTCTGTGTCTTCTTAATGATGAGGGCTGTTAATTTGCACATTTAACAGGTTTTACAGCCTGTGGAGGAGCCCGAGACAATACACAGCAGTGATTGAATAAGCTTGGTGACTGAGCCCAGTTTGCTGCTTAAATACTTAGTAATCCTCCTGAGCAGTCAGCTGTAATGTGACAATCAAGCAGCTGCAGTACGGTATGCCTTACAGCCCGCCAACACCCTGCACGGCGTCAGATAGCCCAGGTGGCACTGGGTGAACCATGCAACGCAAAGACATGACAGCCATCCCAGGAGTCTGGAAGGTTCTTTATACTGGGAGACAAGGTCAGGGTGAGGGTTTTTAAATATAGTCCACAGTGGTGCAGAACTGAACTGGTGCCCAGAAATTTAAAGCAGCAGAATTGATTTACAGCGGACAGCCACTCTGGCACAATGACAGGCTGGTGCGCTGTGGCTGCCACGAGACCACGGGGGAATATATATCAGTCAAGCCCTGATCCTTCACCCAGAAAATGATCTGAAGGACAAACACTCTTCTGCTTCCCCCAGGACTGTTTAGGATAAATGCTGGTACATGTAGCATTTGCATAATGACAGATAGTAGTCTATCAGGCATTCAAACAGGAAATTAACCCCTTTATGAAATGAAATAATTCAGTAGAATACAATGGAGATACTGTATTGTCTACTTTTTGTTTGTATGTTTGGCCTCAAATGCAAATATCTACCCATTATAATCAAACACAAAGACCAAAGGCAAGTTTATCACACATAAAAACATAACACATAAAAACATGAATAACATGACCCGTAACACGTTGATAATAATCCAATTGGTGATAACTTAATAATCAAATTTCCCCACAGGGACAATACATATAAGAAGCTAAACATAGCAACCTGAGGTATTATTTTCTCTCAAATGGAATAACTCCATTTGAGAAGCCTAATATTAGCTGTTGGCCACGATCAGAGCCAACTCCTGCTGGTAAAATGTCCTTTGGATTAATTAGTTTATCTCTCTCTATGTCATGCTGATGAGCATACTGTATAGCAACACTCAGCTACATTCAGGTTGAAAGCTGTATCATAAAGCTGTACGATTATATTTCATTTACATTTGTTTCTAAAATCTGTAAATTCACTGAAGGACAAAACATTACATCTGTCACTGGAGGGAAAACATCGGAGACTGATTCCAAATCAGAAGTCAGAATTTCTCCAGCGTGTCAGGATTTAGAGTTATGTGAATATGTAAAAACAACTAATTTTGCAGTCTTATTACCAATGTGTCAGATTGCGTATTCACAATCTGAAGATAATTTAGTCCTAAATTGGTCAATTTTAAATGTAGATATGCACATCAAGCCAAATGAAGAATAATTCTCAGTATCAGAGCCCATCAGCTTAGTTCAGAATTGTTCTAAATGTTTCAGCCTCTGTCTCATTGGTTGTGACAGTTTCCCATTGTACTGTAAGTAATCACCATCATGTTTGTGTTGAATTGTCCTTAGTGTCTAAATGTAGCTCATTTACTAAAAACGTAAGGAAACGTAAGCTGACATTGTTAAACTGGAATATTAGGGAAGCATAGCATACTATGTAATCTACATTTTTACACCCACTTCAATTATTTTAACCCAGTAGTGGTACAAATCTTTTTCAGCAGGCATATTTGGCAGCAATTTTGGAAAACTGCTATTGTATTGGGTTTTGAAGAGACAAAACTGGGATAAATTTAGTGCAAGTATTGTGATATTTCTCCATCCTGCTCCACTAAGTCTCATCATATTCTTGCTAAGTTCAATCATGATTCAGAAATGCACTTCTACTTATTTTAGTTTTTTAGTTTAGCTTTTCACAGCCTGAAACTCACCTTCAGCTCTTACCACTTGCTCTTGCCTCCAACTGCCACCTGTGAACAGGAGGGAAAAAAGCAAGAAAGGGAGACAAAAATAGAAAATTATTGCATAATCTGTGCATTTTCATGGATGACTAATTTGCTAATTGTTGTTTCAAATAATCTAAAAATAATAAAAATAAAAATTATCTTTTCTAAAAATGCAAAGAAACTGAATTCACAAGACAAAACTGTACAAAACAACTCCACACCCAAAGCCACTGATCTGCTCTTTTGCAGTTAAAAAAAAACAAACAAAAAAAATGTACACCAATAAAAACGTGATTGTTTTCATTTGTGGATATGACAAAAACAAAGAGGATTTGAGTGATGTGAAACTGTATCTAACATGCCAGGAACACACCTCTAAAAATGGACATCCACTATGTTATTTATACGTCAAATAAATCAAGTGAAATCCAGCATTCACATATAACCACATGCTCTGAATCATTACATCGAGCGCACATTCACTCATGAAAACATTGCGCACTGTGCAACCCAAGCATCCAGTAACAACTAATGCATAACATACATGTAACACAAGAAATAATCTGTCATTTGAATGAAAAACCACTTCAGAACCACTGAAAATCCAAATCCAGATGTTGAAAAACCCAGCGTGAGGTCTACATCAGCATGCACATGGTGTGGTGTATGTTATAGAACATGCCAGAGGGTGAAGGAAGCATTACAGAGAATGAAAAATGTAGCTTCGTATTTGTCATTACACCCAAAGTAGATAAGTATTTCTTTTTCAGTTCAGGTAGATGAGTAAATGTCAGTATCATCTGTCAAATGAAATGACTTTCAGATTTGATTGAATTATATATTTATCTTTTGAAGGAGGCAACAAGTAACTAAGTACCAATGCTCAGGTATCTGTACTTTATTGAGTATTTATTGTTGACAACTTCTTAGTTTGATTGGTTTTGAGGGGCATTATCCATTATTTTTTTATTTTATTTATTTCAATAATCTTAATTTAACCAGACTGGTCCCATTGAGATGGGGGATCTCTTTTTCAAAGGAGTCCTGGCCAAGATGGAAGCGATACAGTCACATCATTACAGTTTTTTCAATGATAAAAGCCTTTTTAAACATAGAAAAAACATATAAAATATGTTGAAACATTTACAGACCAACAGCCTCAGTTCCAGAGTTATAATGTTCTCTTCAAATAAAATTTTGTGCAATTGTTCATCATAGAGTAACTTCCCAACATTATAACTGATTTCAACCTACGTAAACTGATATGATATGAACACACAGAAAACAGGATTTCTTGGTGAATCCCCTGTCATATTCCATTCAATTAAATTCAGTTTTATGTCTATAGAAATTAAAACCAATCTTAATTCATGATTATCTCAAGGCACTTCAGTAATTTAGATCATAGCCTTAAAAGACGACATGGAGAGAAAAACCAACAAGACCTCCAGGAGCAAGTGTGAGGCGACAGTGGGGAGGAAAAACTTACTTTGCAGATGGAAAAATGTTTTTACAGGAGATTTTTCTTCAATAAGAAACAACATAGAAGACAAAATTAAAGCGATGTACAAAATAACAAGACAAAAAAAGGAAAAAATGTAAAAGACAAAAAAGAAAAAAAACAGAAGATAAAAACAACTGAAAGATTTAAGAAGCTGAAACTGACATAATTAGATGAAAATAAACTGTAATAGCACAAAAATGATAAAAGTGAAAAAAAAATTAAACTGGCATAAAAAGGCAAAAATAGTATAAAAACAAACATAATGTGCTGCACACTTTTAATACCCTTCGGTCAGATAGAGTGTAAGATTCTGTTGACAGTTACTGCTTATAATTTAGAGTATTCTGTCTTTGTGTAAAACTTATTACATACATATTTCTATTTGAAAGTACTCAGATATTGTAACTACACAAGGCTGTTTCAAGCAAACATATCACCCCAACAAAGGGGTTATGTCCATTTGACACCATTTGACCTTGGAAAAATAGGTCAAAGTGACCTATTTTCAATAAGCTTCTGCTCCATGCCAAGATGCATCCACAGTATAAATTTGGTGCAGATATGTCAGCGCAGATAATGTGATTACGTCATTGAATGGACAGACAGACAGATGGGCGGACAGACAGACAGCATCACATTATGTACATACACACTGACTAAAGCATCGCCAGTAAAACCCACACACGTTCTCTCAATCGTCACCCAACAAAGGGACAAAAACTGAGTGAGGAGCAATTGGTCTCTGTCACTAAACCCCTACTTAAAGCCCCGCCCCCACCACCAATGGTTTACTGTCATTTTACTAATGTTTTACAAATGTTTTGATTTTGTCATGTTGGTTTATATAGTTCTCCTGATATTTGAGTCTAAAGTTCAGGCTTTTAGATGGAAAAAGAAAGATTTGTTGTTTTCTTTGTCATTTGTCACTTTTCAGATTGAATTTGAATAAGACTTTTTTGGTTTGTGAAATATGAAAAAATATAATTTAGTTATTTTACTTACCAAGTTTAAGTTGTTTGTTGTTCTATTGTGCCACTTTTCAGTCTGAGTTTGAACAAGAGTAGACTGCCTTCTTTTTGTATGAATTCTGGCCACAGTGAGAATAATTTATTCATTATTATTATTTAATATTAATTCTTTTATTTTTCAAGCTCATTAAATTAAAAGAAATCTGCATGAAGGACTTTTAAAATCACTTTTCTTTTATATTAAAGAGTAAATGAACACAGATGACCTGCCCTACAATTGACATTCTCATGGGGATCACTAAAGTGATTCTTATTCTTAAATAAACCCCCAAACCACTTCTTTTCAGTGCCGTCAGGACTGCAATTCAAATTGTCAGCATTCAGACCGCTATTCGGCTTCGCTATCAACCAAGTTGCCCACCTGTTATTTCAACCAGCCCACCCTAATATGACAGGCTAGAACCGGCCTTGCAACTAAAACAAAAAGTCAGATAAAAAAACATGATAGCAAGACCAAAGCATATGCACATGAAAATGACAATAAAGGAATCTTCTGTCTTACAATAAATATAAGTGAAACTGCTGAATGAGTAACTCTACTTTTAGTTGTTTTTACATATCTGTACTTCTACGAGAGTAGACTGTGTACTTTTGCCACTTGTGCCTTTTGAACAAACTGAACTGAAAGAGTAATAAGTGTGGGTGTGAATCAGTGAAAACCACATCATGCCTGGTGTCACAGTTCCACTGATTACCTTCATCACTGGTTTATTAGGTCGACTGATTGGAACAAACAAACAGCACCGTGGCTTTAGAGTCTTTTTAATGTGTTTTGATGATTTACATCACGCCTTCTTCATGTGTGCAGGTGTGTTTGTTACCTTGGCAGGTGTGGAGCCCTTCTTGGTTTCCCACATGCCGCGCTTATTACCAACGTCACCTGGTTTCTGATCTTGCTGTAAATAAAAGCACTGTCATTAGAAGTAGAAGTCTGTGATTTGTCCCATTTGATCACTGTTAACACTGTAGTTCAGGGCGGAATATACAGTAGGTAAAGTGGTACCTTTACTAGTCTGGACAGCAGAAGAGTTTGAGTGAGGAAAGCTGAGAGATGGTGCAAATTTGTAAAGAGAAAAGAAAAGCAGAGGAAGATTTAACAGCACAGAAAACAAACAGGAGGATGTTCAGCTGCTGTTCAGCTCCTTCCCATCAGGGGGAAGCGTTGCAGCATTCACACAGGCAAGGTCACCACCATTCCTCTGCCTTAGACAGTTGACACTAAAGATAACTCGCTCATAAATTTCATGTTACAACAATGTCATTCGTCATCTAGCATGTGGACAGAGTGAAATGTCTCCAGAAGACCTCAGAGGATTAGCAAGTGCTGGACTACTTTAAGAAAAGGACACAGTGTCCACCAACTACCCGGTCAGAAGTGACTTCATTTATTTGTCGTTGTTTTTCCATGTTTGACAGTGCACTAGTAATATAAATGAAAATATATATGGGGATGTGACTTTTTGCTGTTGCCAAAAAAGGAGTCACATATTGTGAATGAAAAAGCAAGTGAAAACTGAAGAAGGCAGAAAGAATGTGGAAAATGTTTTAAAGTGCAGTTCATGCTCTCTGTGTGTTCAAACATAATCTAGAACAACCTGCAGGAGGAACAGTGATAAATGGTTCTATGAGGTTAGTTTGCATCATAAATGCTGTTCAGTGCTTTGTGTTTGGCAGTCATTAAAATTTTAAATCTTCATGTATAGAGTCCACAGATCCAGGCTTTGGTTCAGACGCTGTAATGTAAACTGTCCATGTGGTGTCACCAGACCCTAGATGAATACATTTTGGACCCCAGATATAAAGGCTGCAGCCAACAAAAGACTGGCATGTTGATGTGCAAATGAGCGCATTAGCGTGTACAGAATATCAAGGGATTACTCTATAGAGGCGGTGCAGGTGTCTAATTTACAATAGTGTGTGTATGCAAGTGGAGGATTTATCAGGTCTTACTGCTGGCTTTGCTGCTGGTGATGCTGCTGCTGGTGATGATGCCACAGGTGCAGGTGCTGCTGTCTTCTCTGGCTCCGCAGGCTTTGCCATCCAGCTGTTGACACGTCCGGCCACACCCACTTTGATACCAGCAAGATCCTGGGAAGAGACGTGAAACACTGCAGGGTCAACCTGTGCCTCTGTGTCCAAACTTCACTCTTGCTCTGTGTTTTACCTTATTGGCAGGGGCCGGACTTTCAGAGGATCCACTGATGTTGCCTTTCTCCCACATGTTCTTGATATTACGTGCACCTCCAGAGGGGATATCCACCACCGTCGACTTGGGGGACTTGACGTCTTTCTGTCCCTGAAGAAAAATAACAGATTTAATATCACATATATGTGCAGACAGGCCTATTATAGTGACTGTGGATTGTACATTATGCTTTCAATGTCACCTGTACAGCAGAGGCATACTGTTCCATTCTGTTGCCGATCTTGGAGACGATTGGGGTGTGTGACAGTCTGGATGGAGTGCTGTTTGGAAGACATTAACCCTACGTTAGTCACCCCAACTTTTTTAAATTGCTCATAATTTCCAAATTACGTAATAATTTTTTCTTTCCGTCTTTCCAGGTATTTTCTTGATTTATTAGGTATATAACATACCAGTTACGATACAGTT
>JAPQRQ010000023.1:25009519-25026437 GCA_037367365.1 Apogon talboti | reverse complement strand
ATATAATATGTGTTGACAACCAATGACTAAATTGAACATTTCATTAATGCTGATTGTCTGCCTTTAGAACACATTCTTAAAGAGGACAGTGTGGTCCTAAAGTTGACAAACTAGATATCTAACTAGAAAAACCCTCGGTCAAAACAGAAATCCTCTTTGTGGGTTTTGCTGTCCTGTTGGTTGATTAGTCATAACCAGAAAACGGTAATGATAAAGAAAATGTAATACAAAAGAACAAACACTGCAAGAAACATGGTGCAAAAAATCTGGAAGATGAAAATAGATCGGTTAAAAAATTTAAAAAAAAACAAAACATGGAGCCCAAGATCACTCACATCCTGTCATCGACCTTCATCCACAGTCAGAGTCTAAATCATGCCACGCCATATCCTTTCAAGCTTTACCAGAATACATGAGGCAGAAAGAGCTTGAAATGGCCCATTGATCGAGCATGGATGTTATTTCCCTCTGCTCTTCCCCAAGTAACAAAACAATGAGTCACAGATGTGAGAGGAAGAGGTGGATGGGAACCACAACAATCTGAAATAAAGACTCCAACCAGGCTGGCAAATCTTTAAGAAAAGCTCATCAAGCTGGCACAAGACATCTCTGTAACTAAATCAACTAGATGGGAAATATGAAATATGATAAGAGGAGAACTAAAGATGTCAATCACGCCAACACTTTAAGGACAGACTATCTCAGTCCAAAATAAAAATGGAAGTCAAAACATTCCTTTCCCTCTGGCTGGAGGCAGGGCAGGCATGTTGGCACCATGGGCAGAGCTGGGCGCCACGACTGTGAGAAAAGAACAAGAACATTCCTCTCGCTGGGACTGATATGGTACAGTAGCTCACAGTAATGAAAGCTGGAACTGGAGGAAAACTATTTGTCGAGCTCTTTATCATTTGATCATGAGCGTGTTTTAAGCGACTATATTCCACTTCTTCAACAAATGACCTTAAAAGAGCAAATCCAAATATGCTTTACACTTGCTGGACACTTTATTAAATCTGTAAATCTGTTTAGACCTAAATATCTAACAAGCCAATCAGATGACAGCAACTCAATGCCACAAGGCAAACAAACATGATCAAGACAATCAGAAATATCAGAGTGAAGAATGTGGCAGGGGTTCTACTTTGAGAAACTCTCTGGTGTAGTTGTGTTTGTAATGGTAAAATGATTTACTGCGCTCTTCTCCCACAAAGTGTGATTTTTTTGTGAAAAATGTTAAAAATATGTAAATATTTACAGCAGTTCCAAAAGAGGAAAAAAACAAGCAAGTATCTATCGCATCATATTGCATCGTATCATACACTGATGAAACTCAACACTGGATGATACCTGCTATGAAACAGCAAAATAAAAAGGAAGTCTGTTCTGAGCTACTGTGGCAACATGGTTAACTCTGTGAACACTGACCTGCTGCTTTTGTAGACAGAAACAGCTCATTCTAGAGTAATGAAAATGATCCTAACACAAAACTGAGGGTACACTTCTCATGGGCCAACATTAAGCAGTAGAAGAGTGAAAAATATCTCTTGTGTTGCAGCCACAGACATTTTCAGGTGATCACACACACACAAATGAAAACATAATTATGATGTTCTATCTGTGTGATTAGAATGTCCTAAATCCTCCATAAATCTCACCTGCTGTACTTATTATAGGGGCATTTGGTGATGCCTGTTTCTAGACTGTCTTTTCATTCTTATGATGTGATAACTCATAATCCAATTCAAACCTGAAACTGAAATTTACTGTCAGCAATAATAATAGTAATAGTTGAGAGTCTGGTTTTGACCAGCTCTATAGGTAAAGTATCATGAAATAACTTTTTGTTATGATTTGGCACTATATAAATAAAATTTGATTGAATTTGATTGATAGTACAATAGCATTTTAATATCTATTTGAGCATGAAGAAAGAGTGATGGAGATGACAGAGAGTGAGTCAGATCCAAACACCAGTGAAAAAGTCAGTGTAGATCATTATGGCATCATCACCTGAACATCATCCAGGTCCTGTCTGCTCAGAGCAGAGAACATGGTTTTAAACTTTACTGCAAAAATACAGATATTACCTTGATCCCTGGGCAAATGTGATGAGTCAAAAAATAAGGGAAATGTTCTGAGCATTTTCTTTTGATCTTCTTTCCCTACACACTACGCAGTAAACACCAGGTTTTTCAGTCTAATAACTTTGGCAGCATCTGCATTCATGGTTTATATTACAAGGAGACTGTTAACCTGAGCTGATCTAATATGGAGTACTGGAGTTGTGAATCTATCAGCTTTGTTTTGTGAGCAGTGAGTCAAATGTCAAACACTGATGAAACTAATGAGGCTTTGATCTATAATGATGAGGTGTGGGATCAGGCTGGATTTTCTTTACATGAAATCGTTTTAACTCATGCATTCACCGAATAGCGAAATGTACATACCCATCAGCAAATCTGTGAAACTTTAGAATGTCTCATGTGCTATTCTTGTACTGTATCTCAACTTATAACTCAAATTTCTTTCTATAGCACATTTAAAACAATGCAAAGTGCCCAAAGTGTTAAAAGTTATAGATAAAAATAAAACTAGTAAAAATAAGAATACATATAAATATAAATATAGATGCTAATCTATATATCTATATATTTAGATTAAGAATTTTATATAATTGTTTGAAGGAGAGGTGTTTTTGGCTTCTGACCTCACCTGCATAATGTGCTAACTTGAAGATTTTTATCATCTTGTTGTATATAATGTGCAAATTAAAAACTAAACTGAACTAAAAACGTTCATACGTCCCAGAACGTATTACTCACTTTTCGCCCTCGAGGCGCATCTGCTCCCTCCTCTGCCTCCTCAGCTCCATGCGGCGGTCAAAGTCGTCATCCATGATGCCCAAAAGATTATCGTCACTTTCTCACTGAAAGACAGAAATAGGATTTCAAGTCATGTATCTTAGAATTTTCCAAAGAATGATCTGGACTACATAATAATAAATTATATAATATAAAGTATAACATAATAAAATAAAATACTACACAATAGAAAAGCAGTGCATCATAAGCAAAGTTAAAAGAGAAAAAGAAATATATTGTTATTATTATGATATTATTATATATTAAAATAAGGATTCAAAAACCAATTGAAGCAATCCAATCCACACTCAGTCCACAGTGTGATACAGTATACTGTACATGAGAGGGTTTTATGATTCAGCTGTTTGTCATTTTCATTTCCAGGGTACATAATTGGGATACGATGCTAAACAACCACTGACAGCTCAGTAGAACTACAGAACCCCACCAAAGTCACTAAAAAATTACAGTATAAGATGTAAATCTGTAGAAACAGGGGCCAACTTGACAGCTTATCAACATGGGTAAGAAGTAAAAACCGCAGCGCCTGATGGTTTACAGTACCTTCATCCACGGACAGCAGCATCTCCCTTGACTTCATATATCAGCCTCTACAGTCTGGTTTATATCTCGCCTTCTGCTGCACCAAGAATTCCTGCTTGAACTTTCAGCAACTTTAACTACCAGAAAAGGCAAAGCCTGCCTCTTGTTCTTCGTCCCACAGCTTCCCTCCTCCTCCTCCTCCTCCTCCTCCTCCTCCTCCTCCTCCTCCTCAGTCTGTCTCCTGCTGTCTCCTTCTACCTCACTGTTCCCTCAGTCTCTCACTTTAAAATCTATTTTCTCTTTGTTTGTTTGTCTCATCTTTTCTTGCTTTTTTTAGTCTTGAGTCAGCCCTTGGTTTAGTGCAACTCTTATCAACTATGCTTGTAGTCCAGATTTTTCCTCCAAAGTTCTATTTATTGCCTTTCCTTCCTCTTGTCTTGTTGTCTGAGGTCAGTTTGTTACAGAACACATGGATACTTATCAGTGCAAAGCATCTGCCACTAAAAATGGTGTCCATTCTGATTAATTCTAAAATAACTGACAAATCTTCTTGTCTTTACTTGGAACCACAACCTACAGTATATTCTCACGCATAACACACTTTATGTATCAATTATAATCATAGTATAATGATATTAAAGCACACTGTATATACTGCAGATAAAATCCAGTTAAATAATCTGCAGCCTAGAAGGAATCAGTGGTTTGGTTTGCATTTGTCATGGTCAAGATCCCCAACTGGGGAAAAAGCAAAGCATCAGACTTTTTAACTGCAAACACTGTAAACACACTCAGGAATGAGAGGGATGTCCTCTGTGAACATGCGTTGAGCTTACACAATGGTGACTTCTAATACTTTATAGTAAAAAACATCACTCCTCTGAGGCCTGTTGTACAACAACATTAGCTCCAACAGCCAATTGTAAACCTTTGCCAATAAAAAGTCTTCATCAAATGATGTTTTACAGACATTGTATAATAAGCAGCAGCTCCAAACCATGTTAAACCTAGAGACCAAGGCTGCCAGAAACCTCAAAAATATTGTGTTAAAAAAATCTAATCATACTTTTTATTGCACCTCAGCAATTTATTCTTTGTTAAATAGAGTGATTGTGTTGCCACAGACTTTTATTTTAAAGAATTAGATTTTGTGTCATGCTATTAGATGATGAGTAGCTCATACATGTATATACATTGCAGGTTTGTGAGCATACATACATACCTGATAAAGATTGTAAATAGTGAAACATAAAAGACATAAAACAGATGATCTGTCTCTCTTCACTTTCCATCCCTAAACATCTCCAAACCTGCACCTTAAATACATGAAACAAACCATAACTCAGCTGTAAAGGCAGAACACAGTGATCAGTAAATCACTGGCTCAATATGTTAACAGATTGCCCAAAGCTAGAAAAGCTCACTGCAACCATAAAAGACAATGTCATTTCCATCCTTAAAACATGATTTCCTCTCCTGCTGTCCATCCAGTGCTGATTTCTCTCTACATAACCACTCCTGACCATATTTTTCTTGCTTGCAGCGTTCACAACTCGTACTCCCACCCCATATTACAAATGTTCTATAATGTTGTCATTATAGAGAGCCAAAGTTTTGTCCCGTTATTTTGGGTAAAAAAAAATTGTATTACAATCAAAGATGACACACAAGTATTTTTTAATCCCTTTTGAATTATGCATTATTATAATCATTGATCATATGATGTGTGTAAGTTTAAAAGACCACTTTACACATCAATAAAGTCTCAATTTGTTGTAAAACTTTTGAAGTATCTGTGAAACTGTGAAAATACATAAAGACTTCAAACCTGAAAGTCATGGTATGATGGCATCATAACTGTCTGTCCACCATCTGTTCAGAGTCTGAGGATGTCTCTGTAACTCTCTAATGGACTTTCACTTCTTTTAAAACTTTTCACCTTGATGTAGAATATGGAGTTAGAACGGTCTCATAATTAATAAATGCACACATAAGGATACACAAATGCACACAGAAATATTCACAAATATTTCATAATTCATAAATGCACACAGAAAAATTCACAAATGTCTCAGTAGAAGACTGAGGTAAAATGTACAATGGCTGTTTTGGTGTTTGGTGGCATGTGTTGTATTGTATCCTGTGACAAGACATGCAGTACAAAACTAGATGTTTACTATTTTTACTACAAACTGCGATTTTCTTGACTTGTAACATAAACTATCATATTGTCACCTTCCTAAAACAATTGCCAACATATTTTTTTGACAAAAAAGCCTTTTTTTTCCTGAATCATCAAATACTTAATTTCTGGTTAAGTTCTTGTGTTTCCTGAAAAATCTGGAAAAAAAACCCAATAAAAATGAAATAGGCAGTTATTTTAGGAAGGTGATGATATGTGTAAGTAGTGACACAATTCAAACAGGATCAAAATATTATTTCTCTCTCTCTCTTTACTACTGGCCATATTTTTTTTAGGACTTCAGCTCTGCATTTCCTCTTATTTCTTTGTCTTGATCATCAGCCATATGGAAATAACTGTGTATTTTACCGCTTGTCTGTTTATGTTCAATCAGTTTGTTTGAATAGAGTTTTTTTTTTACTTCAGCTCAGTATCTCTGGCAAAAATAATATCTGTAATTATGAACAGAGACACATTGTGTATCACTTCTTTCTAACAGCACATTCAGCCCCAACCGGCCTTGCCAAGTAATGTCACAGAAGGCAATTATCAGTTTTCTCACATCCTAAAATTAACCATTGAAATGGCATGCATAAACCCAACTCTTACTCTAAAAATAGTCTAAATTTAACTTAAAGCCTAACACTATAACTCTTAATATGTCTTAAAGGGTTTCCAAAAGCATTTCTTAAAGCTGGATTTTCTGTCCTCACTCCTCATATAACTCAAAATGGCCCTCACAAAAATAGCTTTACAAGTGCAATATCAACATGTATTACATCATTATATAGTAGATATTCCAAGAACAAGCTGAGGGAAAACGATACAGAAAAAACAGACCACTTAATGAGAGACCAGCCTCTTTTACTTACACCAAAAAGGAAAAAGAACTGAGATAGTATGAGTGGAGTGTCAGTATAACCCTCATGATCACACTCTCTTCTGGTTTTAACATGATATATTTACAGCTCAACATCAAGCTCATTCTATGTCAAATGAGGTTATGTTGATTTTATATGACACCAGGCAACATTAAACACCCACTTATCTCTTCATCTTGGGTCTTTATCTTCAGATCTAAAGATCAGCCCACCAACAGTGAACAGTGACAAGCAAGTAACAGTTTAGTTTTCACAATGGCCAACACCATATACAGTCACAAATGAACACAAACATAATGGGCTGAAAGGAGCCTTTTTTTAAACATCCATTACATGTGTAACTAAACAGAGCTTTTCCTGGAAAAGAAAGATGTCCTTCTCCGCGTCAAGTTTCTGAAAAAGGGATGAAGTGCAGCTTGTACACAATCTTACGGACGGTGTGAGACACACGTGCAAAACCTGAACGACTGAACACTTTTAATCTGTTTGGAGTTACACATTATTAAAGAAGGCATCATCAGAGCATCAATGACACTTCTAGACCTAAGTGTTAAATTAGATAAACTCTATTGTTATTGTCAGGTATGTGAATATGATGAGACTGTTCTAACTCCATATGTTTACATGGGACCAAGAGTTTTTTTTTCCCCACAAATGCAGACGAGAACACAAAAAAGAACAGTAAAGAAAAAACAAACAAACAAACTAATATATCAATACCAGAGAAAGCAGAAATAAACTGCCATGTTAACCATACAGTCTTATAACCAGCCATCATGTGTGTACACCATTAAATGTGTGTACACTATTAAATGAAATGTATTTAACATATGTAAAGCTACTACTGAAATCTACTTGATAATAGCTACTTGCCACAGTATTTCTCTGCCACTTAACATCTCTAACTCTTCACAAGGTTCACATAAATTCAATCAGGTCTGTAACTGGACATTGACACAAATGTTGTAATGTTGCCTCTGTACACCAACACACAGGATCTGAAATCAACATGTGATTGAAGCGTGCATCTCCGGGAGGAAACATTTGATGGCGTTCATGGGTTCCAGACTTCAAGGTGTCATTGACTACAAAGGATTTTCATCAAGTATTAAAAACAATCCTCATATTTTTAATGATCTTAGTTTGTCCAGTTACTTTTGAGTCTTTGAAAATGGAGGGACCTTGTTTAAAATGGTTGTGACTGCTAAATGATTAATGCTATATTCTTGTTTAACCCCTTGAATTAAAGCTGGAAGTCCACACTTCAATCACATCTTGATTTGTGTCACTGTCCAAATATTTACAGACCTGACTGTATCTCATATTAAAGAAATGCAATGAATGCAAACCACTGTTTACACAAGTAAAAATGTAATAATCACCAAAATATCACTGAACTTTCAAATTTATATATGAAATATAATTTTTAAAAACACACAAAATTACACAGAAATTTAAAAATTATTAAAATCTGTAACTTCTGGTTTGGTTTAAAGCCACTGGTTAAAAGCAATACATGTCACTTCCTTAATCTTTCTTTATTAAGGTCTGCTCATTACTATATAATTAGATAGTTCCTAATGATTTTTCTAGAATTATCAGTAAATTATACAGTTTATAAAATTATAAAAATATATAATTTTTTTCTTGAAGAAAAGAGCAGAAAAGCACAT
Source organism: Apogon talboti (assembly GCA_037367365.1). Classification (NCBI taxonomy): domain Eukaryota; kingdom Metazoa; phylum Chordata; class Actinopteri; order Kurtiformes; family Apogonidae; genus Apogon; species Apogon talboti. Next base: position 25,018,297 of record JAPQRQ010000023.1, on the reverse strand, counting down.
CAATAATTTAAATGCATTTTAATGGTGCAAACAGACATAAACGTATAAATGCACTTCAGAGTAAAGGACAGAAGAGGAGTGCAGACAATTTGGAATCTGCCTAAATTTGTTACTTATCAGATACTGGGTTGGTCTGAGATTCAGGTCTACTGATCAACGATACAAAGGAAGTTTCCAGTGTCTACTCCCACATTCTGTCATACTGTAAGGAGACACACCACCATGATTTCTGTTGGAGGACGGACATAAAAATGTATTCTAAATGTGAATGCTTTTTTATATTTAAGAATCAAGAAAATAAATCCCTTCATCATTATGATTGTTTCTACAAGTTGCAGTAAACCACCACTACACAACCACCAATGAAACCACCTGACTACAAGGAGGAAAACATGGCAGTTTGTGGTTTAATAATATTGTAGAATGAGAAGAAGACCAGACTGTTGGCTCTGGCAGAGCGCTGTGTGCTCTACTGCGCCTCTATATCATTTGTAAGCACCCATATCACTTGGAAAATCATTACATGTCACAGTAAATTTGCAGAGGTGAAGCCTTAAAATCTACACTGACAGACTTCCAACTTGCTATCGATCACTCATGTGCAGCTGTTTTAACATAGGATCAATTAAAGTCTGCGCACAACAAAGGCTGGTCTGTGTTTGTGGGCTGATGTGGTGACAAAGACTGAGTGACCTGCAGCCTCACAGCTCACAGACCTGTCAGAGCAGTGATTCAGGCCTGTTTGAACTGGACCAAATCCAGCAAGACCAGTACCGCTCTGCATTTGTCAAGTGTATAAACTCACAGCCCAAAGTGATGGCAACTCTAACCCACACTTTGCATATAAACCAACAGGAGTCACCGGGGAGCTCTGTTCGGGGCCTCTTCCTGGACCTCAGCAGTGCTTTCAACACCATAAGTTCGACCATCCTGCAGGACAAGCTGGAGCTTTCGGAGGTGGACCATCACCTCGCATATTGGATTGTGGACTACCTCACCAACCGCCCACAGTATGTGAGGACCCGGAACTGTGTGTTGGAGACTGTTCTCTGCAGTGCAGGGGCCCCCCAGGGAACGGTGCTGGTGCCGTTCCTCTTTTCTATCTACACTGCTGACTTTTCCCACCTGTCACCCTCCTGCCACCTGCAGAAGTTCTCTGACGACTCTGCCATAGTTGGCCTCATCACAGATGGCGACGAACGGTTGTACAGAGGACTCATCCAGGACTTTGTGGACTGGTGCCAGAGAAACCACCTCCAGATTAATGCCACAAAGACAAAGGAGCTGGTTGTGGACTTTTGTCAGCGCCCCCACTCCCCCCCATCACCACTGAAGGGACATTGAGATGGTGACATCTTATAAGTACCTGGGTGTTCATCTGAACCATAAACCGGACTGACTGATAACACCACTGCACTTTATAAAGAAGGTCAGCGCAGACTCTATCTGCTCAGGAGGCTGAGGTCCTTTGGGGTGCGGGGGGCACTTCTGAAGACCTTCTATGACTATGTTGTGGCCTCTGCCATCTTCTAAGGCGTGGTCTGCTGGGGGAGCAGCATCACAGCAGCTGACAGGAAGAGGCTGGACAAACTTATAAAGAGGGCCAGCTGTGTCCTGGGATGCCCTCTGGAACCTGTGGAGGAGGTGGGGGAGACATGATGGACAAAGACTCCCACCCCCTCCAACACACACTGACTGCACTAAGGAGCCCCATTAGTGATAGGATGATACACCCAAAGTGTGTGAAGGAGAGGTATCGCAGGTCTTTCCTTCCTGCAGCTGTTAGGTTCCACAACAGAAACTGCTCCAAATAATCTGTGAAATAAACCATACTCATATGTATAATCTGTACACATTTCTATATACAGTATATAATTATGTATGTAGATAGGTGTATATAGGTGTACATATAAATATCTTCCCTCTCCAACCTGTAATATATTCAACATGTACACAACAGCTGTAAATAGTATTTATAACTTTTTTTGATTTGTAAGTTTCATTTATATATTTCCTATTTTGTGTCTATTCAGTGTACTGACTGAGCATTCAGTCTTTTTATTCTTGTGTGCTTTGTTTACTTCACTCTTGCTGCTGTAAATCTGGAATTTACAGGGACTAATAATAAAGGAACATCTTATCTTATCTTATCTTATCTTATCTTATCTTATCTTATCTTATCTTATCGTATCTTAATAGCCACATTAATATCAGATGCAGAGAGAACAATGAAAAAAGACACGATTTTAAACATGAAGTCGGACAAAATCAGGCGCAGAGTGTATAACCAAAACATCCATTGCCTAAACCTGACATCCTATTTTTTTTGCAGTCACTTTACATGGAAACTATTTTGGAAGCAACCAAGAACAATATTGCAGTTCAAGCACAAGCTTTTTGGCAGATGAAAGGGCTATTAAACATTAAACATGCAGATCTCTGCCATAGTTATGGAGAAAGTGCATTGTGTGATTGTAGTAATCACAAAAATACATTTTATTTAGGCAGTGAGTGACTACTTTTGAGAAAAAACATGTGATGGAAGATACAGGATGGAACAAGGGGATTTCATCATCTCTGCTGCAAATCAAAGAGTCAAAACCATGTCTTTAAGCTCTCTGTTTATGAAACCAACCAGAATTTAGCCTGAGAATTCCTCCCATGGCGTAATACTGTTATAATAAGCCTTAAGGAGACACTAGTGCTTAACATGCGATACAACTGTTAAAGCTTTCAACTAAAAGCCTCATGATGCCATTAGTTTTTCTCTTGCGCCTGTTTTTACTCAAGCTTTGTGTTTTTTATATTGTTTCATTTTGTAATTTGAGGCGTGTTTTACAATGCATTAATCAGACGTCAGAAAGAGGCAGAGGGAAGCACTATGTCCGTTTAAAGACTTTCTGATGCATGATTTGTGTTTACTTTGGCAAGTTACAGTATACTTTAGCTGTTCTATTAGAAAAGACATATGCACAGATGGATATTAGCTGTTTAGTTTTGCTTCTTGTAATCCTTTCAGTTCATTTTAAGTGCAACAAACAGGATCCAGTAGGTAGTGATCATTTTAGCTGTGCTGAGGTACACACTCCATGTAAAAAAATTGACATCCATGCATAGACAAAAAGAACTTATTCATTGATGCTTCTATCTTCTGTTTTTGCGCTTATTTGGCTGACATGATTTTACGAACCTCTTGGGTTTTTGTGTCACCAGCACATTTTATTGTATTTTGATCATTTTTCTTGGTTTTCGTATTTTCATTTTGCAAATAAATAAACTGTTGCAGCCATTCCACAGATACACTTGTTCATTCCGATGAGACTCTCATTCAATTAAATGGTAAATCTCTTCAACCTCAGGGAACTACAATACAACATTTGAGCTACAGAAGCAATGCTGTAAAATAAAAACAAACAAAAAACAAAACAGTATTCTACAGTACGGACATCATATATTTTAAATCAACAATGTATGACAGCTTAGGAGAAATGATGCAGAAAACAAATGCACACATAAACACAAAAGTTTATACTTATTAATAATAACAAATATATGTAATAATGGGATGAAAAATGCAATTATTCCAAACTTAAAGACGCCTAAATAATTCTTTCATATTTATGTGATGTAAGGTTTAAAAGATGCTGCTTAACATCATCAGTTAGACAGAGGTGATATATATGCGGCAGTCATTCAGCCTATAGCCAAAAGCCTCTTGTTAAACGATAAAGAAAGTGTTTCAACACGCTTATAGATAAACAGTTACCACAGAGGCGTTTGCAATCAATCAAGAAGCCACAGCCGCTTACTCCACATGACCAAACATGGTCACATATGAAAAAGTCCCTGACCAGGAATAAATTCCACATAGTTTACAAGCCAAAACATACTGGTGACCTTTTCTACTGATCATTAAACTGTTTGCCTTCAGTTTGGGTGGAAGTGTCTCTATTTGATAACTACAGTGGATGGTACAGACAACTGACTCGGTGTGGCTCCTTGGTGCTTTACAGCTCAGTTTTGTTTTAATAAACCAGAGGACAGGCAGTTCATCATTACCTGACAGGCGAGCAGAGCAAAATGACACGTGCTTAGTTGCATTAACGGCCTCACACACAGTGTACATGTGTATTGCACTGTTCCAACTTTTAAATAAGATGAAAGCAAACTGCACATTAATTTACATTCAAAGTCGAGTTATAGTTTCCTCTTCAAGTGGGGGCTCATTGGAAATAGATGCAGCTCTGTGCACTCCCTGTTCCGCATCCCACCCTAAGACGATGATCTGGGCCTCCTTTTAAGGAAGTACACAGGCACTGTTAGCTGTAGTGTCCCAGCTTGGCAAGGTGCAAGGCCACAGACAGAGAGCGTGGTTTACTCTAGGAAATACCTGCTGCTGTACAGAGTGGCGATTCAAGAATAACTTATTTCCATTGTGGAAGTTAGGAATCAGCTTTCTGTAATGCTGCCAGATGGTAGAAGGTGCATCTGGAAAACTGACTGTCAGATCCAGAGTTGAGAAGTATATGATATATACTTCTATATGCACATGTAGTTCATTATTGTACTTAAATAGAGATTTTAGTTATCTGAACTTAAGTATTTTGTTTTTTACTTTAACTGCTTTCATTTTAATACAACTTTATTATTAATTTTATTAATTATTTTTGTATTTTATGCACCATAGCAATCTCGATAGACTTAGAAAACGATGATCTCTTGTTGAATACATCATTACACTTAACAGTCTTCCTATGAAAACAAGTTAAAAGAGTAAACGTGACCAAAAAATGCAAAAGAAATGACCAAAACAACATAACAAAAAAGGCACTTTTGTATTGAACATACAGTATATCAGTACTTCTGTGTGAGTAATAAATCTGTGCGCTTTTGCCACATCTGGACAAATCACAAGAAAAAGCCAGATTTAAACAGTTTTCATTCCACTTTACATCCAGTCAGGCTTGATGGCAGGCTAACTGCACATGAATGACTCCATTAATGTTAGATCCACTGACACTCACCTCTACTCACCTCCTGCAATTTGCTGCCGTGGGAAACAATTTCCTCTCCTATTTAGTGTCCCACCTGTATAACTACAGAGCAGACAGCCCCCTCCTCCATGAAAACACACCACACTGAAGTTAGACAGGCGCATTTGTCCTCTAAAGCATTGGCAGCTGGATCACTGTCTTATTTGGCCGAATGATTCACAACCTCTCTCTTTAGAACTCCCTCGTGTCGTCCTCTCTCCTGTTATACGTATGCACAGATAGTGATGTTTAACACTGCCTTTGTCATGTGGAACATAAATCATCCACAACTAAACATGCAATTAAATACAGCTTTGTGGCTGGTTCTGATGGAGTGGGTAGCATAGAGTCAAACACTTCATGCACAAACATTTCACTGTAGCTCACACTGCTGGTTTCACCCATGTAATGCCAAATTATTGTGATTTCAGTAATCAAGAGGGGAGAGGATGCTCTGGAAACCCAAACACAGTTCCAGTCCCTGAGGAGAAGGGTCTACGGTCATAAACTCACACACTCCAGCCTCATGCGGTTGCAGTCTTTATCTTCATTACCATCTAAGGAATAGGAGTCTGACTTGGCATGTCCACTACAGCAAACAGCTTTTCCACAGCCAGACGTCTGCTCAATGTATGAGCAACAAAAAGTCAAATTATAGTATTCAGTCTTGTCTCGGGAAGATGCAAGTGCTAAGCCTCAAGGGGTGGAAAAAGAGCAATGTGAGAGTTTGAAACCACTCATTTGCATGTGTACACCAATGTAGACAATTTGACCATCAATATCTGCCTGATCAGAAAATTTCTCCTAATGTATTGCTGCTTTATGGATGCAACTGGAAAGATCAAGTCCCTCAGAAGAAACAAAATGAATCATATACAGTTGGCATCATATTTACAACTTTCCAGGAATTTAGCTGTGTGACATAATGGTGAAAATCATTAGCTATGTGACATTTATTGCACTTTAGCAAAAAAAAAAAAAAAAAAGATATGCAACTTACCAAGCAAATGTTCAAAATGGAGAAAAAATGCAACACATATTGAATAGAAAATGTATTTTTGAAGGTTGTGCATGCTTATAATTATCGTTCAGCAAAATGTTTTCTTTTGCATTTTATGTCATCTTGAAGCCGTTCACCTGCCTGTCTCCATCTACAGCACGAGTGTCGAATGAGTCTACACTTCAGGATTTTTATTTATTTTTTTGCAACATTTCAAAAGCATTTCTATAGACTTTAAACTTAATAAATGCATTTTCTAGGATTGTAGGCATAAGGTACTTTTATCAGCCTTCTAAACTTGTCTTTGTTTGACATCAAATTGAAACCAGCACAAATTCAGGCAACATTTCTGTCATCTGCACAACCAAACCAAGCTCAAATTATAAATCGTAAAAGAGTAAAAGAAGCATCAAAGTTCATTATGATGAAAACTCACCAGGCCGGCAGACCAAAGTGATTGGCTTCCTGTTGGAAATCAGTGGAGGGAGAGTTTCCAGAGGTTTATAAGGGAGCAGACACAGCCCCGCCTCAGTGATGTTCACTCTGATCATGTGTGTGCGCTCTGTGGTTCCTTACTTTTGGTTTATAAGCAATGTCTTATGATTCAGCATCAATAATTGTGGCATACTTTGGTCAGTTTGACAGAATTTTGCCTTCTTAGGGTGTTTATCTGAATGATCAGAGTTGACTGGATTTTACAGGACAAATCAAATCACATCATGAATACTACTCACCCTCTTTTGTGTATTTGATAAATCTACTAATATTTACGGGGATGTACAATAAAACTGGAGCTACGAATGTGACTGTTTACCATGATGTCGGTTAAAGAGTTTCCGTTCATTAGACGGCTTCTCCCTGGCATAGCCTCTCTGGTTTGGCCACTTTACAAAAATGGTTAAGGAATGAAGAGCCACTCCTCTGGATCCATCTGTGGTAGCCAAACAGACCCAGTTGTTTATTGCTTACAGTGGGCTCACGTCAACCCAAACCCAAATAACAGGCATGTTCCTAAACAGCATTGTTGTTAATTTTCCTGTTTGTTTACTTAATCACAGAATTTATAGCCAGCTGTGCATCTTCATGGCATTTGATACGCCTTCTTATTGTGAAATAATAAACAGAACAGGGTCAAAATGGAACATGACAAGAACTAAAAACAAAACCGTTAACAACAACTTGAATTAGCTTTTATTTCATCAGGCAGGTGTAGACAGCAGGGAACACATAGCAACGTTTTACAAATATAACACTGTTCTCAACATTATTAACTTATGCTTTTCTGTAACAGAGCAGTGCATCATATTTCTGTGGCAGCAGGAAAATGAAGATGTAAAGGATGCATACAGACAAATATCAACACAGTATACTGACGTAACACAAGTAACGTAAAATAGGAGTGTACATAAAATAAAAAGGTGCACATGTCCTTCTGGAGAATAGTTTGTAACAATGTCCCTCACGTAACAGTACCTGTCAGTATTAAATAAGTGCATATAATAATTTAGGGAAAAAAAATTAAAAGTAGTGATTGTTTGAAGTGGTTAATCCTAATTATATCTATAGAAAATAATATTTTCATATTCACAGTTCAAGGGCATGAACACAATCATAAGATCCTCAGAAGTGGTTACTCACCAGTGTTTTACTACCATAAAACTTCCACTGTTTCTCTTATTTACTGTAACAGCCATTAAAAATGTCAAAGACTTACACAGACGTTAATGGATTTCTGTGGTTTAGCACATCTACAGCATGTGGCTCTCAAGTTTCCCTTAAATATTTTTCTATGAGGTTAGGAGTTGTTCACAGAGAGATTTAACTCTAAAATCTAAAAAAAAATTATAAATTCGCCACAGGCAGTTCATTTATCTCAAGTTACGTAAAGCTGCAGGAGTTGAAGTCAGGACAAAACAGCAGAAAGTGAAAATACACACCTTCCATCTGCTGCTCTCTCCTCTCAGTCCAAACCAAAAAAATGAACAAACTGAACTAACAAATAGAAATAAACCTGACCTTGTTTGATGTTGTTATGGAAAAGTGAAGCTAGTTTTCCAAGCTTCTGATGGAATCTTGTTAGTAAATGGTCTTTATAACTGTCAGTGCTGTTTTTAAACCCGCCTACCTGTCTGAAAACACCTTTGGTTGGACAAAAACCTGTGTCAGGAAGTAGATTTGCAACACCCTAAAAACACAGGTAAGGAGTAGATGCATAAGTCTCATGCCCTCTCAGGCCACTTCAATTACAATATACTAAAAAGGAATTACGGAATTTTTGCCTAATGACACTAAAATCTGTCAAGCACTGCAGCTTTAATGCAAGTGAATTTCTGCACTAATAATGAAGGCACACATTAAAAAAGGAGGAGAATATTTGGAAAACTTATTAAAACAGTGTAATACAGCCAGTTTAGGTAAAGAAAATATAACAAAATCAACATAGGATTAAAGAAATTGGCAAAAAAAAAGAATGTTCAGGAGAAAAAACTGTGATATTTCCTGAGATTAAAGTAAAAAAGTCTGCAAAGTGAACTCATGTTTGGTATAAATACAGGTAAAGTCCTGTAAAAGCTGGCAACCTAGTTTTTCTGAGTTGACTGTGCAGAACAGATTAGGATTTATGTACCCAAAATGTTCATTTTTAAGGATATAGTTTCTCAGTTTTGTGTATACAGTGAACCCTCACACTTCGCGGTTAATGGGGGCTGTGACCCCCCCGCGAATGGTGAAAACCGCGATGTGGAG
>JAPQRQ010000023.1:24972620-24986295 GCA_037367365.1 Apogon talboti | reverse complement strand
TGGGATAGGCTCCAAGCGACCCCCGCGACCCTAGTGAGGATTAAGCGGGTTCAGAAGATGACTGACTGACTGACTGTTTCTGAACAAAACACTAGTAAAATGACTGCAGCTTTGGAAATAATTTATTGTCAATATTTGTCATAAATGTGACTTTTAAAGCCATCACGGTTTACTTTTGTGCAATTGTGAGGGAATAATCTAGTCAAAGACAAATTAAGTGTTTATTTTACAAATGTAAAGACATTAAAAACATCTGATCATGAAAAACAGTTCAGAAACATGAATATTACATGAATAGTTAATTAACATGTCATGTTGAAGAGCTGTTATACTGAAGTACTACAGAAAAATTCAGGTGGACTAATAAATATTTCCAAAGCTACACTTTTCTGAATCCGTATTGAGTTTTAAGAATATTTTGTGCCACATTTGGATGTCCACTTGTGCCTTGTTGAAGATCGGCATCAGTTTAAACTGAACCATTTCTTCGCTTTCATCTTTTAATGATAAGAAAAAAAAATCCCCTGTGCATGTCCAGCCCCACAGACTAAAACACTTCCAAACACACTGTGATAATGAAGTCTGATAGCACTTAGCAGGACTATGCTGGAGGTAAAACCAAAGCTAAAGTTCAGGAGGGTTTTATTTAGAGGGGCTGAGGAAAGAGGACAGGTGCTGGTTAGGACTTGATTCTTTTGCCAGAGTTTAGAGTGTAACGTTGTTGTAACAGAGGTTCAGGCTTTCAGAGTTCTCTGACTCTTAACCTCAGAAAGGGATATACACTCATGACACAATGACACAAATGGATTGTTTGGGGTGGCAACATTGGCAGCAAATTTTGCAAAAACAAAACTTATGTCATTCCCAAAACTTTTGGCCATGAGTGTAGGTAGACAGCACACAATTATCCCAGAATAGTCAAGTTAAATGCGTTTTGTAGGAAACTAGTAGTGTTTAATTAACACTCAAAGCCACTGGTGACCAAAATCATCTACTGATCTAAAACATTTAATAACTTTTGAACCACTAATCCTATAAATACATGTAAATAATCCAGGTAAAATTATCATCATCATCATCATCATCATCATCATCATCATCATCAGTTAATGTTTACTGTATTCAGTGTGCTACTCATCTTACTATAGTTTGTTTCCATGACGCAACTGTTTATCCAGTGTTGATTCATGGGTCAGTCACTGTCTGAATCTATCTAAGACACTGTTGTTTGCACATTTGCTTCCAGGTCAGACAGTATCTCAAATAATCAAGAAAGGTCTAGAAAAGAAGAACACAGCATCGGTTTTCAGTGTTAGTCAGTATTTATTATTGTAACATAACATCAAAGTGACAAGATAAAACCACAACACAGTCTGACTCATTGTATGCAAAATACTGTATATACAATTGAATTCCTTTAATGTTCAATTTTTTTGTATATTGTAAATATAAAGCACACATATACTGCTGGGTTGCTGTTAGTGAGCTGTAATGTTAGCTTTGTTCTCATCTCCACTGTTTTCCACTGAAAAAGAGCATCTCCTGGAGCATCTACTCAAACAGCTTCTTCCTGCCTTCCATCCCAGACATGGCCTCCACATTCTTCCGCCAGTCGCTCACCTCCTCCTTCTGCTCATGACAGTAAAGTCAGGTTCAGTAATAATGTCTGTTAACTGACTGTTCTCACAAGCAGGTGTCCAGAAATCTTCAAGCCTCTTACCTTTTCTTCTTCCTTCTTCACTGTCTTCAGGTTGACCTTAAAGTCCACAGACTCTTTGACCTTTGACCCGAGTAGCGCACCCAGCATGGCATCTGCTGAGATCTTCACCCTCTTCAGAGCAGGTCTTTTCATCTTACCCTTCAGCTCAGAGATCTTCTGAGACAGGTTTTCAATCTGCAGAAAACAAGAAAAAAATACTGATAATAGAAGACCAGTTTCAACAAGTCACAATCGGTCGCAGTTAAACTTATAAATGTAACAGAAGTCAACAAATATGAACATAACAATATGAAAAAAGCTCCAGAAAGCTTTAAGATGAATCTATGATTATTAATAAAGACATAAAATGTATGAAGACATACCTCCTTGTTATTTTTCGTCACCTTGGCTTCAATGTCGTAGCGTTCTTCATCTACCACATCAATCTTATGGTGCAGGTCTTTGCACAGAGCCTGGAAAGAAAAAATTTGCATAAAACTCATTTAACATCATCACAGATGCCTTAAGGTTTTCTGTATAAAAACAGTTCAACATCTCAAAGTCAAAGTTATACTTCTGAAAGGTACATATGAGCACGAAAACTTTGAAGAGTTTTGTCAGCTTTCTTCTTTCATTGTTTTGATTTTATTTTTCATAGTTCATTTTTGATTGTTTTGTTTATTTTTATTTGATTATTTCATTCTAATAAAATACGTTTTTCATCTACCTTTCTTATTCTTTTGATAAACAACAACAGGAAAAAATGCCTCATTTTATAGAGTAAATCTGAAACTAAATTTACTGTTTGTGTTTTCATTGACGACGTATCATTTATATAGTTGTCCATTTTTATCAGCTCCATGTTAAATCACTGGAAGACAAGCTGTTTAATTTGGGAGGTAATGGATGAGTATTAGGAGATAATAGGTGACATGAGGCTGTGCTCTCATCAGAGGATTAAATATCCACATGCAATTTCTGCACCCTGTAGCCAATCAGAACTGTTTATCTTTTTGTCTTTGTTTGATTGGATAATTTTCACTAGGTTGGAAAGTGGGCTTGAGTGAAATACAAATGCTTTTTGGTCTCCACAATGAACATAAAGCTGATGATCCACAAAAATAAAAAAAAAAAAAAGCCAGTCAGAGTCAAAAGCTTCTGACAAACATTATCAGCAGATGGAAACACAACAAATCTGACTGAACAGAAATACTTGTACAACATGTGTGTTTAGCACCAGTCGCCACTGACAGACAGACTGACTGAGGATTTAAGAGGTTCATTAGTGACCACAGGTGCAGAGAAACAGACAAAAATGATAATATGTTGTGTGTATTATAGATTAAGAATGTCTGAGAACCTGTGAGCGGCATTTTCCATCAATTTGCATTTCCTTCCACTGCTCAAAAAGTAAGACACTTGCTAGCATTTATGTATTTACAGTATTTATTCAGTCTGAGTAATACACAACACCTAACTTAAAGTTAACATCTTTAACCATCTTTGTTGGATAACAACTATGAGCCAACTGAACTAACATTAGTTAGCATCATAAACTGTATATAATCAGTGGAAGGATATTGAAGTATTATTTCTGTATCATTTCATTATTGTTTTTCATTATTGTCAATAGAAGTTTTATTTTACTATTGTTTACTGAGGCCTTAAATCTGACTACTTTAGTTAAACTTGTTAGTGAAGAAGTTCTTAACAACAGGGAACATCTGTTAGTTAGGATTCTCTCTGTGATCAGAAAGATAACCTTTGCCCTTATCAAAACAGGTATGTTTGTGACCAGAAGGATAACGTTTGTCCTGACCAAAAGGGTGACTTTTGAACTTTCAGTTAGGAGCACACCTACACAGAACAAAGGACACACACATTTTACAGCACATCCCAGTTGAAAGTGTACGTGAGGAGGAGGTTGGCCCAGTCACGTTATTAGGGGAGGTCCAACTAAAACATGGAATCAGATGACGTTCCTGAAGCTCAACCTACAGGCGGAGTTATTTTTTGGAAATAAAGGTGACAAAGAAACCTGATATCAGAGTTCAGTTCCATCATCACTGTGGTTGAACTGGACACTCTGCAGTCTGCAGAGGCTTTGCTTTACATGTGATCTGAGAATAAACCATCTCAACTAAGAGAGAAGTTGTTGGTCTTCTGATTCTGCTCTTGAAGCTTCCAGTTTGAAAAACGTTAACAATATGTTGGCTTTTTAGAGCCAGAAGTGGCCCTTTATGGACAAGACGGGTGGAGGGGTCGAAGGGGTCAGAAGTGAGTTAACATTAAGTACTAGCTTAATGACATGGCAAAAACAAAAACCTCATTAGCATTATGAAACAAAGTTATTTCATAGACTTGTTAGTGGTACCTATTAACCACAACTACAGTAATGTTGTCTGTTGTCTCTCAAAAATATTTGATTAAATAACAGATGTCATATTTTTATGGGGGGGGGGGGTTGTTTGCCACGAGATGTGATTAACAGACGAAGATTTCTATGTATACCACTGGATCGCCAATCAGATAAAATGGATGAGACTGGAATGAGTCCTGGAAAAGAATTATCCTCTGCAAAGTTTTAGAGACAAGTTCTTGAAGTGGTCTCTAGTGGCCATCAGTGATATTACAACTTTAAGATGCTTCCACCCTGGCCTCATTTTGGGGCTAAGGTCCTGGCCCTTTGGTTACCATCTTACCTCTCACTGATCATATTAACACTGTGTTGTGAGGACAGCTCAAGTAGTCCTTTCTATGAACCTCTGTCTGCAGAGTAACATGGCAAGTGCTGAAGCTTGACAGGACATTATGCAAGGGGGTGGGGCTTAGCAAAAGACCATGTGGCCAAGTGACGTTTTCCTCTGTTTTACTGTCTTTCTTTTTTACATATACACATTATTCCATTCACACACCTGAAGGTCCTGTGTTGACAATCCGGACAGCTGTAGTGGAGGGACTTTCTCACTCATAGTCTTTTCTTTCTCCAACTTCTTTTCCTCTTTTTCTTTTTCCAGCATCACAGTCGCCATTTTCAGCAGTTTGGTCTGAACAGAGCCACGAGGGGAGGAAATGTTAACCTTCTGATAGACGGGAATAATTAATGATCACATGGATTATTGTGTAGATAAGATGTAGAGGACAGAACCTTGAGAGCAAGTCTCCGGGATGCAGAAATCTTTGGCTTTTTCTACATAAAAAAGCAGAAGGTACATTTTTTAGAAAGCAACATTTATATAAAGAAAAAAGACACACAGGTTCCAGTTTAACTTACCGAACTGTGGTGGATGTTGACATACGAAAAGGACAGAGTAAAAAGATGGTTAGAATATACAGCGTATAAATCTGAAAAATGGCCATAATTTAACAAATATTAAGTGAATATAGAAATATGTAACTTACACCTCAGACATGATTGCAGACTTTTATCTGTTAAAGAATAATTACATTTAAACTGATTAAAATCCACATACACTTATATACTTCTATCCTGTTTACTGCCAAAATAAAAGGAAAATACAAATTTTGCTGCTTGTCTTTTTGTTCCACCAGAGACTATGGAACATCCACCATTTGGCCTTTAAATTAGTAGCTCTCCATGCTCAGATGCGGCAGATTCTTAAAATGATTTCCTTTTAAATCCTGATCAGTCAGCCCACTTTAAGGGCAACTACAACCAGGATCACAAACTGCATTAATTTTTCTTTTTTTTCCCTTTTTTCTTCTTACTTTTTGGCCCACAGATTTGGAATAAGTGATTGTGACACATAATGCTGGTGTACATGATGTACCATATCACTCAATAATAACAAAAACCAACTCTTGCAAGGGTGTCAATGTGTATAATTTGTTGTAATTTTAGCTAAAATAATGCACCACACGTAGACATTGACATTGAAACACATTCACAGAACTACGACTGAACAAACACTTTTACGGATTTTTGTTGAACAAGAAATGGTGTTCAGTTGAAGCAGTGACCTTGATTTGGTGATTTTGCAATTGTTCATGATTCATAGAAAACACAAACTCAATTCAATGAAATTAAATAAAATTAATTGCAGCAGGTGAAAATCTACATACCTTCTCTCTGCAGAAAACCTGTCAAGGTTAGCAGACAGTGTCTTTGAGTGTGAAGAAACTACAGATGATCAGATCAGATGTAACAGATGCTGCTTCCTTCTGTGAGTGGCCAACTAAAATAAACTCCAGTCAGTCTACTGTTCATCACTGCACCACTGTGTGGAAGCCACCAGGACCAGGTTTCAGATTGTACCACTCTAACAGTGTACGAGTACAGGACGTAAAACACTGAATGAATCATATCTAGGTTGTTTGAATTTAATTTAGTTTGTCTCATGTTTAGGTAAAAGTCCGATATAAAAACACAACATTTTGAAATATAAACAAAAAACAGCAGACAACTAGTCATGGTTGTTTATTCAGTATCACACATACAGTATTATATGAAGTGAGACAGCACCACCACCTGTATGACACAAGCATTACACTCCAAGAGGCACTAAACCTCCGTCTGTCAGTACTGTTAAATGTATGTTATCACACTTTATTACACATAAGCAGAGGTTTGTTAAGATAAAAAGCCTCTCTATATTCTTTACAATACAATAATACATACAATGATTTCTTAACATCCTGAAACTGTTGTAAAGACTAATAGAGATTAGACATCACTGCGCTTGATGTTTGTAAATTTAAGGTTTGCCGACAAAAAATTGATGTGGTGCTTAAACAGCTTTGTCTCACATGAGTGGTTTCTTATTGTCCTGCATCAAACAGCTTCTTCCTGCCCTCCATCCCAGACATGGCCTCCACATTCTTACGCCAGTCGGTCACTTCTTCCCTCTGTGAAATACAGGTGAACAATGATATCTACTTTTTCCTAATATACTATATTTGCATGGTTGTTGCAGCATGACTGTTTCACAACATTAAATCAAAATGACAAAATTAGCACTAATTATTAAAAATGCATAAAATAATAAATAAATATACTGAAACAGTTGACAAAAAAGTCCAAAAATAAACAAAAATTAAATAAAAAAGTTAGTAGAATAGTCAAAAAAATGTTAAAGAATGCAAAAAAAAGTGAACAAAATGGTTTTGTTTATTTGCTATTCTTAATAAAACTGGAGAGAAATAATGTTGATTGGTGTCAGCAAAAAATATATAATGTAATTCAAAAATAACAAATAAACAAAAATCACTAGAAATGAACAAAATAATTAACAAAAAAATAATTATGGGCAGAAAAAAACAAAATGAACACAGTATTTCAGAAGCTAACAAAAACAAAATGAACAAAAATGAAAAAAAATAAATAAAATGAGCACAAATGAATAAAATAATCCAAAAATTAACATACAAAACAAAATAATAAAAAAACGAGCAAAAATGAACAGAGAATAGCAAAAGTGAACAAAAAATGAACACTAAAATCAAAACATAAACAAAAAATCAATATAAATGAACAAAATTATCAAAAACTGATGGGTAGATAACCAAAAATGAGCAAATTAAGTCAGAAATGAACAAAAAAAATGAACATATATTATTAAATATTAAGTATACTAACAAAAATAATAACATAAACAAAATAATTTTAAAAACCCATATAATTTTATTGGTCAGAAAAGTGACCAATAAAATGAACAAAATCATCCAAAATGGACAAAAAATTACCAAAATAGTAAAAAATGTAAAAAAAAATTACCCCAAAAAATGTACTAAATGTCAAGACAAATGTATACCTTTTCATCCTCTTTCTTCACTGTCTTCAGGTTGGCTTTGAAATCAGCCTTCATGAGTTTGGAGGTGTCACTGTAGGCACCTAGCATGTCGTCTGCTGTTTTCTTCACCCTCTTTAGGCTCGGCCTCTTGACTCCCTTCAGCTCAACGATCTTCTGATTCAGTGACTGGATCTGCGCCACAAAGAACCAGGTCAACACCCAAACACATCTGTTGACCTCTGAACATCGTCTCTCATTGCCTGATTCATATTAGCTTGACCTCTTTTTCATTTCTGGCTACTTTAACCTCCATATCATAACGTGCTTCATCTACAACATCGATCTTCCGATGCAGGTCTTTGCAGAGCTCCTGTAAATGACACAAACAGTCACGATAGTATCCAACCATGAGATGATCCAACTGTCATGATCAGTGTCGACAGTACCTGGAGCTCCTGGACTGACAAACCTGACAGCTTCAGTGGAGGGAAGCTCTCGTTCACAACTCGTTCTTTCTCGTGTTTCTTCTCTTCACTTTCAGCTACCAGTAAAGATGCTGCCTTCTTTAGCAGTTTAGACTTTAATAGAATGAAACTTTAATGAAGCGCTGATTCAATGAAGTTCTGTACATGTAGTGACTGTTGGTCAGGACGTACCTTCAGAAGCAGTCGGCGTGTAGCTGAATACTTTGGCTTCTTCTGTGATTACAATTAGAAAAGTTTCTATATCAAACATAGGTACTGATACAGGTTTTGGTAAATGGTTAAAATGGTAAAACAGTTTTAATAAATATTCCTTTGAACTCACCGGTCTTCATCAATACGGGGCATGAAAAGCAGGCCAAAAGAGTTATTTATATATACATATAGTATATAAATAAACTGAATACAGCTGTAGTTATTACTCACCCCTCAGACATGCCTGCAGCTTACAGCACCTTGGGGACAAACATGCGTTTGTCATTTATTTTATACATCACTTACTAGACACAATATTTACTTATCAGAAGCAAATTGATGTCTGTCAGTGTCACAGTTGTCTTTGTTTATGTGAAAGATGTATTTGCAAATTGTTAACTGTTAAATCCATTTGCTCAGACTTAACTGTCCTCAAGAGCTTTCAGATCTGTTTCACTGTCAATAAGCTCTGTCTGATCTCTCCTATTGTTTTAGAGGCTGACCAGGAGCCTGTTGGACAGCTATATTTGGCCACATTGGCCCAGCAGCTGCTGTGGCGGTCTTGGTGAAGCCAGAGGAAGGTTAGCCAAACTACTCTCACACCATTATTTATGATAATTAAAACACAGTTCTCCCAATCCTGATCCTTCAGATTTTGCACTACTGTTTTCTATTATGCCATACGCCATCATTTAGTTAGTTAGTTAGTTAGTTTAGTTAGTAAAAAAGCATAAAATCCCACACTCGATGACCCAAGTAAAAATAAGTGGGATAAAAATAAGTGAGAGCCACTGGTAAGTCTGTAATCATGATCTCATTCAAGTCATTATGTACTATTTTGCTCAAGACTAAAGATTTTTGATTAAAATGGAAGAAAACGGATGGTTATTTGTGGTTTCAACCTTTTTTAAATGATCAGAATGTTTCAGAAATCTACATGCAAAAGAGTCAAATACATTTAAAATGACAAAATAGAGGCTGTATGTAGAATATGCATGAGTAAAATCAAGAAAAAAAATACAAAACACTGAAACATTTTGTGTTCTATTTGACACTGCAAAACAAAGTAAACCCTCCAGAAAAAAAATATTGTGATATAAAATTTGAGTTTTTTTGATAATTATAGCTGCAGATCAAGGAAAATTATCATAATATGAAAATGATATTGTAATTACAATAGTTACTGTTATGCTCTTATCAGCCTGGCTTTGCCACCAATCTACATAATGTTATATTTGCTTCTTTTTTTTAAAAAAAGAAATGAACAAAAATGAACATAAATGGGGGAAAAAAAATGAGCAAGAATGACCCAAAAAATTAACACAAATCAATGAAATTCTCAAAAACAGAGCAAAGATTCAAAGAATTTTTTTTTTTTAAATTTACAAAAAAGATCCTCATTATCATTAACTTGGTAAACAAGTATAAAATTCCACACTAGATGACCAAAATAAAAGTAAGTAGGGTTTTGTGTCAATAATAACACTGAGAGACATCGGCCAAAATGTTATCATGACAAAAAGTTAATATGAGTCATTGTATACTATTTTGTTCAAGTAGTACATCATTAGACTTATAGCATAATTGCCTAAGTCATATTTTTTTCAGGTCATAGCCAGTGATGCAAGATGAAGCAACAGTTTTAGTAGAGTAAAGTTACACAGATATCACAATTTTGCCAAACATATGACTATTATTCTATGAGACTAACGAATGGTTGTAGTAGATGGTTATTTGTGGTTTCAGCCTTTTTTTAATGGCCAGAGGAGTGTTTGACCAATGTCAGTAAGTGAAACAACATTACAATACCTCATTGAAACATTTTATGTTTTATTTGACAGTGTAAAACAAAATAAACCCTAAAGGCAAATGTGATCTAAAATTATATTGGGATAATTATAGCTGTGAATCAAGGGAAAGTATCTTGTTATAATGTAAAAGTTTGTGTGATATGTGTCATCTAAAGTTATTTCATAATTGTTATTGTTGAGTGACCTACATGTCTGTCCTTTAGCCTCCGTTTACACTCTGAATATCTTAAATAAACCTAACCAAGGTCTCATACACAGAAAGAGATGTCACTGCTTGTTTTGACACTGTATTATAACAATTAAAATTAAGACAGCCTGGCATCCAGCAGCAGACGGTTTTAGGAAGCTTGTTGCCTTGTCCTCCATTCAGACGGCTCTCGGTTTATAAGAACCAGCCGTCATCACTTCTGACCCCAGATTTTCAGCTGTAGTGCTGGGTCAAGCACGTTTTTATCAGCAGCCAATAGTTTGGCTGGCATCGCAAGCCTCAGATTACATTTCCTTGCTTAGAGCTTAAAGAGATAATCAAGAAGCTTGAGGTGTCGTAGAAGTCAAAGGTGGGGAGCCGTGTCCGAGGAGTTGTTTTAAGACCCGGCAAGTAGCGACATAGCAGGGATTACCTTATGTAAATGCCAAGCGCAGTATCTGTGTCAGAGGCACGTTGACATGCAGTCTGCATTAAAACTGAACTGACTAACACAAGGCTGTAAAAACTGACACCTTTACTCAGGAGAGAAGGTAGAAGAGCCACCTTAAATAACTGCCTGTAACAAATGAGACTGTTTTGGTTTATTGAGAGGAACTTACCTTGAATGTGAGGTCAGTCAGGAAGAGCAGCAGGATCAGTGAGTCAGGAAAACAAAAAGCACTTTACGATTATTAGTGAAATGCATTCATAGCCTCATGTGAATGGCTGGCTAAAATAGCCTCCCTGTCCACCTGACAATTACTGCATCATGTAACCTTTTCTGATTTGCCCTCAACCTGTGACACGTTTAATTCACGCGATTACATTTCCCAGGGACACATCTCACACATCCCTGTCCGGCTGACAGCTGACCTCTGCCTTTGTAGCTCTCAGCTGCTCACTCACTGCTTCACTTCACCAGAAGTGAATATACCAACCCGATCACTTGTTGAAATATCAAGTTTTATTTATGAAACAGTGTTTTTAATCTCAGGACAAACTGGTTTCAGCTGAGCTTTCAGTGAGCTTTAATGTGTCTCAGTACTACAAATCCTCCTAATTCTGCACATGTCACGGGCCAGGCTGTTTTAAAGAGTATTTTTACATTCAGTACTCGGATCAAAGTTGCAACTGCCACTCTAACACAAAACCCTCTACATCATCATCATCATCTATTCTGGTCAGACTTCAGTGCCACATGACTGCTGATCTGCCCGTCTTAGTGTTGTGTAAACTGAGCTCAACGTCCAGTAGGAGACAGTAACACTAACACAAAGCGATTGGAATTAACACATAACCACAGCTGCATTTTTGCCCCATAGACGCTGAGCTCTACGGAGCAAGCAGCGGCTGTAGCTGAAGGTTTAGGCCTTATTGTGTTCACAATCCAGGGCCGCCTGTTGGCTTTGATTCATGATCTTCTGAACTCAAATCTACACTATCTGTGTATTTAGGAGATGTTACCTGGAGGTTGTAAGAGGTCAGACTCAAACCAAAATGTGCTTAGCGATGTTTAAGACACAATTTAAGTACTTGGAGCATCTCAAGAAATACATATTGATGTACCATTCTGTCCAACCACTGAGCAAAACTTTCTGTCTTCGAATAAGAAATTAAGCACATTTGGCTGCTGCTGCTCCCTACTGGTTAATTTGATATTTTCACATAAAGTATTAAAGTTCAGGGCATCAATAAAGAGAAATGTATTTCAGACTGGCTGAGTTTAACACTTATAACAAAATTGTTCAGGAAATTGCAGATGTGCAAAGTAGAACTAGAAGCTAATGCAGCTATAAACCACATGTACATCCTTCCTGTGAATTCAGATGTCACTGTCTGATAACACAAAGCAAATCACATTGAAATTGACTCACACTGAAGCCTTTGTCTAAACTATTCCCACGCACTCACCAACTGAATCTGCTTATTTCTGTGTTTCCATTATACAGTGGAGCTTCCATAGATGTTACAATGATCCATATTTCTTTTCTCTTTGTTTGCTTCACTGCTGGTCTCAGAGTGTCTTCTTCTCTCAGGATTCTGGACGAATGTCTGGACTGCAATCAGCCGGTGAGGATACAGACTAAACTCACAAATGCTCTACTTTGATGTTTCTCAAAGGCTAATCTTGTGTGTTTCTTTCAGGGTCTTGTCCACTGCAAAATAGGTAAGTGTTTTGTATGCAAAATGTAGATATGTACATTACTGATAAGTGTGTAAACTAGCAATATTTCTGTAAATTTCTGTTACATGTCAGGGTTTTCCCTTTCTATAAGGCGTAGGTGCAGCACTTTGGCATTTTAGGCATTAAATTAAGACAAATTAATGTGAAAACAATCCAGAGAGGTTCAAACAGAACTAAATTACTTTTCCTTGTGGATATCTTTATCAGGTTTTTGTTATTAATATTTTTGGATGTAATTATCTCCTCTAATTTCTCGAACATACATATGGTAATAATAATGGTAAAAAAAAAAATGAACTGAAATTATGTTTGTTGATCATGTCATTCTATCACAAACTTAATAAAAACACTGTAACCCAGACAGCACAGACGCCTTCTAAAACCTAGGAAAACCCTGATCTCAGGTCTTCACTGTTTTCATCCTAAAGATTACAGATTTTATGTAGCTTGTGAATCAAAATGTAATTTTAAGCTTATCTTTGAGTGTTTTATTTGCCGGGTGGTACAAGGGCATGTGATAGATATATTTTACTCAAATAATAACACATCCTTCTCCCATTCTGAGTTAACTGCTCAGACAAAGTCATGCTTGTGCCACTACGTGATGCTCCTACTGATCCAGAGTGGGTTCCTGAGCAGGTGGGCATCGGGATGGACAAATGTGGATTTACTCCTATTTTAAATGTGACTTGGAGAATCAAAGCAGACTGTAAGTTATGCTTCAATTATCTGTGATCAAAAATGCTGTTTTTAAAGTGGTTCTATGTAGTGTTGGTAATACAAACTCTCACCAGCAGGGGGAAGTCTCGTACCAGAAAACACTTAACACTACCACAACCACAAACAAATCAACACTATGTATCTACAGTCTGTATCATTCACTGAAAAAAGTATAAAGCTCAGTGTTTACACAGTATTATTGTATCATCAACATTTCTTCTTAAACTAAAACTCATACTTTATGCTTATTTTGACAGTCAAAATAAGACTTTGTCTTATAATCCTCACTTGCTACATCAGCTGATAGTTTACATTATAGCTCTGTTAACTTAGCTCTGTTTTTAGACAGAAAAGAGCCACAGTTTAACCACAAATCGCCTTCATTTGTGTATGGTTTGTGTTGTTGGTACAGTAGCTGCAGTAAAGATCTGTTTGGAATCGTCCAAACAAGGTCAGAACTGTCACAGTTTAGTCTGTACCATGGATCAACAAATGGCCAACTCAACAAAGATAATAACATCATATAATAACTTTATACCTTCATGAGCCTCATAATCAAACTCTCCCGTATAGGTAGGTAGGTAGGTAGGTAGGTAGGTAGGTAGGTAGGTAGGTAGGTAGGTAGATAGATAGATAGATAGATAGA
>JAPQRQ010000023.1:24945627-24969582 GCA_037367365.1 Apogon talboti | reverse complement strand
AGATAGATAGATAGATAGATAGATAGATAGATAGATAGATAGATAGATAGATAGATAGATAGAAAACTTTATTTATCACATACGGGCAATTCGTTTGCAGCTTACCACAGACATCAGTCAACAGACAACAGACAAAGTGCAGTGTGTCAAACATAAATCAGTAAACAAATATAAGATGGGTCAAAGGAAGACAATGACAAATAAATACTTTAAATAATCAACAATGAATAACAATAAATACAGATGCAGGCTAAAAGACCCTGTTAGTTCTACTAACAAATGACAGAATAAAAGTCATATAAAGTGGCTGCTGTCTGAGTTTAAAAGTGTGCCAACTGAAGGAATAAAAGATTTTGAATATCTGTTGGTTCTCCTCTGAGGTGCATGGTAGCGCCAGCCTGAAGGCATCAGGGTAAACTCATTGGATAACACATGGTGAGGATCCCTGATGATAGACTCTGCTTTCTTCACTACCTGAAGCTCCCAGAGGAGCATTTCAGCATCAAACTCCATTCTTTCCATTTAGAGCTGTCCAGTGGTGGAAACAACAACAGTGCTTCTAGCTTTTATCACTTTGTCACTTTCTTTGATTCTAAAATTTGTTTCTTAGTGGTTCTCATCCCATCTGGTCACTTTCTGACATTTTGGTCAAAGTGCTACGTGGCATTAGTTTTGCTCACCATGGGAGACTGGCAGAATGACTCACTCCTCCCTTTAGTGGTCACATTGATCCGCCGGCCCATCAGTGTAAATAAATTCAGTTCATATATCCACAGTCCAATACACTGGCATCTTTGGCAGAACATCAGTTGTTTATTTTAAACACTCTAATGATAATATACTACATATTCCTTTTAAAATGTTTTCCTGTTAAATTGTATTAAAGTTGTGAACATGTTTTTCCAGCAGGTGTAGAAGTCCTTCGAGGATCCCAGATTAATATTGTGGATAAAAGCACAAATCAAAGTATGTGTGTGCAGTATTCCTACAATATCAGCCGACAAATAAATCCAAATAGAGGCAAAGTAAGACTGGAACATATTTGTTGTATGGTAACTGATATAAATTCTGCATTAACTTATTTCATTATGACACACCTTTTTTTGTCATTTAGCAGTGGACCTTTTCACTGGATGGAGTGGTGGTACATCCTGAACATACATATACAGTGTCGGTTTTAAATTTACCACAACCTGACCTTAAAGATAAGGGGATCCAAAAGCATATCACCGTCCCTGGTAGATTCAATGAGTTTTCTACGTTTTCTCTGTTTTTTGTGTTTTTTGTTGTATAATTTTGCATTTGCAAGTTAAGTTTAAGTGTAACATTATTTCACATATGTTTTATGTCCATGCTGTCTTCAGATTTGACTGTTTTCTGTGCTTGTAATACCGGTTTCCTGGTATTACCACAGTTCTCTTACACTATTATCTTCGTAAACAGGTGCTAGAAAGATTTTCTGAATGCATCTAACTGCTGTATTGTCTGTGTACCTCTATCATCAGGATGTGATGACAAGAAACTCCAAAAAGCCCAGATATGTCTGGAAAATGGTGATCCTCATTTTTAAAATTTTTTAAAACTGAGAGTCTAAGAGATTCAGGACCAGGTAGACATTGTTCTCATGAGTGTCTTTTTTTTCAGGGAGTCTTTGGGAGCTTCAGATGACTAGTGATTTGTCACTTAATTGTAAACACAAAAAGTTGTTCATTGTCATTGGTTTTAATACAGCCGAATATTCAGAGAAATATCGAGTCTCTGTAACCAGCCCTGGTGTCTTTTACTCAAAGAATGTCTTGAAGGTAATGAGTCATTATTTTATTGATACTGTCATGTAAAATTATGATGTGATATTTGCTGATTATTTATTGTAATGTTCTGTTATAGTGTATATGATGGTTAAATGAATTGTCTTTGTTTCTATTAACCAAAAGGAAAACAGAACGTCACTGACTGTGACCTTTGACTTGAGTTTGTCAGAGCTTTTGCAGTGTGAGATCGTGTTAAAGGTGAGTTTTATTTTGGCCTTCTTAGAGTCTCTACAGTAAGATTAGCCATAGATACAGAATCACTACTCTGGTTTTTGTTTATTTCACAGATTCAGCCATTTTTTATACAATGCAAGAATGATTGTTGGTGTGCTGAAGAGCACATTGACTACTGCTCTTATTGTACGTATGATTTTTTTTACACATTTATATGAACTTTTAAGACATACAATGACAATAATCCTAGTCATAATTATACACTTACCATTTTGTATTAATACTATATGAAAAAATTTAACTATTTGTTTGATTAGGTTATAAACCACGGACATTGATAGTAAAGGCAGCCGTAGGACTGATCATCACTGGTGGTTGTCTTGTTTATTTCATCTGGAGGGAATGTCTTAAAGGTTTGGCTTAATGTTAATGATTAATATATCACTCGAACATTACAACAAGAATAGAAAATGAATGACTTTTCTCTCAGGTCCTGTGAAGACATTGTCATCTGCTGCCAAAGAAGAACCAGAGGGCATTCAAGTGCAGAACAGAAGAAGAGTCCTCATCATCTACTCCCTTGACCACCCTTTGTACAAAAACATTGTTCTCAAGCTTTGTGCTTTTCTGGTCAATAAATGTGGCACTGAGGTGGTCCTGGACCTTCTGGACTCTACCAGACTGGGAGTGATGGGCAGCATCCAGTGGCTAGACTGGCACAGAGAGCAAATAGAAAACTCTTCAAATAAGATTCTAATCCTCTGCTCACAAGGAGTTCAAGCCAAATGGAAAGCGATGTGTGGTGGCAAACAAGTCCTACTGAGAGAAGATGCTTGTTCATCCATGGGGGATATGCTCATTCCAGCCCTCTGCCTCATGGTCCCCCATTTCGTCAGATCCACCTCCTTTGAAAAGTACATAGTGGCTTACTTTGATGATGTTTGCTCTGAAGAAGACATTCCCCCACCTTTCAACATCACAGTGCGCTACAAGTTGATGAAACAGTTCGAGGAGCTGTTCTTCAGAATCTTAGATGCTGAAAAACATCAACCAGGCAAAACAAATAAAATTGAGGGGCTTTCAGAAGAGGACTATTACCACTGCCCCTCAGGTAAAGCCTTACGGGAGGCGATAGAGGCTTTCTGTGCCTACCAACTGGAACATCCACAGTGGTTTGAGGAGGAACTGCTTGAAAGTGATGAGACTTCTGCTGAGTTCCAGTGAAGCAAAAACAATCTCAAACCCTCTTACATATTCTGTACATGCCTTAACGCAAATTATCAGGACTAAAAAGACAACAGACAATGCAATCGATTGAGTTTAATCTAAACTGAAACAACGAATGAATTAGTTGTGGTTATCAGGTAAATGTGGAAAAATTGGAATTATACAGTATTATATCTGTGTTAAGATGCAAAGTGGACTAAAATTTCATATTAGCAGGGAGCAATTCCAGGTTAGTTTAGACCTCCAGATCTGTGGTTGATGCTTGTGGGCTGTGTAAACATTGTGTGGGTCAAAGTTCAACCTTCTGGGCAAAGTTTCTGGCATTTTTGTTTCAGTGGGGAAGGTAAGCTCAAAAATCTGCATGTTTGGATCCTTTTTTCAAATAATGTATTGGATAAATATAATGTTACATGTCTTCCAAAACATTGTATTGCATGTTGTTTAAATATGGTTGTTGTAAAATGGTACCTGTTGTAGATAAATGCAGTGTTTTTATGTCATTATTATTATTAATGGCTCTAATCCTCTATCATTCACAAACATATACATTAAATATAGCCTTCAAATACTGTCATGCTGTTTACTGAAATGTTTATCGTTCTGGACACATAATATACATCAGTGTTAGTGCTTTATGCTTAAATTAAGTGAAGCAAGAGATAGAAAACTATACAAGCCCCAACTCTGGAATTTGGGGTTTGAGTGGCCCCCCCAGAAGGGGAGGGTGGTGGGAATTTGTCCCAGAAAACAGGAGCAAAGAAAATTCTCACAATGGTTGAATGGGACTGGAGGCTTGCAGTGACGGAAAACACACAGCAGGGTGTGATGCAACCAGGGAGGCTATTTTATTCTTCCAACAAAAAACAGAGGTAATGTTGTGAACTATTTTAACTATGACAAGCTCCATATAACTCTTTTAGTCCATTAGACACAACTGAAGCTAGATCCCATTATTAATATTTTATGCAAACAGAAGAGCTTTTCTGAACTAAACTCAAAGACTGAAGAATATAATATAATTGCATTGTCTCTTCAGTTTCATTTTGTAAAACCATGAACGTTATCTAAGTTTAGACAATATTATGCTTTTTTCATTGTTCTGCAACTTAAAAGTAGAAAGCAGATGGATAGAAGTGGCATCAATGGTTTACGAAGTAATTTTTGTCTTTCGTTTTATCCAATGCTTACAAAGAGTTTTTTTCAGCTTTCTGGCCATTCATTTGAAGCCCATACAGTCACAAACAAAAATGTTAAAAAGTCAAATATCATCTATATACCAAATCCTAATACATATTCCTTTCATTGGGTCTGAAGGATACTGCAGGGAGGACTAAAGTCTAAGTTTGTGAGGTGGTAAATGCAATTGATTTTTTCAAGTTGATTAGTTTATATGCAACAGTCAACACTGTTTTAAGCACTAAGATGTCTGAATATTTTCAGATTTTCCTTTAAATCCTGATCTGAGAATGCTGAAGAGAGCCTCTATGTTCATCCTGAGAAGAGGAATTGCAACATACCACAGCAGATTTTGCAAAAATGGTAAAATGTGTCATTTAATGAAAATATTAAGGTTAGGTTACATTCACATTGTTGGCCTTTTTGCTTAGTTCAGATTTGCTGCTACTGCATTCACGTATATGTTGCATTTTCCTGTATTTCCTTGTATTTGAGTGAGGCCTTTCAGTGCAGAGACGTGACAAATCTCTATCTTGTGACATGAAGATCACTTTGATTCAATCTGGATGTATGAACTGAGATCCAATTCATGTATAAAAATTTCCCAATCAAAAGGATGTGATTCCATGTGATTTGACAACAGATCAGAACAAAAAGATGAGATTTGGGCCACTTTTGCCTGCACTGTGAATTTAACTCTGATGTTTACATGTCGCACAGTATATACATAATGGTAATAATGATAATAGTTATGAGGACGAACTTATTGTGAGTTCACAATTTCTTATTTCTTAGACAGCGTCTTCAAAGTTCATCCATCCGTATCACAGGCTCTGGCAGAGAACAGACCAGTGGTTGCACTTGAAAGCACAATCATCACTCATGGCATGCCCTATCCACACAACCTAAGGTACCCACATGACCCTCAGAAAATGTTAATATTTGTTTTAACAATTAATAGTAACAATTGCTTTATTTCTGCAGCACAGCCAGGGAAGTGGAGGCCATTGCACAGGCTGAAGGAGCCACTCCGGCCACTGTGGGAGTTATTGAGGGCAAAGTTCATGTTGGTCTGTCATCAGAGGAGCTTGACCACCTGGCCCGCTGCAGCACATCCATAAAAGTGTCCCAAAGAGATTTGCCTTATGTTGTTAGCCAAGTGAGGCTGCATTACACACACTGATCTATGTTTCCTGTGTTTAATATTCACATGATGGCATGTGTCATTCATGTTTTTTATGTTGCCCTGTTGTGTACTTCTTTAGGGGCTTTCAGGGGGAACGACTGTTTCAGCCACTATGATAGCAGCACATCGAGCCGGCATCCCTGTGTTTGTCACAGGGGGGATTGGGGGAGTCCACAGAGGCGGAGAGAACAGTAAGCAGGAAATAAAAACATAGACTGATCACATCTTACACTGTATGTTTAAAGTAATCACAGAGTTTTAATGTAATTACACATGAAGTCGTCAGGTGAATCAGCTTTTTATGTCAACATTCAACTGATACGGCTGAAGCCACATGACCAGAGTTTGTCTATCTCTGAGTATTAAAATAAAGTTATGACAATGGGTTTGAGGGATAACACTGAACCACATGATTCTTCCAGGTCTGGATGTCAGTGCAGACCTGACAGAGCTGGGCAGGACTCCCATTGCTGTGGTCTCTGCTGGTGTGAAATCTATCCTGGACATTGGTCGCACTCTAGAGTTCCTTGTAAGAATTCTGAGTACCTTTATTTCTCAGAAAATGACAATAAGACAGCATGATCTAATACTGCAATTCACATATTAGCATGTTTACAATCCAGTAAAATGTGTGTAAGCAATACATTATTATGTATAATAATGCTTCATAATTATTGATTCTTTACTGATTATTGTGACTTTATTCTTTTACAACTTAAATTAGGAGACGCAAGGAGTCTGTGTTGCCACTTATGGAGCCTCAAAGAATTTTCCAGCTTTCTTTTCTCCACAAAGTGGATTCGCCTCCCCATATAACGTATGCAACCCTGAGGAGGCAGCAAAACTTATTGGTATAACAACATTTTAGATCCTTCAACCCTTAAAGACCTACAACTATTTTTGTGGTGACTTCCAAATGAATTTTTCACTGGATTACATTTTTCCGAATGAATTTATCCCCATTTATTGTAATATTGTTGAATATATTTTGCATTTTTCAGTGAAAATCTGATATTTTCTAATATTTACTTTACTGTATGTGTAGTTGTT
Source organism: Apogon talboti (assembly GCA_037367365.1). Taxonomy (NCBI): domain Eukaryota; kingdom Metazoa; phylum Chordata; class Actinopteri; order Kurtiformes; family Apogonidae; genus Apogon; species Apogon talboti. The sequence goes on along the minus strand of JAPQRQ010000023.1, from coordinate 24,962,958 downwards.
CAGAAACGCTCAGAGAATCTGAAACTCAAAGGTTATTATATCAAGACAGGGAAAACTGGGAAAAAGTGGCTTTTTCAACAAAATATAACTGAACGTAAAAAAGTGTTTCCAGTCACTGTCATTTGTCAAACTATTTATTAGTGAATCAATGTTGCAGAAGATGCTCGTGTTTCCATGTTCATTCAGTATAGAGAGTCTGAACATCCAAATGAGTCATATCTGACAACAACAAAAAAAAAAAAGCTGAGAAACTGCATTTTACCGGAATTAATTAAATGCGTTTAGAATTAGAATTAGAGCCCCAAAAGTTATTACACATTTTAGATCAGTAGAAGCTTTTGGTCACTGATGGCTGTTTAGGTCTTTGAGGGTTAACAGCCTTTCATCACTTAATTCTGATAAAGCAGCATATTTATCACTACCTCTTTTTCACAGTATACCTGTTGTAAATGTTTTGTTTTTTAGCAAGTACTCTGCCACTGGGTCTCCAAAGTGGTGTCCTGATAGCGGTGCCCATCCCAGAGGAGCATGCAGCAGTGGGCCTGCAGATAGAGGAGGCCATACAGACTGCAGTGACAGAGGCAAGGTACAGAAAGTCCCCTGAAACTTCTGAGACTTATTATCTTTAGTCAGGTTTCTTTTTTAATTCACCGCTTCCTGGTGTTGAGATAGTTGCTTGGTGACATGTTTGGAGGTCGTTGTGGTTGTAGCAGCAGCACCAGCTAATGGAAAAAAACAGAAAATGGATAAAGAACCACTTTCTGTTCTCTTTTTGATTTCCCTAGTGATAAAGGTATCACAGGAAGAGATGTGACGCCATTCATTCTTCAAAAGGTCAATGATCTGACTAAAGGAGAGTCCCTTCAGGCCAGTATCCTTCTGAAATTAGCACACATTGTTAGTGTCAAACTCTCAGATGTCATTAAAACAAATTTGATGAAAAATATGTTATCTTATAGATTTCAGCTGCAATATATCACACTGTCCTTAACCTGCCATGTCTCTAGACATAGCACTCATTCATAACAATGCTAAAGTTGGCAGCCAGATAGCTTGTGCTCTGTCAAAACTGAGGAATAAGGAGTCAAGAAACACAGCTCAGTGTGCGCAAAAACTCACACCAGATTCAAAATCAGACATTGTGAGTATAAACATGTGATGGATTTTTCTTCAGTTTTTAAGAAGTTAAATGTTTGTCCAACAAAGAACGTGATGCTGTCATTTCACAGGTCGTTGTAGGAGGAATAAATGTGGATTTTATAGCTAAAGGAAAAACAAAAACTCTTTGTGTAAGTTTAACTTAAATCATGCATTTATTCACAAAAATTCAATGCAAAAAGTTCCAGTTGTAATGACTTTTGTGGATACTTGTTTTGTCTTACAGTTTGGACAGACCAATCCAGGAAGTGTTTGTCAGTCTTTTGGGGGTGTGGGGCGGAACATTGCTGGTTGTTTTTTTTGTTTTGTTTTTTGTTTTAATCAGATTGCATTCACAAACATTTTGTCAGTAATTTGACTCGGTCATTTCTTTGGTGGTTTTCCTTCAGACTGTCTGAGTCGACTCGGCCACAGACCCCTCTTCATCTCAGCTATGGGGACTGATTCACACAGTGATGCTGTGATAAATTACTGTAAACATATGGTACATGGACAGTGCTGTCATAAAACTTTTTTAAAAATTCAATACACTGAAATGTGTTTCTTATGATTTTACTTTTTTTTTTATTTCTGTAAGAACACAAGTGGTGTGGCCAGGCTGAAAGAGCAGAGCACTGCCACATACTGTGCTGTTATTACTCAAAGCGGAGAACTGAGTCTAGGGTTGGGTGACATGGACATTCACCAACAAATCACAGAGCAGTATGTAAGTGAGGCTGACTCTAGCATCCATTTTAATCCAGCCCAGAACACAGTTTTTTTTTCCTTCTTTGTTTTCCCTTTGAATGTTTTCTTTCAGGTGTCACAGTTTGAGAGGCAGCTCTCATCAGCTGCTCTTGTGTGTCTCGATGGAAACATCCCAGTCTCAACCATCGACTATGTTTGTTCTGTTGCCAAAAAGCACAGTGTCAATGGTAAACAGCAAGACATTATAAAAACAACTTATCATAAATAGTAGCTTTGATTAATTTTCATGTTTATACCAATGTATGTTACAGTCTGGTATGAGCCAACGGATGCAGATAAGGCATGTAAACCTTTCCTGTCAGAAGCATGGAAGAATCTGTCCTATTCATCCCCAAACCTGTCAGAGTTATGTACCATGAACCAAACCCTTGGCCTCCCGACACCCAAAGGTAATCTGAATCAGATAAAGTACTCAGTGTGTGGGCTCATGCCATTCATTTACTGAACTTGTCAAAACTTCTCAGTTACAGTTATATTTCTTGAGAAAATGCAGTGTGATAAATGCGGATGTGGTTTTGTCTTCTGGGGTGTCAGTGCTTCCAAGTTCTGTTGATGAGGTGCTTAGTATTGCAGTAGCTCTCTCCTGCCCCCTTCTGGAGCATCTGCATTGTCTAGTGGTGACCCTGGGAGCTAATGGTGTGCTCGTGTGTGGAGAACATGATGCAGGCTCCATCAACCTGAAGCCAAGAAAACAGAAGAGGGTAAAGGCTGTCATTATTTCTGGTGATAATAAAGCTACCTCCTGCTACAGTGATGATAAAGTTGTCTTTACATTTGCAGAAAGGACGTCTTTGTGCACTCCACTACCCTGCCCTGACTGTGACTGCAGAAGAAACTAAGAATGTCTCAGGAGCAGGAGATAGGTGCTAAAATTCACTTGATCTATTTTCTATTCTTCTTATTTTAATTTTATATACTGCTTGTAACTCATTTGCACCCATTTGTCATTCCTTTTGCCCTCTGCTCTGTCTTGATTTTTTCACTATTATGGACAATTCCCCAGCACTTGAAAAGGTGTCAAAGTGTATTACTTGTCAAAAAAATGAAAATAATTTATGGTACAGTAATGCACCTCTTTGGCAAAGACTGGAGAAAAACATGCTTAATCAGCATAACAAACTGTAAAACGAAAATTCCAGATGAAGCCGTTATCACAATCTTATGATTAAGGTATTTTTTATGATTTTCAAAAAGAAAAAACCTGATTGAACAAATTAATTTGAACACCTGAACCAGTGTTATTATAATTTGCTAATACTAAAACTACAGAGAATAAAATAATTCCATCAACTGAAATAAAACAAAACCTCAACTTTTCCAAAAAGAATTAAAATAAACATGAACAATGCAACATAATGAAATATAATTGCAGGTAAAATCAGCTTAATTTTATTCATGCAAACCACGTCTTGTATACCATAAACTATGACAAGTATAATTTGTCTCTGCATAATATAGGACTTACATACTGTGGCTTGTTAATCATATATGATGTCATGAATCTTTCATTCTGTCTTTTTCAGATTCTTATAAATCAAGGAATTCCTTTATAGTTCTAAGTTGAAAATTAAATAATGACTAAAATGAAACCAGTACATTTCTCAATATTAAACTTTGCACTTGTAAAACTAAAGAAAACTAAAAACCACACTGGAAAAAACAAATAAATATAAAGTCTAAGGAACATTTCTAAACTATAACAACTCTGATTTCAGTAAACAAAGGTCTACATATGTACAAAACCGATGCCCTGATCCTCCATCTCTCTGCAGTCTGGCAGGTGCACTGATAACGGGGATCCTCCAGGGCCGAGACACAGACAGCTGTGTCCAGATGGGACTCCTGGCTGCACGTCTGTCCCTCACTTCGCCACACCCCATCGACCCCACACTCACTTTTGACTCTGTGGATCCTAACAAAGACCACACTCACTGCTGGCCCAAGCCTCAATTCATGTGGATCGATTAAAAATGTTTTTATGATGTGAAATATGCTGATGAAATATGTCACAGTAGATGATTAAATAAATCTATTATATACTTCTAATTATAATTATTGCAAGGATTACATTTTCATATTATTCTACGTAAATTACACAAAAATAGATGAATGAACCACTTTTTGTGAAGTTTAGGATTCATGATTTCACTCTACACAATTTATGAAATTGTGCAAGGAGGGACTTCTAGAGTGTTTTAAACCCTTGGTGAAAAAAAAAATTACATTATCAGCTTAATTTGTCCAAATTCACTAATATTGTTAGTCATATATTTTGTTCAACAAATAAATAGTAGCAACTAGATTTGGCTATTTGTTAATAATATTCATTATCAAAAGTGTTCAAGTACAAAATCTCTTGAACACATTGTAAAAAGTTCAGTTTTCCCATTAATAATAGCATACCTAAAATGTATTTAGAGCCTATACAGCTTTGAAAATGATTATTTGGGCACTGACAGAATAGTTAAATATTTGACACAGGTTAAATGTGACTCGTAAAGGTAAAAATCAGGCAAAAATTTCGAAGTATTGCTTTACAAATAAGTTGTTTTTAAAATTATAACACGGGACTTGTAATTGTTTCAAAAGCCAGGGTCCGCACTTATTTTGAACTTCAATACCCAGTGTGCGTCTGTCCCTGTGCGCAGCCTCAGTTGAAGTGAATACTTGCCCCATTCCCTCCTCCCTACTTTAATGCTAGCTAAGATGGTGGTTTGAGCGTAAATTGTCTTCACAATACCAAGAAAAAAAAGGGGCAAAACACCTTTATAGCCTTTCAATTACAATAGAGCAACACACCTGCGGTTATCTTAAGTGACCGTTTATAGAGAATTTGACATTTCAGACACATTGGCTCGCAGTCCCCGCCCAATTTGGTGTGACTCCCTTGGAGTGGAATCCTAAGCTAAATACGGACAGGGTAAGTAACACTAACGGTAGCCAAGTTGCTAACTGGGCTAGCTTGATTCCTGTCTTGCTCAATAAATAAAAGGCTGATGTGTCGTTAACGTTTTTGAAGACTGACACTACAGTGTTATCAAGTTTAACAGATCGGTGTTCATTTAATCTCCATGTCATGAGATCAATGTCAGTGGTTTACAGTGCTAACAACTTGCTCAGGGTCCCTGTTAGCTTGTGTAGGCCGCGTCAAAAGCTTGGCTCCAAAAGCTCCGTACATTTTGATGACAATGTAGCATGTTAGCTACGTCAAATGCTAACCATTAGCATGAAGCAAACTGACAGTTAGTATGAACATGTAAGCGTCACATTATGACATACATTTTCCATATTTAACGTCTATGTCACATTGATATTCAGCTACATGTGTTGTGTTTTTACGATTACTGCCGCTCACGGATGCTATAATGTCTTATACCGGCTTCTTCTTCCAATTCTGGGCTAATGTTAGCTTAGCCTAACGTTAGTCAAATAACATCTGTCATAATGTACAATCCAGGAGACATAGCAGCTAAAGTTACCAATTTGCCTAACTAGGTATTTAGTACACACGGTTTTAACAATCAACTCATATCTGTAACTGCGACAGTAAAGGTTTGCATCTCTAAATGTTACGTGTCGCTTTCTTGGCAAATATGCTGCGAAGCGTTTGACATGTTTCCATTTCCTTGTCACTTTTTTATTCAGCTTTACATTATCGGTTCTTATCAATCTGGGCTTGTCATTGAATTGGCCTTCTGGCAGTCGTGTTGTCACAGATTCAGGTGTGCTGCTGAACACACACACGCATTGATCATTTCTACCTAATTTTACATTTGTCTTCCTTTGGTTTTTAACGTTCGTCATGTAGTTGTGACCAAGTACTGTACTGTCAACCCACAAAACAGACCACAACATGTCTACATCACGTAGCATCACGACTGCTTTTTGGATGGATTTTTAATGATTTATAATGATTCCTTTGCAAATTGAAAGTATGGGGCTAATACTAGTCCTTCTGCCAAGTCAAGTTCCTTCATGAGCAGGTTTCTTGATGAAACTGTTAAGGACATGAATTCACCTTTATACTTTTGTGTAGGTAATTAACAGAAAGCTATAATTCATCATCCATAAATTTTATGCAAATAGGTAAAAATTGCTGCCTTTCTAATCGGAGTACAAGGTCTTTGCTAATATATGCCCATGAAATATTTTGGGTTTTAATAATAATAATAATAATAATAATATGGATTGGATTGGATTTCTATAACACTTTTCAAGGCACTCAAAGTGCTTTACATTTTAGTTCCATCATTCATATGCTCTCACGTTCACACTCTGGTGGTGGTAAGGTACATCTGTAATTGTATATTTAAGTATAAATTGAATTAGAGCTGGATCACAAAACAACAAGAATAATTATCAATATGATTTCATATCACCATGATTTTTTTTTGTATGTTGTTCATTCCCACAGAGATCATTGGCTATGTTTATCACAACACAATTGCTTGTTGCAATGATTTAGAAACACAAAATGTTTTAAATATTAAACATTTAATAAATTGAATTGCAACAATTGTGCCACTAGGTTCACACCATCAACACCCTTCTGGTTCTTCAGTTTTAACTGATCTAACCAAAGTACAGTCTTCAACTTAAAAATAATAGTGATTTGATATTTATTATGATAGCAATCTTTATCAACTGGTATGAAAATTTTTGTCAGAATAATATTTGTGGCCACATTGCCCAGCCCTAAACTGAATGAGTAGTTAAAGGGCAGGGAAATTGTTAATGAAAATAATCAAAGGTTGTTAAAAGTGATCATTTTGTCAGTGTTTTGTCTTTATGACATTAAACACCTTTGTTCAGGTACCGCTTCCAGAATGAGCATAAAGTTGAGCAGTATCATCTCGTTGTAGTGGAGCTACCTTGTTCAGTACTTGTATGCTTCATAGCCCTGTGTTCTGTGACCAGCTTCAACACTCACCCGTGCCACACCATAGGATGTCCCACAGCCCTGAAATGAAGGACGACCCCATGGAGTGCCCTCTGTGCATGGAGCCACTGGAGATTGATGACGTCAACTTCTTCCCTTGCACTTGTGGCTATCAAATCTGCCGCTTCTGTTGGCACCGCATCCGCACAGACGAGAATGGCCTCTGTCCTGCCTGTCGAAAGGTGATAAAGACACCATGAACATTATAGTATTTGATTGTGAGTTTTGGCGATGGGTGTGCAGTGAGGAGGTGATGGGTTTAGTGAAGCAGCAAAGATGATGTTCATTGTTGAGGCCTTAAATACCCATTACTCTTTGGAGTTTTGTTCTAAATGTTGGCGGTCTCAGGTTTTAACTAAATTGATTTTGTTTTTATGTAGCCGTACCCAGAGGACCCCGCTGTTTATAAGCCTCTGTCACAGGAGGAGATTCAAAGGATAAAGAATGAAAAGAAGCAGAAACAGAATGAGAAAAAGCAGAAGGTGACAGAAAACCGCAAACATCTTGCCAGTGTCCGAGTGGTCCAGAGAAATCTGGTGTTTGTGGTTGGGCTCTCACAGCGACTCGCTGATCCAGAGGTGAGCACAGATTTTGATCATCAAGTTCCTTGGTTTACCTGTGATACTGTATTATTAAAACTGTTGGTATTTTGATAAATATAAGGCAGTGGCTCTGGGCACTGAAGGCACTACACTTTTGCAGTTACAGTTTATCAAAGAAGGAATTAAACACATCTTGGAGGATTTTTCTGTGCAGCTGCCCACTGAATCATTTTGTGTTTGCATGTTTTTGGGTGTCTTGTACAAAAGAAAAACTTTGTGACAAGTGTTCTTTTCAGAATTGCATTTTCATTGTACTCACAGGTCCTAAAAAGACCAGAATATTTTGGGAGGTTTGGGAAAATCCATAAAGTGGTCATCAACAACAGCACATCTTATGCAGGGTCACAGGTGAGAAATTAAATTAATTCCAGAATAGGCCACTTTAAGATCAGTTTGATTTTCAGGTTCTCCTGAACAACTTGTATGTTTACCTAAGTGTTGTTGTTCTATAGGGGCCTAGTGCCAGCGCTTATGTCACCTACATCCGCTCTGAAGATGCTCTTAGAGCAATACAGTGTGTAAACAACGTGGTGGTTGATGGCAGAACACTCAAGGTGAGTTAAATAAAACATTATTTGATTAATGTAGAGGAATACCATGGTCCTTTTTGGTAAGTTAAGTATTGTTTACATATGATGTGGAGATGGGTTTAGTATTTTTGTTTGTGTTGATACCTTGCAATAACATTTATCTTGTTGCACTAAAGGTTTGTGTACTTCTTCCTTCAATCTTTATTGTAACAGGCTTCCTTAGGAACAACAAAGTACTGCAGTTACTTTCTCAAAAGTATGCAGTGTCCCAAACCTGATTGTATGTATCTACATGAGCTGGGGGATGAAGCAGCTAGCTTTACTAAAGAGGAGATGCAGGTACAAATCTTTTGCCTCTTTCTACAGTCTAAATGTATGGTGTAGAAGCCTTCATGTGTACTTAATCTGGATGTTTTTTTGTTAAGGCGGGGAAACATCAAGAGTATGAGCAGAAACTCCTGCAAGACCTCTATAAAATTAACCCTAGCTTTCTACAACCTCCGGCATGTGGAACAGAGAAGTCAAAGAGTAAATCCAACTCCACACAGAGGTTAGTTTTAACACATTATTTTCTTAATTCCTCCTGTTATTATTTATACAGCAAAGTGATTCATGTTTTGTTTTTGTCATGTGCCGCAACAGAACCAATAATAGCAATGGTAAAGATGGGTGGCCTACGCTGTCAGGGCATAACAAACTGGCCAATGGGCTTTCAGAGGACCGCAAGTCCCCTCCGCTGCTAGATTATCTAGACCAAGAAGTTATTACTTCAGATGGACTAGAAACAGAACTGGGTCCTGGCCAGCGTACTGCTCTGTCCCCTTTCTCTTCTAACTGTGACAGTAACAGGTAAATGTAAATGATGCATCAGCATTTGGGTGAAAATATCCTCCAATAAGAGCAGTTTATTCCAGTATTTGTACATTTTTCTTTGTCTATCTGCAGTCCCAGTGACAAACCTCCAGAATCGATTGGTATGGTGAATGGAGAGACTTTACAACAGGTAGGAAGACATCCCTTCCTCTTATTTTGGTCACAACTACATTTTATGAGGGTAAAGTCAGAAATCATGTGCTTTTCTTTCTCTCCATCTCCAGATACCCACCAGTGACTCCCCCTCCCCTCCTCCTGGTTTAACAAAACCCAGTCTGGTGGTGCCCATCAGCGTCTCAGACCTCACAGCCCGTTCGCCCTTCGAGGGCGCAGCAGCTGAGTCCCAGTCACTCTTTTCAGACAACAGTAATTTCAGACATCCTAACCCCCTCCCTGCTGGCCTTCCCCCCTTCCCCAGCTCACCTCGGGGCAGTTCTGACTGGCCCATGACCCCTGAACCACAGAGCCTCTTCACATCAGGTACAGTTTCACTTTAAATACCTAATTTATATTTGTTGAAAACTCAGCAACAGCAGGTAGCTGCATCTGTTTAATTTGGCTGCATGATGTGTTAGATTACGGTAGTTTTCTGTATGGCCATCTGAATTATGCGCTTTAATACTGACAGTAAAAGGGTTAGGATTAGCAACAAAGCAAAACTCAATAATTTCTTGTAGCACTTCTTAAAGTTTAAAATAATTTTGAACTTTAAAATTACTGTGAATTTTAAAAACACCAAATAGTTAACATTTGTCCTCTCTGTTAACTAGTCATATGTGGTGATAGGGACTAAAACATTCTATGGTATTTTGTGGTAAATAAATGAGGTTAGAAATCTTAGTTATTAGTCATGTGTAAAATGTGTGACACAGTGACTCAGAGGTATTAATAAGAACCTAATTTTAGAAGATCCCTCTGCAGTCACACATTTTATAGAACAATAATACTGGAAAGAAGTTTAGACAATTTGAATTTATCATAAAATGCATTCATTCATTCATAGAAAAGTGCTGCCATTTGTCTTCCAGTTTCTTATCGTCTCATCCTTTGTCTTCTTCCAGACACAATACCAGTGTCTTCTTCCACAGATTGGCAGGCAGCCTTCGGCTTCGGCTCGTCCAGCAAACAGCAGGACGATGACCTAGGCTTCGATCCTTTCGATGTCACCCGCAAGGCCTTGGCCGACCTCATAGAGAAGGAGCTGTCGGTGCAGGATCCCTGCCCCTCATCCCCAGGACCCCTCTCCCAGGGGAGCAACCATGGCCCTAGCCTGCCACCCCTCAACCCTAACCCCAGCACTTCTCATCACTTCCCCAGCGGCTTGCCCCGTGTTCCCCAGCTCCACAGAGCCATCTACAGCTCCTTCAGCTTCCCCGGTAGTCAGAACAGCCAGGCCAGTCAGCAGCAGCCAGCTGCCAGACACCCCTGGATGGGGGTCCCCACACGGAATAACCTCACACACTTGAACCACTCAGCCAGTGCTGCCTCACACAGTAATTTCCTCGACCTGAATCTGCCCCCTCAGCACAATACGGGCCTGGGAGGGATCCCCATCTCAGGTACCAGACACCTGGATCACTGCTGCACCTTTTTATGTCCCGTGGAGACACTAAAACAGATCTGATGTTTCACATAATGAAATGTCACAGCATGTTCCCTGCTACATAAGCATTGTAGTTGTGTTTTCAGTAGCCGACTTTGGAAAGCAAAAATACTGTTGCATTCTTTTCAGTGGGCCACTGAACCTCTTACCTGTTTCAACTGTTTTTCTTTTGTCTCCTGCAGAAAACAGTGGCTCCATAGACGGCTTAAATGTGAAAGAATGGCAAGATGGCCTGAGGGCCCTCCTGCCCAACATCAATATCAACTTCGGGGGCCTCCCAAACTCCTCTTCCTCGTCATCGTCCTCATCCTCCAACAGTGTTAACCACATCGGTGGGCCGGCAGGAATCTCACACAGCCTGAGCTGGGATGGTACAGCCAGTTGGATGGACCCTGCCATCATCACAGGTAGTCTGCCTGGTCTCTCCTCAGAACTGAACAGTTAAACACAATAACAAATGAGTTTCCTTAGCATAAGCAATGTGTAACAGAAGTACTTGCTGGTTTCATTGTAATATATAGTTCATTATCACATAATGATTACATTTGTCAATTCATTATTAATAATTAACTCGCTAAAAATGTCACGTTACTAGAGTTACACATGATGTAGTCATAGTAGTTTTTCTCATTCAACCAACAAATCCTTCAAAAAGAACGTTCACTATAAAAACATCAAGGTGTCACATTTAAGAGGCTGTAAAAAAACTAAAATAAATACGCTCAGCAGTTTCTGGGTTTTTGTTTTTTTCTAGATATATGGATTCTCCATTCTAAATGTTTTTGCATAATTTTCAGATAAAACATATGATAAAATAACCTTAATCTCTCAGATTGTTTTTTGATTTCTAAGCCTAACAACAAAACAAAATATTTAACAAATCAGTCTGTCAGTAAGCCAACTCTTGCATTCCTTTGTGCCAGTTAGGTTGCACGATTAATTGATTTTAAATCAAAATCGGATTTTTTAATTAGGACGATTTTTTAAAAAGGGTAATCGTCAGATCAATTTCATGTCTCTTGGGTCTCTGGGCCACGCACCTCTGGGCTACCATAGGCTCCTCCTCCTAACTGTGAGAGTGCTCCCCACAGTCTTTGGTCTCCACACACCAGTACAATAATGGTGTTTGCTAAGGAGGGTGAGAAGTTTGTGGCTAAAAATAGCAGGAGCAAGTCGGTTGTGTGGAATTGGTACAGCTTCGAAGTTTCCAATGAAGACCAAACCATTCCTCACTGCAAACTCTGCACAACCAACTTATTTCAGCACCTCAGACATCATCACATGCCAGAGTGGGAGCAGTGCGTTGCGTTGCAGGCTCCACACGAAAGCGACATGCCAGCTAAAACGCCACCACCAGCCCAAATCGAAATCAAAAATTGAGTTTTTAGTGGAAAAAATCTGTATTTTATTTTCTGCCAAAATCGTGCAGCCCTAGTGCCAGTTATCAGTGTAACAGGAATGTTCATGTTGCTGTTGTCTTTTGCAACAAATGTATCTGCAATTTAGTTACATCCCAAATCATTTAACATGTCACTTGTGTGAATAATGTCATGTACAAGTTAATATTTTTAATCATCTTTAATAAAGTGCTGAAAGTCCAACTGATTTTGTTATATTTGTATTTCCTGCAGAGTTGCTGTGTTTCTTCTAAGTGTCCCCTCTGTATTTTTGTCATCACTAATCTGCTGTGACCTTCCTCCCCCCTAGGCATCCCCGCCTCAGGCAGCAGTTTAGACTGTCTCCAGGACGATAACCCACCACACTGGCTCAAGTCCCTGCAGGCGCTCACAGAGATGGACGGCCCAGCCAGCTCAGCAGTGCCCACTCCCCTCCCCCTCCACCGTGGCCTCCTCGACGCCCACCGCCCCCCCCTCCACCCCCGAGCCGCCGGCGGCTGGGCTCCCTACCTGCCCCCTCCCACAGCCAACCCTGCCAGCCAGTTCCACTCCCCTCCCCCAGGCTTCCAGACCGCCTTCAGACCCCCAGGACAGCCCACAACAGAGCTGCTACAGAGTGCTGCTGTGGACCGCCACTGAATACAAACTGCAGCAGACACCCATCCGTTCCCCCACCACCACTTTATACCCACTCATCCTGTACCCGCTCCCCTCCCCAATGCAATACACACCAATCTGCAGAGTATGAAAAATTATTAACAAAGTAACAGTCATGCTTTCTTCTTTTTCTCCTCCCTTTTTGTCTACTCTGAAGGCCTATTTGTTTTTGTTTGTGGCACCTGAGTTATCAGTACCCTTTGTCTGCTACCATCACCACTCCTTAGACCTAGTTCTGGGCGAAATGTTCGGGATTCATTGTGTAGCTTACTGTTAACAGAGAGCTTAAGAAACAGTACAGCCAGGGCGCCCAGCGGTAACACAAGAGTTTAATTCCACAAACAGCAAATTAGCTGAAGTGAGGTCTTTTTAAAAAGTAACTAATGATTAAGCATGAACAACATTTGTGTTTTGAAAGTTGAAGTCACGATTAGTTTTCAAGGAATGAGGCAAGCTGTGAATCTGCTCTAGAAGCTTTGCCCCAAAGACCCTCATGCTCCCCACTTGAACAGGAGTTTGTGAAACGGTTAACCCTTACACCTGATAGTTGTGAATCATGAGACAAGAGTGAGGGTTGAGGTGGTGGCACTAGCTTTTTTTTTTTTCGAGAGTGGTTTTCAATTAAATCTAAAAGAAGCTGATGTTGGTCAGAGAGTGAATGCAGATGACACAGGGGAGTTGAGGGCACAGGCTATGCATGGGCTCCCTGTTAGGTAGGGACACAAATGGCCTGCTTGAGAGGCCACTTGGCCCATATTCCCTTCGGTGGAGGGTCCCCAGGGGCCCCATCTGACTGGAGGGAAAATTTTGCTGAACCTCTGTATCAGAGGATAGAGCACTGCCTAACCGCAGGGAGCCAGGGCTTTGGGAGATTGTGGCACACATCCTGAGCACTAGGGTTAGACTCGTACTCAGTGCCACTGTGTGGTACCTACAGTAGCTAGCCCTAACATGGACAGCCACCAAGAAGACAGAACGATGACCAGATGGATGAGCATACATCATCTACTACAAGGGTAGCATAGGGTTAACAGATCTCTTCATTCTACCCTGGAGGGCTTAAACGCGGCCTTAAAATGGACAGATGAGAGAAAGGAACTTGAGTGATTGGAGGGGGATTCTAGTGTCAATGATTGCTGAAAAATATGCAATATTGTATGTGACTTCAGCAACTGTATGTGAGTGTGTGTTACGAAGGAAGGTGCTGCAAGACAATACTGAGTACTGTAGTAGTGATTTAAGGAGCTCTCCGCCTTTAGGTTTCAAGATCGACCTCCAACCACCACCTTTTTCTTTTTGAAGTCTTAATTCTGATCTGTGTTTGCTCTGTCTCTCTCTTTCTCTCTCTCCTACTCCCCACCCTTTGCTGTTCCCTGTTAAAACAGTATTCACATAAATGAACAAACTCATCCAGGAGAAACCAACACAGTCATACAGTGGGTTTTAACAGTAATGTTACAAGAATTAAAAAAAAAAAAAACAAATTGAGGCGCTTAAAGGAAGTGAACTGTCCTCTGCAGGTCTGGAAAAATGAACCTTAAATAAAACTGAAAACTCAGTTGGTGTTTGTCTGCTGTTCTTACCACCATCATACAAACATGAGCACCTATAGATATTCACACCCTCAGCAGCTTAGAGCACTCATCAGAGGTGAGATGTACATTAACCCTATGACTTTGTACTATTTTGTTAAACTTGAGGTTGATTATTTACAGTTTATGCCAAAGTCATACACCTATTCCACACGTTTCATACTTTTTATTTTGACCATAATGACGTCAGCTGTAATTGATCATTTAGTGGACAAGCAATATATGGCCTCTGTACAATACTGGCTGATGGTTTATGGTATTTCATGTAAATTCCTAAACTTTACAATCTCTATTTTTATTTTCTGTAGCTCTGTTTTTTCTTTCTCAAGCTCCTGTTTTTCATACTGTTCTCATACTTCCTATATATTCCAGATGTGTCTTGGTACAGACTCAAATAATGCATATGTAGATTTTCCTGTCATAATCTTGCTAAAACAACAAACCAACCGATAGCCAAAGACTTTTGCACAGAACTGTAATATATTTAATAATGTAAATTCCAAAGCTCCCTATGTGGTCAGTTTTTCTTCTAACAGGGTATTTTATTTTATCTTTTCCACCACTGTACACAAGACCAACCTCAATGTCAGAATAAACCACATCAGTTTGTAATTCTGTTGTCTTTCACTAGGGGGCACATCATTTTCCTGTCACTGATGAAGCTCTGCAGTAAAACTTCAATGTAACACACACACAAGGTTACATAGGACTGACACTTGATATAATATTGCTTTTACATAAACCCTCATGGGTTCCTACATTACTTGGAGCTGACTGTTTTTTGCATTATTAGTGCTGCATGTGTGTGTTTTCCATGGGCTGCTGGGAGTGGAGTATGTGAGCATATGGCTCCTCAGCTCACAGCTCTGCACTCTCCCCAGTCAATGCAGCAGTAGCAGCGATGTAGCTGATACCTGCAGCAGAGTTTTTTTTTCTGTCCTGTAGGACTTCTAACAGACACAGGGAGGAGAAGAGTCAATATTTATACAGCGTTGCACTATTTTTACTCTTAAAGTGTAGATCTGAAAAAGTGCCTCACTGATTCAGTTATGTGGGACTGACAAGAGACACAGCATCTGAAATATCATGGTTTTTATGAGTGTAGAGCAAACAGCTTGAAATGAAACCAAATCTAAAGTAAGTAGTGGTGTATGTGGACATGTGGGTGCAACAGACGGCTCTGCCCCAGGGCTGGAGCTGCCCTTCTGGTTTCAGGCTCCAGGTGCTGAGGAGGCACGAGCAGAGGAAGGTAAGTGTGTGAATAATGCAGGCAGGCAGTACATTCAGGGGCTGTGACAATGAGTCAGCAGCAGCACAGAGGGGGGAAAGCTCTGCTGAGAGTGTTCACAGGCCAACACACACTCCCACAGTGTACACACATGCTACACATGCTAATGCAGACACTGCACACAGGCATAATGCAAGCATTTTTTCAACAATGCACACCTCACAGATTTAGGAATGAAAGAGCTTCTGTTTTATTTTGTGGCCACAAGAAATAACTCCAGTGTTTAGGTTTTTGCCTGGTCCAGTGAATCATTGTGCTAACAGACTGGCACATTTGCCTAAAAGCACACCAGACTTAATTATTAAGTGCTTTGTGACAGTGTTCCCAAAAACCAGTGATTAGTGTATTGATTCGCCTACTGTGCTGAAACTGCATATTCATGCTCATTATCATAAGAGGATGGGGAGGACTGTGGAGTAAGGATGAGTGATAAAGCAAAAGAGGCTGGAGTTATTTATAGACATTTTAAAAGTAGTAGTGATGTTGCAAAGTCTGAATGAATTATTCTTTTTCGTCATGAAGAACCAAATATGGTATTTACAACAATAAGACGGTTCATTCAAAAGATTCTCTAAACAGTTGACACAAGGCAAAACCCATGTGTTCTGCATTTTCAGAATGATGAGTATTTATAAATCTACTTAACATTTAACTATAGTCAGGTCTCACTGCAGGACAAAAAAAAAAAGATATTCCTCTTGTTTTCTCTCCCAGAGCTGCCCACTGCAGGGCTTCAGTCTGTTAAACTGCTGAAATCTTGCTTTCCTTAAGGACTGCAGCTACCAGTGCATGTGGAGAGGGCACAGCAGCTGCAGTGGCTGCTGCCACACTGAGTACACATGGATAGGTGCAGCAAAGTCCACAAATGGGTTTCTTTATCTTTAACTGCAGTTTGATGAATCTGAAGCTTCTGTGGGTGAAATCGAATCATTAATCATCTAATCCTCATGCATGTCAGCAACACAGAAATCTACATGCATGTGGTCTTATTATGACAGTGTTATAATGATTGATGATGCATATATTTAACTATATATGTAAAATTTCCTGGCCCTGGTCTGGCTGCCTGCATGGGAAACCTGTAGGGACTGCTCTCAGCAGAAAGCACTCTCTCCATTTGTCAGCCTTTGACAGGCTCTCTCACCAGCAGAGACTTTAACTCTCCCTTCATCTGCCTGCACTGCAAAAAGTGAGCACTTTAAGAAGTTATTAGTCTCTATTTAGCATTTTCATAACTAGAGCTGGACCAGTTAGCTAACCTGTAGACTGGTCTGTTAGCAGAAATAAGGCAAATTGTATTTATTTATTTATTTATTTTATCCTTTTTTTTTTTTCACGCAAAAACTGTGGTCATGTTTTGTTTACTATGCAAGAGCCTGATGTTTTTCTCTGTTTTACATCACTTTGTCAATTATTTCTCCACATTTATGGATATTGTTTCCTCTCATTTGCACATGTTTATTCTCCCTTTAGAAATAAATCAGTGTTCGACGAAGACTGTTTCAAAGGCTGAGTGAGGTGGATATTTTTTGCAGTGTGCACAACTCTCCACTGACCCACACAAGCCTTTACTGTAAATTCCACTAGCAGTATAGTTAATGTGTCCTGACCAAGAAAAATGACATACGGCTCATCATCATACAATACGCTCTTTGGGTCTGGATGTGTAGAGAGACACGGACCAACATTATCTGTATGTCCAACAATGATGCATCTTAGGAATATTGATTAAATTATTTCACAAAAGAAGAAGAAATTAACTATAGAGACCAAAGCCATTCTTTACAGTAGGCTGAAAACATGTTTATTTCATGTCAGACATTTCAAGACATTCCAATCCTTCTTTCCTTCTCTCTCTCTTTTTCTTGCTTTACCCTCTATCTTTAACCCCAGCTGGTCAAGGCAGACGACCATCCACCAGGAGCCGGGGTCTGCTCCAGGTTTC